>OU898276.1:7201909-7524409 GCA_918026665.1 Diabrotica balteata
AACAATACGGTGGGCCAAAAGTGATAAAGAAAAAACAACGCTATTTGCCGAGCTCGAGTATTTACTCCGAACAACGACGCTCGAGATATTGAAATTGAAAGGGACATAAATAACATTTCAGGAAAACATACCAGTAATCAGACCACTAACCAAAAATTAAGTTTAACAAGATATCCAATATTTAAACATTAAAAAAGCTCCTGGGCTGGACAAAATACCACCCAAGATGATGAAGGAACTACCAAATAAAGGAATTATACTGATTACACTCATCTTCAATGCTATTCTATGATTAAACTACTGGCCAAAGTTCTTTAAAACCTCTGAAATAATGCTAATCCCAAAAACAGAATAGAATCCAAACGAGGTTATATCATATAGACCAATAAGCCTACTACCAATTGTATCCAAAATACTTGAAAGGTTACTGTTACAAAAAATTTACTCAGACCCCAATACGGAGGAATGGATATTCAACCACCGATTTGGCTTTCGAAAAAAACACTCGACAATACAGCAGGTTCATAGAATAGCATACATCATAAATTCTGCAATAAAAAGCAAACAGTACTGCACAACTGCTTTTCTAGATGTTAGTCATGCCTTTGATAAGGTTTGGCACACTAACCTGACTTTCAAAATCAAGAAATATTTACCCATCACGTACCTGAAACTATTAAAATTCTATATGATTGGGAGAGAATTTCGAACAAGACTAAATGAAAGTATTTCCAATAATTTTCCTATAAAATCTGGTGTTCCACAGGGTAGCGTTCTTGGACCAATATTATATGTACTATACACAGCAAATCTACCCTCCACAAAAGAAAGCATCACTGACATGTTTACAGATGATGCTGTCATCCTTGCAGCCGACGAAAATCCAATTATAGCATATAAACATTCTACAGGTACAACAGAGTTAAATCGAGACATGGTCTTACAAGTGGAGAATTAAAATGAAGGAAACAGAATTAGTGCAAGTAACTTTTACCATGAAAAGAGACAGGTCGTCCTCCAATTTCACTTAACAATATCCAACTTCCCAATCCTCTAGCACTAAATACCTAGGTATACATCTTAACTCAAAACTCACCTGGAAAGAACATATTCTTAAGAATTGGAAACAAATTGACCTAAAAATTAAAGATCTAAACTGGGTAGTAGGCAGGAAATCAAAACTGAGCCTTGAAAAAAAAAAAGTATACAAAACCGTCATAAAACTTATCTGGGCGTATGCAATCCAACTCTGGGAATGTGCGAGCAAGTCAAACACAGCCATAATTCCAAGATGCGAATCAAAAATACTCCGAACGATAGCTGATGCTTCTTGGTATGTGACAAACCAACACTTCATAAAGACCTAAGCATCTCGTTCGTACAGGATGTAATCACTAAATACAATACGAAGCACCATGAAGCACTGAACTCACATAGTAACCCCTAACTCCAATCTCTGCTAGAACACCAAGCCAATAGAAGACTCAAAAAAACTGGCCAGCTGACCTGAAAAACGGTTAAAGTGGTCTTGTCACTGGATAAGACCTCACCACGCCAATAGAAGCCCCCTGGCTCCACAGCAAGCAATATGATTTCTTCATCCCACCAATATGACTTCCTTCGTTCGGTTTATTTATATATTTACCCAGGCTTCTTTTGCTGGACTTTCGAGACATTGTTTTATGTAATTGTTATAGTGCTCAACACTTTTAAAGTTTTCTTGTAAGAGCTTTCCATTGAGTCGCTTTTTGTACAGTGCCTTTGTGCTTTCATGGTTGAGGCTGCTATCCAAGTTGTATTTGGTTTCTATTGTATTATTTTAGCCTTTACAGGTAGTGGTCGCTTTCACATGTGCTTCCTCTAAACGCTCTTACGTCTTGTATATTGAGTTGCGTACTTATGCCGTATATCCGTATTCATGCTATCGTGAAAATGGGCCGATTTTAATTTTGATGAAACACAAGATTTGCTCTATCAGTATCGATATATTTTGTTTCTTTTATTCTCGTTTCTTGCGAAATCCCTTTATTCCACCTTTAGAAACAATTTACGTTTTGTCTAAATAGACAAATAAAGCGTGTCCTTTTTTAAAATTATTACAGTTTTTTTAAACTCAATTCGTTTATGAGCAACACTAGCTATTTCTGATTTTTTAAACTGACTTGAGTTTTGTTTTACCAATACACAATGTATTAGACACACATGAAGTTTTTCACACTTTTCTGTTCATAATTTTTTCTGTTTATTTGTGTATTTTGTTTTGCATTTTTATCAGGCTTATTTAGTAATGAAGGAAAATGTTTAGCAAAAACATCAATGGAATGTAGCAAAATCCGTTTACCAATACTGCAAAAAGTTATAATAATATACCAATATTAAAAAGTTAATAGCATGTCCGAAACATATCACCTATAATTAACTATAAACAAACCCAGAAAACGCAGATTTTGATGTCAATCTGTCGGAACATCATCTTCCAGAATTTTGCCTCAAAACCTGGTTAATACATATAAGATCGAGGCAATAAATCAACTGTCAAATTTATATATTACCACCCATCACTCGTTGCAGATTAAGACCATTTAAATTTTAATTTTAAAATTTATATGCGATGAAATACATAAAATGCGACGCAGTATCAACGGAAAGCCAACATACTGGCCTACTGACACAAATAAAATTCCAGACCTTATCGACTTCTTTGTAGTTAGAAATATTTCTACAAAGTACATAGAGATAGAAGAGGAATTGGATATGACCTCGGACCATTCTCCAATTATTCTCACACTCAGTGACACTGTTATCAAAAAAGAAAGTCCCCCTAGACTTGTTAACAAAAATACTGATTGGAAAAGTTTTCAGATAGACCTTGAAGAGAAGATTACCCTCTCAGTGCCCTTAAGAACCATTGATCAACTAGAAGCAAAAGTAGAATTACTCAATAAAAATATACAACAAGCTGCTTAAAACAACAGCACGAACAGTATCGAAAGAATAAAAGGAAATAACTACCCGAAAGAAATCAAAGAAATGATAACCGAAAAAAGAAAACTAAGACGCAAGTGGCATCAGTCTAGAGCACCAGTTGATAAAACTAGATTAAATAATGCCACACAAAAATTAAAAAGAGAAATACAAAAAATTAAAAAACGAATCGGTTAACATTTACCTAAGTGAACTAATCAATAGTAGCGCTATCAAATGATAGCGCTACTGATTACTCTTTGTGGAAGGCTACTAAACAATTAAAAAGGCCAATCTTACAGTATCCACCAATTAGAAATACTAATGGTAGCTGGGCAAGAAGCAATATACAAAAGGCCAACAGGTTTGCTGACCACCTAGAAAATACTTTTCAACCAAATGAAGAACAAGAAGAAATAAACTGGGAGCTCCCTGATCAAGACGAAATGGAGATTAACCTTGTAACTCCAAAGAAGTATATTTGGAAATAAAAGAAAATATAAATCCAAAGAAAGCTTCTGGATTTGATCTAATTACTGGGGAAGTGTTAAAGCAACTTCCAAGGAAAGCTATTATAAAATTAACACATCTTATAAACGCTTCCTTTTGGTTGAGGTACGTACCAAAGATATGGAAGGTGGCAGAAATTATAATGACACTAAAACCAGGAAAACCTCCACAAGATGCTTCTTCATATAGGCCTATTTTACTGTTACCTGTCATGTCTAAATTATACGAAAAATTACTCTAAAGAGAATAAAACCGGTTATAGAGGAAAAAAATCTAATTCCTAATTATCAGTTTGGGTTTAGAGCAAGCCACTCAACGATAGATCAGGTGCATAGAATAACAGATATCATAGAAAAAGCTCTAGAAGAAGTAAAAGTTTGTTCCCTAATTTTCCTCGATGTAGCGCAGGATTTTGACAAGGTGTGGCATGACGGACTATATGTCATAAAATGAGATGCTACTTACCAAAACAATATTCTGAACTACTAGAATCATATATATCCGACAGATACTTTCGAGTTAAATATGAGGAAGCATATTCAGAATTAAGATAAGTTAAAGCTAAAGTTCCACAAGGAAGTGTCCTGGGGCCAGTGCTACACCTGCTCTATACCAGCGATATTCCATCATTAAAACCTAACACAATTGCGACATTTGCAGACGACATATGCATTCTAGCAGTCGGACAAAACCACGAGAATGCAGCTACCATGCTACAGAACTCTGTTGAACAAATTAACATCTGGACCAGCCGATGGCGTATCAAATTGAATGAAACAAAATCTGTTTATGTCAATTTTACTAACAAAAGAGAACAAAGTATCCCAGTACATATAAATAGAGACCAAATACCTTATGCAAATACCGCAAAATATTTGGGTATGACGTTAGATTCCAAGCTACGTTGGAAAGCACATGTTAAGAAAAAAAAAAGGAGGAATTAGAAATTAAGTTCAGAAAGACGTACTGGTTGATGGGAAAAAAATCCACTCTGTCTATTTACAACAAATTGCTATTATATAAGCAAGTCCTTAAACCGATATGGGCATACGGAATACAGCTATGGGGCTGTACAAAAGAAAGCAACATCCAACATATACAACGATATCAGAATAAAGTATTAAGGAACATCGTTAACGCTCCATGGTACTTTAGAAACTGTGATCTTCATCGAGACCTGCAGATAGATACAGTTATCCAGACAATAAGTAAGTTTGCCGAGAGTCATGAACAAAGGCTCTCTAACCATGTGAACGTCGAAGCCATCAAACTCCTAGACAACGCCAACCAGATAAGAAGACTAAAGAGAACGAAGCCGTTTGATTTAGTGCTATCAGTGAGTGAAAGTGAAAAAGCAGAGTAAAGTGCGGCTAAAGTGTACACGTTAGCTAGTAGTACTATAATGTATTAGAGCCTAAGGAATATTGCTGAATATAACCTTAGATAAGTTTCTTGTAATATTTATATATAGAACTAACTTGCTTATTGATCATAGTGAATGATCAGATAGCAATAGTCATAATATTCCTGTTGGAGTTTTATTAAACAAAAAAAAAATTTAAAATTTCAGCAAATGTAAAACGTGATTCTCATTACAATCGATTGTAAGTTAATCCCATCTAAAATATTATCTGTGATATTAATTAATGCATACATCGATTGTTGCTTTTTAAAGGAAATCATCCATGACGCGTCTACATGTGTCGAACTTGTCGATTGACCGATTTCAAAATCGTTTGTTTGAGTTAATTTTTAATTCAGCATACCATTTGCATTAATTTCTTCGATATCGCATATCGCCATTTGCTTGCGTACGAGCGTAGTCTCGTGAACACAAACAACGAAAAAATATTTACAAGACATAAAACTAACAAGTGATGTTTACATTATCGTTCTAATGAAAAGGAATACTCATAATTGCGGCTTAAAACGAATGTTTGGTATTCCAGAACATAACGCATTACCATATTTATATAGTTATAGCAATCTGTTTTGCTAACCGTCGTTGTTTATGTATCGGATATTGTACTTTTGGTCATGTACCGTTGATTGAGGAAACTTTTAGTAAGGTTGTTAAGGTCGTCGGTGTTTGAAGGATATACAAGGAAAGAAAAAATATCTAAATACAAGTTTTCCTAAAAAAAACATACAGTAAAGTAAACAAATTCTAGTGTAAAATATTTATTATTTTTATAAAAAATTTAAATTGTCTCAAGGGACAAATTTTAGAACTTTTAAATCCCTAGATTAGTTAAAACATATATGGCTATTGAAACTAGCCAGTTGAAAAGGTGTAGTAATCTTTAGATTACATTATATGTATTAAAAATTAAAACGATATGAGGTCGATGTTAAAAAGATTCACTTTAAGGAGACATACTAAACCTTACTTAGAACAAAGATTACATATATATGCTTCTTCTTCTTAACATGCCATACACCAAAGTGCGTAGGCGACTATCTCATTACTAGAATTCTGTTTTTGGCGGCGTGACACAGCTCACCTGTATTGTGTATTCCTGTCCATTCTTTAATATTCCTTAACCAGGATAATTGTTTGTGGCCGGCTCCTCCCCTACCTTCGATCTTCCCTTGTAGGATTAACTGTGGTATTTTATATTTTGCTCCTCTCAATATGTGCTCAAGGTAACCAATCTTGCGTTTTTTAATTAAATCAAAGAGTTCTCTTTCCACGCCGGCTCTCTTAAGGACGTCATCGTTTCGAACTCTATCCACCCAAGGTATGCGCATCATTCTTCTCAATGACCACATTTCAAATGCTTCAAGTTTGTTGATAGATGTTTTTTTTTAAGTCCACGTTGCCATGCTATAAAGCAAGATGGACCATATACAGCACTTGACCATTCTGTAGCGCATTTCGAAATTTAGGTTTTAATTACATAGGAGCGGTCTGAATTTCACAAAAGCTTGTCTTGCCATTTGTATTCGGGGTTTTATCTCGTGTTGTGGATCCAATTGGTCATTGATTGTGGTGCCAAGGTATTTAAAAGTTTTCACGCGTTTCATACGATCTTCACCTATGCATATTACGGGTTTTCTGGAGGGTTTCTGCTAATGACCATATGTTTTGTTTTCAAAATGTTGATTTTGAGGCCATTTTTTTACCTATGCTATTCACCCTATCAAGTAATAACTGCTGATCTTCCAAATTATCGTTATAATCGCTGTATCGTCCGCATAGCATAGGTTGCTAATTGGTATGCCGTTCACTTTAATGCCTAATTCCGTGTCTTCTAATGCTTCCGCAAATATATTTTCAACATATAAATTTAAAGGCATCGGAGAGAATATGCAGCCTTGGCGGACACCTTTACGGATTTTAAATTGATCCGTATATTGGTCTTGATTAATCCTCACCTTTGCCATTTGGTTCCAGTATAGATTCTGAATAATTCTAATCTAAAACTAGAGTATATTAAAAAACAACGGTAATTGAAAAGACTATCGAATACAATCACACACACAATCACGCTAAGCGATCAACCCTACCCCTAGGAACATGTGTATACCAAACTAAGTATGGGATCCACATGTCCGAAGATCAAACCGGTCACACTTCACTAGTTGAAGTGGTACCTATCTGACCCCCAGGCTTTTCCACCACCCCTCCTCATCGTGTGACTTACGTGAGGAGGCTTATGATCTGAAAGTTACTTGAGGTGCCCTGGGTAATGAGACACCTCCTGTTTTTAATTACTGTGGTTATGCCACCTGACTGTAGGGGTAGCCACATCTAGGCTTTTCTCCCTATTTACTTTACTGACTCTATAGATTTTACTCTAACTTCACTTCGGGACTGAAGTCCCTAAAAAAAAAAAGAAAAAGAGCGTGTGTTCCGTCCATGAAGCCGACAGCCTGGGCTGTCGACTTCATGTCCGGAAAAAAGTGTGTGCTCGGTCACTCAGCCGCCGATTTGGCAAAAGTAAATTTTGTTCTCCTCGCCGGCTGGGCGCCCGAAGTGTGTCCGGCCATCAAGCCCATGCTTGCCGCACATGACCTCAGTGCTCGGGTGTCGCGAAAAGGATCAGCACTCATTTGATCCGCCTTAAGGGCCTAATCCGCATCAGCGGTATATAGAAGGCCTGACGGGCCTTCTATATAGAAAAATAGGATGAATTTTACGTTAAAACGTTTAATGAATTGAAATTGATTTTTGAAGTTCTGAATTTAAAAGAAAAACAACCGATTTTTTTTTTTTTTTTTTTTTTTGGGTTTGGGGGTCTTCCTTGGCGTTGGGACTATAAAATGCCGGCACAATTCTTACCCTTTTATTCTTACATGCTAATTTGTGTGGGTGTGTTGGGGTGTGCATTGCAGGGTGTATATGGCCTCCACACACCCCGGTGTATATTGTCCTTAACTAAGTGCCTTGGCACCTGTATCCTCTCGCCAGAGTCCTAAAAATAGATATTTTTTTGGTGGTTGTTTTTCTGATGACTGCATTCTTTTATTTGACGTCATTGCGACCATCTCATTCTTCATTTATTCGTTGGGGACCCTATATCCGGCTATTTGCTGTTTAGGTCTTCTGTGTACCGTCCTGGTATTTGCGTTGTAGTTAGTCAGCTCTCTTAACATGCTACTTGGGTGGTTGTTTAGTCCGTTGAATAGTTCGTATGCCTTTTTGTCCATTGTGTGAAGGATCCTTGTTTGTCCTGAGTCTCTGTATAAATTTCTCAGAGGTACATATCTCGGTAAGTTCAGGGCATCTCTTATTAGTTGATTTTGTGCTGTTTGTATTTTTTTCCTGTTTGTTTTACAGGTGTGTCCCCACGCAGCAGAGGCATACGAAAGGACTGGCAGGATAATACTATTCGCAATCCTGATTTTGGTTTTAAACCTTAGCTTACTTCTTCTACCAATAAGCGTTGAGAGCTGATTTTTCAGCGCTTTGGCTCTATACGTTTGCTGATTTATGTGCTGCGTAAATGTGAGTTTTTTGTCTAGTAACACTCCTAGGTATTTGGCCTCGTTTGTCCATTCTACTGGGGTGTTCCCAATCATTAGTTCTCGGTTCGGTACACTTCTTCTGTGACTAAACATTACAGCCTGTGTTTTATCCGGGTTTAAGGCTATTTTCCATTTGATGCACCATCTTTCGAATCTATTAAGTGCTCTCTGCAGATGATTAGCTGCATGATCTGGATTTCTCCAGCTAACAGCTATTGCTGTGTCGTCGGCGTAAAGACTCAACAGGGAACCTGGTTCTTTTGGCGTGTCGGCCGTATAGATGGTATACAGGTAAGGCGACAGAACAGCTCCCTGAGGCACACCTGCTTCCAGGGTCCCGACTTCGGACAGAGTTGCCCCCGTTCGAACCCTGAACCTTCTGTTGGCTAGGTATGATCCAAGGAGGCATGTCATCGCCTCGCTGTATCCCATAGAGTTCATTTTGTAAATGAGTCCGTCATGCCAGACCCTGTCAAATGCTTTACTGACGTCCAGAAATGCTGTTGCCGTATACATTTTTTCGTTATAGCCTTTTGTTGTAAATTCAGTAAAACGTAGAACTTGTAGTTCGCATGAATGTTCGCTTCTGAATCCAAATTGAGCTTCTGGTATGATGCCTAGTGCTTCCGATTCGTCGTTGAGTCTTTTTAATATAACTCTTTCCGCTATCTTGCTTATTGATGATAGTAGGCTGATAGGTCTGTAATTTTGCGGAAAAATGCCATCCTTCCCTGGTTTTTTAATCATGATAATTTGTGCCTCCTTCCATCTATCTGGAAAATATCTTAGTTTGAGCATGTTGTTTACAATGTTCGTTATGTAAACAGTAGCTTTGTTGGGTAGATTTTTTAGTGCCCTGTTTGTGATGTTGTCAGGTCCTGGGGCTTTTTTGGCGTTTGTTAGTTTTATTAGCTCTTTTATTTCTTCGGGAGATGTATGTGTTATTCCTACTCTGCCCTTTCTTCTCTTTAGTCTTCTGGCTGTTCTTTCTACCTCTTCTTCAAAGTCTATGTCTTCATTGGGATTTTCGTTATTTCTACATGCCCTTTCTAGTTCGTCCTTCAGGACTTCAGCTTTGTCTATTTCCGTGTGGACAATCCCGTTTACTCCATGTAAGGGAGGTATGGGTTTCTTGTCCTGTCGGAGGATTTTCGATAATTTCCAGAAGGCGGATTTGTTAGGGTCTAATTCTTGGATATAGTTGTCCCAGCTTTCATTTCTGTGATTTCGTAGTTGTCTTTTAACTTCCCTGTCTAGCTCATTTGCAATCCTTTTATCTTCTAATGTTCTAGTACGATAGGCTCTTCTTCTTTTTCTGTTTTTTTCTTTAATTAAGTCTTGTAGATCCTGACTTATATCTCCGAATCTTCCTTTTTGTCTTGTGATTGTTTCGGTTTTGGAGCTGGCATCGATAGCATTAATTATAGTTTCTTCTAGTTTGGTTACGCTGTCTTCTAGTTCTGTGATGTTGTTTATTGTTGGAATGTTACCGATGTTTTCGCTCACAATTCTTCTAAAGTTTGGCCAACTTGTTATCTTTCTTTTGTGGGGCTGCGAATAGTTTAGTTCTATTGCTCCCAGGGTCAAAACGATTAGATTGTGCGTCGAATCGCCTTCGTTTAGAGAGCGTATCTCGTATTGTTGACCCACGTTGTGTAGGATTGCAATGTCTAGATGTGTAGGGAGTTGTCCGTGAAAACAGGTCGGTTCTGTTGGTCCGATCACGTAGGTGTTTGGTCTATTTTCGAGATGGCTGCAAAGTCGTCTCCCATTATTGTTGGTCGCTCTATCGAACCAGTTGGGAGATCTCGCATTAAGGTCTCCTATGATTACCGTGGGCTCTTCTGTGTCGAGGATTAGGCTCAAATCTTCATCGAATATCGGTTCGTTAGGTCTGACATAAGCTGACACTATTTTTAGTGTTTCGTTGTTGGCCTTTAGTCTTACTAGCGTGGCTTCCATTGTGACCAGTCCACCTGGTATTGGGATGTGTTCATGTTCTATGCCTTTTTTAACTAGTATGGCTGTTCCTCCTGATCTTGCTCTATGGTCAGTTCTATAGATATCGTAGCCTGGAAATTTGGTTTTCTTCCTTTCCACTAGTTTCGTTTCTTGAAGGGCTACGATATCGAGCTCTAATCTATTTATCATTTCGTCCAAAAGGTTGAGTTTTTGGAAAATTCCACCGGAATTCCAGGACCCTATGCGTAGATCTTCCGTATGGTTCGCTAACATTGTCGATTTATTTCACCGAATGCAGTCATCATTTTTGTGGCCCTATCCATCACGGACATCATCTCCATCATTTTCTTATTGTATTCCGTCTGAAATGTGGCAATGAGTGCGGCTGCGTCTTGCATCGTTGGGGCCGCTTGTTCTGGCGTTTTCTTGGCTGCTTGTGCGTAGCTGAAACCCGTGGTTGTTGTTGTTGGGTTGAGTGGTCTGCCCGCCGGTTTTACGGGGGCAGGGGTCTTCTTTTTAGGAGCTTTTGAGCATCCTCTGTAATTGGCCGTATGCGCCTGTTCGCAGTTGGCGCATTTTGGAGCCGTTTCTTTGCTTTTTCCGCACTCATTGCTGAGATGGTTTTCACCACACCTTACACATCTGGAGTCGCAGTGGCAAGCCTTTGAACTGTGGTAATAACCCTGGCAGTTGAAACACTGTAGGGTATCTTTTGTGGTCTTGATTTCGTCTTCGAAACGAATCTTCATGTAGCACAAGTTTGTTATTTTGCGTATTTTTTGTATGTCATCCTCTTTGAGGGTGATCATAAAGAAAGGCAGTATTGGTTTTCCCTCTTTTTTAGAGTACATGTTACTGACTCTAGTTACGTCGACATCTTTATTTCTTAATTCATTAAGAATAAGTTCGGTGCTTGTGCTCGCCGCTAGCCCTTTTAGGATTACCCTCTTTAATTTGTCGCTGTCTATCGGGTAGGCAACGTACTCTACCTTCGGGGTGTGTTCTTCAAGTATTTTGACTACTCCTAGGTAATCTTCCCTAGTTTTGGTGTTAATGACAATAGATCTGCCAGATCTGGCAAACTTATTGTCAGAAACGATACCTTTCTTTGCTGCTTTTTGCAGGATCGCTTGATGTTCTGCTACCGTCTTTAAGATGATCGCAGGAGGTTTAGGTCTCTTAACGTTAACCTCTGCAGGTATCTGAGGGTCAACGACGTTTTCTTTATCAACTTGAGGTTCTTTCGGTACCTCCAAGTTTTTCTGGGCTTTTTTTCTGCTCACTTCTTTTTTGTATTTCTTTAGCAGCTTTTGTGAGCGCTTCATCTTTTCTTTCGTTGATTTTCTGAGTTTGTTTCTCAACAATACTCAGTGTCTTTTTCGGTTTCTCGCTACTGTTGACTGATTTCTCAGTAGCGGTGCCTTTTGTTTTTTCCTTTTTTTGGACTTTTGTCCATCCTGCTTCGCTTTTTTCTTTTTCTTCTATTACCTTCTGTTCTTTTGGCTTTCCTCCGCAACCAGACGTAGAAGGGGCGGCGATTCCCATCCAGGGTGGGCTTCCTGGTCTGGTTATTTCCCAGATGACTTCGTCTCTTCTCTTTTCTTCTAGCTCTTTCCTTTCATTTCTTTCGGTCAGAGCCATTATATGGCCGACCAGCTTCTTGATTTCTTCGTCCTTTGCCTTGTTTTCTTTCCGTAACTCAGTCATCTGAGTTAGGAGGTCTTGTATTTGGGCATTTGCTTGTTTTTCCCTTTGACGGCTCTCTTCTTTGAGCAGTCTGATCTGTTCGGTCAGTAGATCTACCGACTTATAGAGCTCATTTTCGTCTTTTTCCTTTGTTCTTTTTCTTTCTTCCTCGTCTTCTGAGGAGTCTGCGGTTGGCCTTTGTCGTTTTTTCTTCCTACCTACCTCCGGCTCGGCATTAGTTGCGGTGGAGATGATGTCCACTATGGGGGCTATTTCATCGTTTGTTGGGGGCGGGGCTACCATCGACTCGGTGGCCGGGCTCAGCTCTTCGTCGAGGGTAACTTCCATGGTGATCGAGACGCTGTCGTCTGTTTCCACCTCGCTTTCCTCTTCTTCGGCATCTTCTTCGTCCGGGATGAACGATTCGTCGTCTGAAGTCTCTGCGATTAACGCGGATTCGGGTTTTAAATTTGAAGTAAATTCATTATATAATTTAATTGCAGATGTAACTGACGGGGTGGGTGACTTGGAATTGTCATCATCATCTTTTTCTTGTGATGTCACCTGCGTGACATCACTTTTTTGGGGAGAGGGATCACTCATATTGCCGTAAGGCAGTGAACATAAGTGTTCAAAAGACTATATTGAGTTTGCTACTCTGAAGACTCTGTTTTTGTCTTTCCGCCTGGCCGCTGCCTGACGGTTTTCCTGGGTGTCGTCCCAGCAACCTCTCGGTAGTTCTCTCCCTGATTTCTCAGGGAGGGATCCTCTTCAAGTTTCTCTCACCTCAGAGGCAGGGGCCGTTTCTGTCCGACCTAGATTTCAAAACTAGGCCTTACAGTGTCATACCTGTCGACCCACTGAGATGAACCCGTATTTTTCGCTGACACGAAGCTATTAAAAGCCTCCGCGAGGAGCCTATAAAGGCAACCCCTCGGCGGTTTAACTTAAAAATAGCCCCGCATCCGCTTTTCACTTTGTTGAAGGACAAAGGCCTGTGCAAACTGGGTGTCTTACTCACCCGGAGCTAACAAGCTCCGTTGCGTTCAGGTCGATTGCCCCCACCAAAGCACGCTTCGCTGCTCGTCGCTACGCTCTTCGCTGCACGTCTGTACTGTTGAACCGCTGAGGTCCAACTTCGAATACAATCGACTACTCGTTCTGGCTTTTGTAGAATTCCACAAAGCCTTTGGCATGGTAGAATTTGACAAAATCCTGGAAGCACTACAAGCATGCCGCATTAACTACCGATATACAAAGTTAATGTACAGTACATACAAGAACGCAACTATGTCGATGAAACTACATAAAAACACGGATCATATCCCAATCGGAAGAGGAGTCCAACAGGGTAATACCTTATCGCCTAAACTGTTTACCGCAGTACTGGAATATTTCTGTAAAAACTTAATTGGAAAGAGAAAGGCCTGAACATTGACTGTAGAAGTTTAACAAATTTGAAATTTGCAGACGACATAGTTTTGTTGTTGGAAAACCTCAAGGAGATATAATATACAGTGCTATATAAACTTCAGTTGGTGTGTGCAAGTGTGGGTCTTAAAATAAACATCTCCAAAACAAAATTCATTACAAACCTAGTACCTAGCGAAAATATCAATATTGGAGACAAGGAAGTAGAGCTGGTGGAAAAATATATATACCTTAGAAACGTAATATAGATCACAAGAGACAATCAAACATGCGAACTACGAAGAAGAATAAACCTAGCATGAGCAGCCTATGGAAAACTCAAAGACATCTTTAAAAGCGATATACCAATTTTTTAAAAACGTAAAATATTTTACCAATGTGTGTTGCCTGTGATTACCTATGCTGCCGCAACTTTGACATTGACAGCTCCAGCTTTATCTACAGATGCTCTATTTATATAGTTTTTTAAAGTTTAAAAAGTTTAAATTTAGGGTCTTTTAGTTGTATTTCAATTGACTCATATTTTTTGCCAACACTCAATATCGAAATTTCATGATATATGTTTTAAAGGTTAGATCCTAGTAATGAAAATTTTATAGCGATTGTTCAATAGAAGTGATAAAACGCATTTAAATTTTTGTCGATATAGTACGCTGATCAAAAAATATCAAATCTTACCATTCAATATTCCTCCCCTACAAGAGGGGTTTTAGAGGGAAGTCCGGAGGCAAGAGTGACAGACATTTTAAGCAAATATTATCTTTTTTGTATGATTTTTAGAAATTCAGTAGAATTTTCATTTCTGATGATTTCTTTCGATCTCTTTTTAACAAGAGTTTATCGAGTTCCTGGGTAAGATCGGGCTAGTTGGCTTTATATAATTTGCGAAATGGTCGTAAAATGACAATTTCGATAATTATCGGATTATGCTGACTATGCAGATAGTACATGAACTACATCTAAATTTCATAGACTTAAAAACGACTCTAGATTTAGCAGATAGATAAACAATAGTATAGATGCCTTAAAAATTTACAAGTACCAAGAGGAATCTTAGAGAAGTACTACGAGAAAAGCCCCGATATCTCTAGAAAAGGCATTGCTAGATTCGTTACCTGGGGATGCACCCGATAATAAAATTCCTCATCTTGCTTCTGAGAAGAGATATTACTATATGAACTTTAAAAATTTAACTCAAGAAACGATTTCAGAAATACTAGTTAAGGAACATATATATGCAAAATGAGTTGGGATTATTAATTTGGAAAATAATATCAATTTGAATTTAATTAATAAATATCAAACATTAGTAGAAAAAACTACACAGTTAATATAAAGTGTTCTCAGACAAAGGATTATTTGGTCTAAGTATTGTATCCAATAACCATGTTAAAACTTTATTACTCATTATTAAAATTTTAATTTGTAAAACGCACAAATAACAAAAAAAAAGTGATAGTTGTTCAACGGTGGGCAGTCGTCAAACTAATTTTCCTTCTATAATTATTACCGGCGATTAAAGGTAATTCTTCATCCGGAATAATGATATCGCAGCAAGTGGTCATTTGTCTGAAAAGTGCAATGGTAAAAAAACGGTATCTTCTCATGGCCAAATGCGATGGATGTGAATACCTCGTCACGGAGAATAATAATGTTAACAGCCATTATGCAAAAGATAACATTTTCCAACCAGCGAATGCTGCATTTTCTCTTTTTTGTGTTATACTTTAAACTGAATGGGTTTTGAATACACTCGCACTGTTTACTGAGGTAAACGTCACTTGTTTACAAAGCGTGGTCGTATAGTCTCTAATAAAACGATTTTCACGCAAGGGCGTGTTTATAACATTAATTTAACTTTATATATATATATATATATATTATATATATATATATATATATATATATATTACATACATAATATTTACAAGTATCTCTTTGGAATATAATCAAATGGAAAATAAGGAAAGATTGGAAAAAATATTATTATGTACTCAAAATTTCCAAAATAACTTTACCAGCAAAATATACGGAACAAGCTTCAAACCAGATAACTGCTTTGTAAGCTCCATCATCTACAACTGCTCCAACAAGTCTACGAACCAATCCTAATATCTAACATAATTCCATAGGAGTACAGGCGCATGCGGCAACAGGGATTGCTAAAGTTCCCTTTCGAAGAACTTCAGAAAGACCAAGTCTAATTATTTCGCAGAGCACAAAGACAAGGTATCAATAATCTATAGTCTTACCCTAGTGAGCTACGACACTTTTATAGATTCGGTCAAGAGAATATCAAGACGATACATATTCAGAGATTGCAGAAAATATTCCATGCCAAGCCTTCCTGTGGAATCCAAAACCATTCTGCTAAATACGAAAAACTGTATGATGAAAATTTCTTTAGCAAAGAATAACAGCATTGATAGAAATACTCAACGAAGTAAGACATATAAAGTGGATCAATACCTTGGACAAAATGGATATGACACGCAATAGTAAGATAGTGAGAAGCTCAGCTGTGAGCCGAATGAAACCAAGGAAATTGCCTAGCCAAGGAAGCCAATCTTTTAAAATATATTACTACTTACCAACTTAATAGCACATTGGAAACTCTTTACTACCAAAACAATTTAAAATAATTAGTCAAGGAAGGGTAACCGAAATATTAGCTAAAATATCAAAAGAACAAAGAGTATGCAAAGAAAACCATTTGATAGAACAATGACCAATTAGGAATGACCTGCAATAAAGTAAAAATAATACAAGAAATATTTAAACTGAAGACATTTGCATACAGGTCCATTTAATTAAGTACTTAACCTTGTGTCTGTATATTATGGTACTGAACGTATCGTACAAGAAGTCAATAAGAACAAACTACATTTACCGGCACAATAAACGGAGAATTGCACTTTTAAAATAAAAACTTAAAATTTTAATTCACTTTAAACTTTTATTATTATAATAACGTAAACACAAGTGAAGCAAACTGTTTTAAGTAATTTTTAATAAAAGTTAAGTGCTTATCCGAAAAAAAATGCATAAAAAATCAGAAATAATGAATACACTATCACTTTTAAAAGTGCAAAGGTTGCTCTTTGTAATCTATTGGTATTCTTTTGTTTGTTGTTGATGTGAGTAAACTGTCAAGTCAAATCAAGTGTCAAACATAATTTTAAGTTGAGTTTCAAGTCAATTATGGTTTTAAATCCCGAAACAGCGGCTGCTATTGTTGCGTTGCTTCAACACGAAAGAAGTATGCTGCTCAGTGGTGTCAAATATTCAATAGTGTGCAGAATATTTTTACATGTTTTTTGGCAATCGGAGGTTATATTAGACGACCTGTGATGATCGCTTTTTCTTCTTACAAAGTCTACGAGATCTTCGTGAAATGGTTGTCCGAATATGAAATCTAACTTCAGTGAATAAACAGTTAGAAGAAGAAACAGAATTGTACATTGTTCTGAGTGACTCCATAACAGCTGCTAGTTACATTGATGAAATTCTCCTCAATTTCATCAATGAACTTCAGGAGAAGGCTAAAGATTTTGTTGTGCCTTATACTGGTTTTTTTGGACATTACTTTTTTCTCATGAATTATAATACCAAGCCTCACAGTGCGACAATCACTCAAAGGTTTTTAAATGAAGCAAATATTCTCATAATGGATTGGCAAGCATTGAGTGCAGACGCAAACCTAATTGAACATGTTTGGGACATGTTTAGGCGAAGCATAAGAGCTCGTGTTCCTGCCCCTTTTACCTTAAATCCGATACAAGAAACTCTTTTAGAGGAATGGAAACTTAATTCTTAACAGGACATTTCTTATTTGATTTTAGACACGCCAAGGAGAATTCATACAATAATTCGAGCCCAATAATAATTTGAATTTCGTATGGGGCTTAATACAAGGAAGGCCTTATTTAGTCTCAAGATATTACTACAAAAATGCTGAGATTAGCGAAAAGACGTGTTTCTCTGTTTTGTCGACTATGAAAAAGCGTTTGATCGAGTAAAACACACAGAACTCATAAAAACCCTAACACAACATGGTATAGACCATAATACTATAGCATTAAAAAACTATATTGGGATCAAATGGCATCAATCAAAATAGACAATCGTCCGGCAGCAAAATTGC
The DNA here is from genome assembly GCA_918026665.1 of Diabrotica balteata. Taxonomy (NCBI): domain Eukaryota; kingdom Metazoa; phylum Arthropoda; class Insecta; order Coleoptera; family Chrysomelidae; genus Diabrotica; species Diabrotica balteata. The sequence continues at coordinate 7,219,578 of OU898276.1, forward strand.
CAATAAAAAGAGAAGTTCGTCAGGGCTGTGTACTTTCTTTCATCATTCCTCAACCTCTTGCATCCACTGTTGGATATAGGTCTCCTCCATGTTCTTCCATTGTTCTCAATCTTGCGCCTTCTGTATCCAATTTCCGACTGTTTTTCTCAAGTCGTCCATCCATCTTTTTGGTGGTCTGCCTCGGTGTCTTTTGTCTTCTCTAGGTCTCCATTCTATGAGTCTTTTGGTCCACCTATTATCATTTAAACGTGCTATATGTCCAGCCCATCTCCATTTGGCTTGTGCAATTTTTTCAATGACATCTGTCACTTTAGTCCTCTCTCTCACTATCCTATTTGATACCATATCTCTTCTAGTTATTCCCAACATTGCTCTTTCCATTTTTCTTTGGGTTACTCTCAATTTATTTGCAGAATGTTTGGTTAAAGTTATTGTTTCGGAACCATATGTTATTACTGGCAGTATGCATTGGTTGTAAACCTTTTTCTTTAAGCAAATCGGTAGCATTCCTTTTAGAATATCTCGCATCTTGCCAAATGCTGCCCATCCCAAGCCTATGCGACGCTGGATCTCACAAGTTTGATTGTCTTTTCGTATTCTAATTTCATGTCCTAAATAGATATAGCTAAAGACCTGATGTACTTCGTTCCCATCTACCCTCATAACATCACTTGGAACTAAATTGGTCATGTATTTTGTTTTTTCAAAGTTTATGTTCAGGCCTATTTGTTCTATTGCCTGTTTTAGTTTTTCCATCATTTTGTGAGCTTCATTTAAACTCTCGGCTATAACGACAATATCATCTGCAAAGCGCAAGTGGCTTAAGTATTCACCATCAATATTTATTCCCCTTTTAGCCCAATCTAGTTTTTTAAAGGCATATTCCAGAGCTGCAGTGAATAGTTGGGGGGAGATGGTGTCGCCCTGTCTAATTCCTCCCTCAATTCTATATTTATCGGTAAAGTCATGGAGTTTAACAGATGCTGTTGCGTTGTTGTATATATGTTTTATCAAATTTGTATATCTATAGTCTACTCGGCTTTGTTCTAATGCTCCTAATACTGCCGGTAATTCCACGGTATCAAACAGTTTGTTTCGTTTGTGTATACGATATTTTAATAATAAAATTTTAAAGAGAATTTAAATTTTAAGTTTTTATTTTAAAAATGTAAGTGCTCCATTTTTTTGTGCCGGTGAGTGTATGTGATATTGTATGTGGATATCGTACTCGTATATTTAATTTTGTCTTTAATCCATATTTCTAATAACATAATTTTTAAACATACTTATTGTTTTATTTACTTTTACTTTTGCCATCGTTTTTAAATCCCTCCCTTTTAACGCCCCTCTGTATCATATTAAACCTCGGACAAAAAGGTAAAACTCATGGACCTCCTCGCAAATGATGAAAACAAGTAACTTGTTAACACATGAAAACGATTACTGTTAACATGGTTTCGTACTTTAGTTCATTTAGTAGAAATAATATTTTTTCATTTCAAATCATTTTCTAATTTGTCACAAATGTGATGACAAGGCTGTACAGTGTAATTGTCTTTTTATAAAATAATGATCCATTCAAAGATACACAAGGTGTTTTCTAATAGAAATTTATACAAAATTGGATGTTATGGATATATATGGGTTATGGCAAAAGTACGAGCTGGCTGATACACAAAAATCACATATTTCCCCAGAAAATAAGATAGCCACACATAAGGCAAAACTCACTCCAATCTGGACGTATAGAAAATAAATGTAGGGATGCTGTAAATTCATCCAATACCAAAATACTACACATAAGAGGCTAAACTAGTTTGCGTTCCCAGAAAAATTCTGCCCGTGTCCTCTGCTTAACATTAAATGAGCTAGAGCAAACAGACAGCTAAATAAATCGCGGTCTTTTGGGCAATATACAACCGACAACGTATCAAGATATGGAAAACGTCCAACCAAGAACCGGACCTTCTGAAGACCAAAAGACTAGACTCTGATCCATTGTCCGGATTTGTCTGACAAATATTGAGAAACTTAGCCGATTGTTTTTTATTTAATTTATCGTGCTTGTGACAGCTTCGGCCATTAGCACGAGACCCTGGTTACAATTATATATATATATAAGGTACAATAACATGTTATAATATACTATAGTTATATATTATTTAGTAAGTTTTCTAGCTTTAGGAACTGGATAGCCGTGATGACTTGACTCTGGTTCGATAATATATCTGTGATGTCGTCCTTCATGCCCAGTTCTTGGCGTCGTTTATTGTAATGAGGGCAGTCCACAAGGATGTGTAGAACGCTTAGTGGAGATCGGAAATAGTGACAGATTGGCTTAGGTGTAGAATTCATTAGGCGACATGTGTAAATCTGGTGTGACCGATACGCAATCTTCTAGGAACTATCATCTCATTTCTAGTTATACCAGGTATAACGAAACGCTCAATCGTCTGATCTATTTGGTGTAAAAATGTAGTGGATTGGTTCCAATGATTCTGCCAGTAATTTCGAACGAGTTTTTTTATACTAGTTTTTAGGTCACTGGCGAGTTGTATATTACGCACTGTACCATTAATACAATTACCCGATTTAAAAGCAAACTACAGTCAAAATACTGTTTTCTGACGAAATCGACCTACTAGAAATGCAGGAAACCCATGCTGAGGACAAAAAACTTATAGGTGGAGTCAGAATTCCAGGCTACGATGTTCTAGAAGCAACTTATCGGGAACGCTGTAGATACTCTTCAATTCCTCCACCAAACAACATAATATAATATTCTGTCGTCACAAACATAGAAGTAACAGAAGTACCTAATATTTAAAAACCTGTATGGTTACTGGCGAAATATAACACAAAAGTGTTATATGTAATATATAATGCTTTCTAGATCCTATTTCTTGAGTGGATCAGTCCATTTTGTTTATATTATCGTCTTGACGATATCTCTCTATTTTTTCGTGTCTCTAGTTTTTGCTCTCCATTATCTGACTCCTTTCCCTTTAAAGGTCGTCTTCAACTTATTGCAGCCACTTTGATTTTGGTCTTTACCTTCTCTTTCTTCCTCGTGGATTCCATTCTATCATTGCGTGTGTCACTGCTTCATCTCCTACTTGCCAAATGTGGCCTAACCATCTAACTCTGCATTGGTTTATTTAGTCACGGTGTCTTCTTTAAGTTCTTCCTTAATCTTTGCATTTGTTCTGCCTCTATATTGATTTTGCTCTATTCTGATTGGTCCCAGTATGGGTATCCTCCCCGCTATTCTTAAGTTTTTTTCATCTTCTTTGACCATCGTCATTGTTTCTCCTGCATATAATAATATTGGCCTAATTATGATGTTATGAATTCATCTTAGTTTTCTTAGTCAGTGTTTTGCTTTTTAGTAATCTTTTGTTTGCAAACTAAGCTTTATTCGCTGCTAATATTTTTTCTTTTATTTCGGACTTCCTTTTTCCTTTTTTGCTTATTGTAACTACTGCGTATTTAAAGTATTCTACTTTTTCAAACTCAGAACTTCCTATTTTAATTTTTCTTTCATTGTCCTTTTCCCTAATCTTATTATTTTTGTATTTTCTTGATTTAAGCTTAGTCCCATTACCTCCCATTTCTCTTTTATTTCTTCTAGCATTTCTTTCATTATTTTCCTGTTCCTTGCAATAATAGCAATTTCATCTGCATATGCAATTAATTGACCACTTCTTGTTCTAAAATTTTCTTTATTAATATTTCGTAGTACATATTCTAAGGCTAGATTAAAAATAGCGTTATTGATAAGGTATCTCCTTGTTTCATCCCTTTATTTATACTAAATTCCTCTGTCTCTTCTCTTTATGCCGTTATGCTAATTTTTGTAGTTCTCATTGTCATTTCTATTAATTTTCTGAGTTTATGTGGAATTTTTAATTTTTTAAGTGCTATCGTTAATCCTTTTCTCAAATGCTTGTTTGAAGTCTATGAATAACATTTCCAATTCGAATTTATATTCGTTTGCTTTTTATAAATATTTGTTTTATGGTGTGTATTCCATCTATTATAGATCTTTCTTCTGTGAATCCACATTGGTACTGTCCTACTGTCTTCTTTGTGATCTTTGATAACCTCGTTTTTATTATTGATGGCAATATTTTATATGTTGTATTTAGTAACGTTATTCCTTTATAATTTTCACAAATTTGTTGGTCTCCCTTTGTATGTATTGTTATGATCTGCCCTACCTCCCAGTCACCTGGCATTTTCTCTTTTTTCCATATAGAATAGAATAGAATTTATTTAATCAATATACAAAAATAGTTTTGTTTTTGACAAGTCAAAGGAATAGTGACAATACTTATAAAACAAACAATTTTTTTTTTTTTGATAATTTAAACATAACAAACATGTATGTATTTAATATTAACAGATAAAAAAAACAACAAACACACTTTGTGTAATTATAAAAAAAACATGAAATATAATTAAAATAGGCAACTGCCCTGACCAAACTAGTACTATTGTGTAAAAGCTATACTTAGTACTCCGTTCTTGAATAGAAACAATGTTTCAAAAAGTGTGATTTGATTTTATGCTTAAATGATAACAAGTGAAGACTTTTTACTTCATCTGGCAAAAAGTTATACAAACTAACGTAAGTCGAATTTTTTACGCTCTTTGTCAACCTAAAACGTTGTGCTCTAATAGCATCTCTAGATCTTGTATCATGATCATGGACGTTGGAGTTTACGTTAAACTTACCTTTGTTGGCATGAATTTCAATCAGCGTCTCATATATATAGAGCGAAGGTAGTGGCATAATACCTAAATCCAGAAATAAAGGTTTACAGTGTTCCCTATAATCTGCTCTTGCAAGTATCCTCACTACTCTTTTTTGTAATTTAAAAATTCGATCTGCGTAAGAAGAATTACCCCAAACAGTTATTCCGTACTGTAAATGGCTATGAAATAGTGCAAAGTAGCACATTCTAAGGGTATTTTTAGGAATCATGTAAACTAAGTTGCGTATTAAAAATATACTTGTAGCAAGTCTAGAACTTAAGTAATCTATATGAGCACTCCAATCCAAATTATCGTCTATAAAGATTCCTAATAGTTTAACACTATTTCTTAAGATATACTTCCAATCAGAACTAAAAATCAAATTCTGATTTTTCTCTTCATTTAGCATTAGCCCATTATGTGAGAACCAGTTTTTTGCTTTCTTGGTATTACTATCTATTTTAATTTTTAAATTATTCTGATTAATATCAGTATTTATGAGAGTTGTATCATCTGCGAAGCAAACACATTTTATAGGAAAAGTGTAGTGAAATAAATCGTTCAGATAAATAAGAAACAAAGTGGGTCTTAATATCGAACCTTGAGGTACAACATATTCGACAGTGTTAAACTCAGAATAGCTGTTATTAAGAAAAACTGCCTGTTTTCTATTTGTTAGGTATGATCTAAATAGATTAAGAGTGTTTCCCCTAATACCGTACTTATGCATTTTTTCCAACAGTAATTCATGCGAACCACAGTCAAAAACTTTGGATAAGTCACACAATGTCAAAGACACAAATGACCTTCCTCCAAGCCATCAACTATATCTCTCACAATTTTCTGTATAGCTGGTGTAGTGCTACACTTTTTTCTAAAGCCATATTGGTTACAGTGAAGTATTTTGTGTTTTTCTAGATATTCTACCAAACGAACATTTAGAATACTCTCAAAATTTTGCCGAAAATGGGAATGATTGAGATGGGACGGTAATTTCCAATTTCATCTAAAGCTCCCTTTTTGAACACTGGTAGCACTTTTGTTACTTTTAAAACATCTGGGAAAATCCTCTCAGTAAGACAATTATTATAAAGTATAATTAATTTAACAATCGTAAAATAGTTTCGAAACACAATTCAGATTTCTGCTTTTATCTGTGCTTTCTAAAAATTGCAAAGCAAAACAGACGTTGATAAAGGTGTTAAAAGAGACGTGGGGAATCTAAAATTTGCATTCCACGACACATCTTTTCAACTAAGCAGAAATCCTTAGCGAATTGGTTTCTTGTACTCGTACAGAGTAAATCCGAAAAAAGTGAAAAAGACAGCAAATATTTGATTTCACGCAAACAGCGCCTTTGTATCTGTTGATACGTATTTCGACCTAATAGGTCTCATCAGAACAGTTATTCAAAGGTGTTCTCAACGTGAAAGATCAATATTTTCTGTCTTTTAAGAAGCAACAATAACATGGCTTCGAATACGGACGCACTAGCGACATCTAATTTAACAATCGTAAAATAGTTTCGAAACACAATTCAGATTTCTGCTTTTATCTGTGCTTTCTAAAAATTGCAAAGCAAAACAGACGTTGATAAAGGTGTTAAAAGAGACGTGGGGAATCTAAAATTTGCATTCCACGACACATCTTTTCAACTAAGCAGAAATCCTTAGCGAATTGGTTTCTTGTACTCGTACAGAGTAAATCCGAAAAATGATCTTTCACGTTGAGAACACCTTTGAATAACTGTTCTGATGAGACCTATTAGGTCGAAATACATATCAACAGATACAAAGGCGCTGTTTGCGTGAAATCAAATATTTGCTGTCTTTTTCACTTTTTTCGGATTTACTCTGTACGAGTACAAGAAACCAATTCGCTAAGGATTTCTGCTTAGTTGAAAAGATGTGTCGTGGAAGGCAAATTTTAGATTCCCCACGTCTCTTTTAACACCTTTATCAACGTCTGTTTTGCTTTGCAATTTTTAGAAAGCACAGATAAAAGCAGAAATCTGAATTGTGTTTCGAAACTATTTTACGATTGTTAAATTAGATGTCGCTAGTGCGTCCGTATTCGAAGCCATGTTATTGTTGCTTCTTAAAAGACGGAAAATATTGATCTTTCACGTTGAGAACACCTTTGAATAACTGTTCTGATGAGACCTATTAGGTCGAAATACGTATCAACAGATACAAAGGCGCTGTTTGCGTGAAATCAATATTTCCTGTCTTTTTCACTTATAATTAATTTGTCAATAATAATATCGATTGTTTCCACAATTATTTTTTTGTTTAAGAAATAAAAATCCGTGCAATGTGAATTTTTCAATATATGCAAAACATTCCTGATTTCAGTATCACTAACAGGTAATAAAAATAAAGAGTTGTAAGGAGAGTGTACATCTTTCAAAAAATCTATGGCTACATTTTCATTTGTAGAATTAAAAGAACTTCTAATATGTTTAGCCACTGAAGTAAAGTAATTATTGAAATCGTTTGATGTAATCGCGCTTGGACAGACTTTTTTATTTTGAAATTTATTTCTGTGATAATTTATAACTTTCCAACTATCACGAGATATATTTTCAGAATTGGAAAAAAAATTTTCATAAGCCAGTTTTTTCTTTAATGATATTGTTGATTTATAGTGCTTCTTAAATTTTTTATACTCACTATATTCCTTTGTAACATCAGCAATTATCTTGACTGTGGAAAGATTTTTTCGCATTTCTATTAATTCATCATCTTTCTAATATATCTTTCAATAGTGCCAGTATTTTTCCTCTCAGCTTCCTTTCTTCGTATTTTATTAGTTTAATATTAACTCCATCTTTACCAGACATTTTTCATTTTTGTTTCTCTGTATTACTTCCTCTAATTCCTCGAATGTTGGTTCTTTTGAAATTTCGATGTCTAGTTCATCTAATTCGCCTGCTTCTTCTTCGTGCACCGTTTCCTCCTTGTTATTCATTTCTTTTCCTATTATTTCCTCTGTCAAGAGCTCTCTATAGTAATCCTGCTTGTATTCATGATCCTCTATTATTACTGTTCCCTCTTTATGTTTTATTTCGTTTGTTTTGCCGTTGTATTTTTTGTTTTATTCTTTAATCTTTTTTAAACATTTTTTGTATTTCTGTTTGTTCTTTACTGCTCTATTTTCTGCATTTTTCGTCTACCCATCTTCTTTTATTTTGCCTTTACTTTCTTAACGTTCTTTCTTTATTTTTCATATTCATCTCTTTCTTCCTCTTTATCTATTTTTAGCCATTTAATTCTGGCCTGCACCTTTTTTCTGTTATTTCTCTATATTCTTGGTTATACCATCTATTTTTTTAGTTATTATATCTGCATATTTGCACCATCTTCTATTGATTTTTGGATCGTCTCCCATTCTGTATTTATATCTTCTGCTTCATATTTCTCTTTTATTTAAACTGTTACTGCCTCTTCATATTTTTGTCTTACTTCTTCATTACTCATTTTATTGAAATTCCACTTTTTATATTGGTTTTTCTGTTTTGTTTCAATTTTAACCTTTTATCTTATAGTAGCTGTGACTATGTAGTGGTCTGAATCTGCACACGCTCCTCTAAATGTTCTTGCATCTTTTATTGACGATTGTTTTGGTTTATTAATCATTATGTGATCAATTTGACTGTACGTTTTCTAATCTTTATATGTAATAAAAACTAATATTTTGTTTCTACCGATATTAAATATTATATTATATATTCTGCATATTGCATAATAATACATAGTGAAAATAATAATGATGTTTTAATAGAACGATAAACAATGCTTCCGTAAATAGAAACAAGCAGTCTTAGTAGAGGAGAAGTATATACACACGCCATCTGTTGTTCAAGAGACAAGTATCCGTCTATGCATAAATTTAGGAAAAATCAATAAGTCACCGAATTTTCTTGACGAAATTCACCTTCGTCCGCAGCTACCTACTTTTATTATAAAAAATCGGTACAAGTTTTAAATACTTTTTAAAATTCAGTTGAAGAAATACTAAAACAGAATTGTTTTTTACAGATATTTCCACTAGAACGGCAATATAATTGTTCGGTAAGTAATTCTTTTTATTTATCTCTTTTATTGTTGCGACCAATATTTTATATGTAACGATAATTATTATTTATATAGTGACTATTTTTCGTTACATAAGCTTCTAGTATTAGGAGAGAGTTGCCCAAAATGGGGATAACATCACATTTTGTGACACAAAATAAAAATTTGTAATAAATAAAATATTTTACATAATTATGTAGTTAAAATGTGTCTTCAGGTATCAGATATTGAGTATTTAACAAAAATTACGTAAAAACAGAAATAGACATTTTTGGAAATGTGTAAATATCTCGTTTTTCAAGAAAGGGTCGGTAAAATGGGGTACATGGAAATATTAGCCACCACATTTGCAGCACCGAATCCAACCTTCCTGATCGAAAGAGTTTTTGTACATCTCGTTGCAAAAAATTTAAGCTTCTTTGTTTTCTTCTTCCTCATCTTCATTAGAGGACGTATCAGAATCTTCAGCCTGAAACTTTTTATTTTTACGCTTATTTTGGATAGACAAGTATTGTTTTGTTTTATTTTCTTGGGCAGTAGCAGGACTGGTTCTCTAGTCTTTCTTTTCTTTAATAGATTATCAATAGAAGTCGCATATTTTTAATTTTTGTTGAAAAGGTCTTTTTGTGTTCACCTTCTTGTTTCTCTTGGAGCTCCTGTTCTTCGGCCTCTAGTTCAGCCTTGTATGGTGACGATGTTAATGACAGTTTTACCTTTCCTCTTGTTATAATTCCTTTTTACAGGCTACTTTTCTTGGGGTGGGAGCATCAAAATTTTTGGTGAAAGCAGAAAAGCTAATTTGGGTGACGCAGACTCACCTGATGAAGTGGAGAGCTCAGGAGAAGTTTCTTTATAAAGCTCAGTAAAAACGTCGTTAGAAGGCACAGTTTCACTTGAAAAAGTAAAATGTTTTGTTTTATTGTTTGTGGTATTGGTAGTAGTGTTATACCCTATAAAAGTTTTAAACAAATAATTTTTTATGTATGGACGCAAATTTAAATTTTAAGCTAGTAGAATTACGAACTACCCACAAGGGTTAGCTAAGGGATAAACAAGTACTAGAAAAACCTAGCAATACACACAGAGGTACTTTAAAAATAATTTTTTTAATCTGCTGGCTCGAATATTAAGCTAGCGAGAACATTTCCAAACAAGATTAGTTTAAGAGTGGAAAATTATCAGTGAAAGTGCAGTGATATTCTAAAAAAAAAAGGTTTTATTCACCTTATAGTTTACCCTAGTAAAATTATTGAATTCCCACAAGGGGAAGTTAAGGGATGAAAAATTATGAGGGTGGTCATAAATTCATAAAAACCTTGCAGAACATTTCAAAAATATTTTTCTTAATTCTCCTAGCTCGGAAATTAAGCTAGTGGAATCGCTCTCATTGGGAGCGATTGAGAGCGTAGGTTTGAGAGTGAAAAATTATTTTGTTGGTAATAAATTAGAGAAAAATGGATAAAAAGTATACCTGGCAAAAAGGCTTTTTTGAATTCTGCTAGCTTGAACTTTAAGTCATCATAATCACTTCCATTAAGGGTGGTTTAGACGTCAAAAATTATTAGGGTGGCAATAAATTAGTAAAAATGGGTGAAGAAATATGGCTTAGGTTAAATTAAATTCCGCTCTTATGTTCCCGCTGGGTTAAGGAAAATAACTTAGTCAATAATATTTTTGATTACAATGTCGATATTATTGTGTGTCCTTGATGATTCTATTCAATTGTCCGCACCGAAAGAAAAGAAAGAAGTCCAAACCGGTTTCGGATGCGATAAAGACAATCAACTTGACTACCGAGGGCGATTCTAAGGAAGTACTCACCGTTAATATCAGTATATAATTAATAAGCGAGACCCGAACAAAAATTTAATTGAAACGCTTCAAAATTTTTATCGAAACGATCTTTAAAGTAGAACAAGACACTTCTGTCACGGTAATTAAGAACCTTCAGATGTTTTATAATTATAGTGGCATTCGTACACGGTTTCTGACTATGGCGCTCATTTCTATACTTTTTTAACCATATCCACTTCTATAATTAACTAGTTCTTACATGAAAACGGCCAACTATCTCATTTGGAACTGCAACTGGGTAGCCATTACTGCTTTTGTACTTTGAGTACATAAGCGCCACAAAAAGACATATCAAACACTAAAAGAGGATTTATCGAAACTTAACATTTCGCAATAATGTTTGTTTCTTTTTTATGTGTCAGATTGTCTAAAAAGATTCAAATGATCAAATTGTTTAACCTTCATCGTCGTCTTCTTTTCCTTATTCTGCTCCTCTGATGACTTAAACTTACAACCTTTAAATGTCCATTTGTTGCTTTTTTGGTTAATAAAGTGTGAATCCCTCTGCTTTTCTTAATGTAGTCACATTTTCCTCTCTGTATTATTTCATTACATCTAGAAGCAATGAGTGTTGTTCGCGTCCGTGGCCTCTTTTGTTTTCTATTTTCATCATTAATATTTGTGTTAAAAGCTAAAAGCCCGCAAGATGATATAACAGAGTAGCTGTTCCAATAATCCTTTCTCTTGTTTCCTCTTCTACTAACCGAGTTCCCTTCTCAAAATAGAGCATCTGATTGTCCAAAACAACAAGATTACTCCGAAATTTTTATGGACCCAATCCCATATGGCATTCAAGGTAATTAAGTGGCAAACAAATGTGCACGTGATGTGTAACAAGTACAGAAACAAATCCAGTAAGTAAAAGTGTCACAAATGATCTCAAATTTTTTTTTAAAAGTAACAATCTCCTATTCGCTGGACACATTAAGAATACACACCTTCATATAATTCTAACGATGATTAAAATTTGCGATAACGTAGAGAAACTTTTTTTCCCTTTTCTTTTCCAAAGAACTTGTTTAAGGCTGTCGCATTGTACTCACGCTCTTTAAGATTTATTTAGTATATTCCAATTGGAGATCATAAATTGTACAGCTTCTATTTTGCAGATTGCCAAGTAATACTTGCAAAAGATCAAGATTATATTTACTAGATGCTACGAAAAATAAATGAAGAATATACCAAGTAAAGTTTATCATTTATTTAATAAAAAACAGAAAATGTAGTGGTGGGAGGAGAAATACTTCTATCTTATCCTCCTCCTCAATCATTTACCCCTTGTCAGGGCGTAGTGACACCCTAAATATTATTAGTCTGCTGTCTCCATTGACTGCGATCTTGTGCCATATGGACGGCTTCATGTAGGGATTTTCCCACCAAACTCTTCATTTGGTCCACCCATCGTATTGGAGATCTTCCTCTTGGTCTTCGGCCTTCTACCTTACCTTCTACTACCAATAGTTCCATGGTGCCCATTCTTCTAGCTATATGGCCGAAGTAAGTTAGGTATGCTTGGTTTACTTTTTTTAGTAGCCTGTCTTTTATATGAAGCTCTTCCAGAATTGACAGGTTGGTTCTATGTTCTGTCCAGGACACGCGTAGAATTCTTCTATATACCCACATTTCGAAGGCTTCGATCTTACTCCTATCGATTTTTTTGAGAGTCCATGTTTCAGCTGCATATGTAGCAATGGGAAAAATAAGGGCATTGACCAACCTAAGCTTAGTATTCCTTGTTATTGTTCGGTCTTTCCATATTTTAATTAATTTAGCAGTTGCGGTTCGGGCCATTCCTAGTCTACGTTTGATTTCTGAGGAACAATCACCATTGTTGGTTATCAGAGAGCCCAAGTATACAAATCTGTCGACTACTTCGAAAATCCCTATTTGGCGTATATGCGGTAGATTATTATTTGCTCTGTCTACAATCATTATTTTTGTTTTTCTGGTGTTGATTTGAAGTCCGAATTCTTCACTTATTCGGCTTAGCCGTTCGATGATGGTAATCATTTCGACTTCATTCGCTGCTAGTATAAGTGTGTCATCTGCGTATCGCAGGTTACTGATTTTTCTGCCTCCTATAGTGATTCATCCATCCCATTCATCTAGTACTTTTCTCATTATATATTCAGAATATATGTTGTACAATAATGGTGATAGTATGCAACCTTGTCTAGTTCCTTTCTCTGTTTTGAATGCATTTGAATATATTCCATGTACTTTAACTTTGGCTGAGTTTTTATTATACAGATTTCTTATTAGGTTAACTAGGTGGTTAGGTACTCCATATTTTCCATTATACTCCAGAGAGGATCCCATTTTACTGAATCAAAATATTCTATCTTATACCTATATATTCTATCTTATACCTATATATAAATACTTATATCTATCAATATCTTGGTGTAAGCATTACAAACATTAGTTAGAATACAAAAGAAATAACTACTAGAACTGGTCAACGTAATTCAGCAATACGTGAACTGAATAGTATACTCTGAAATAACCACATCACTCAAAACACAAAAATTAAGATATACAAAATGTATCATAGAAAGTAACTATTCTTGTAAGTAATATAGAAGTTTTATAGCAAGAATAATAACGAATCATCTTAAGAAAAAACTTGATTTCTACCAGCCAATAGAGCAAGCAGGATTTCGTACTTAATTAGACGAAGAACGGGAGTTTTTGATGTAATTTCCCGAATTGCCACACTAAAATGGAACTGGACCGGACACTTGGATCGAATAAGTGGTAAAAGGTGGACGAAGAGATTCCTTGAATGAAGTCCGAGGTTAGACAAAAGAAGTAGACAAAGACCTCCTACTCGTTGGACTGACGATCTCAAGAAAATATCAAGATATTGGATGAAAAGTGCTCAAGATAGAGCAAAATGGACAAGAATTAGGGAGGCCTATGTCCAGCAGTAGATGCAAAGGCTGGGTAATAATAATGATCATAATCATAGAAAGTACATATTGGTACAAATGGTTTAGAGCTTATGCCAATAAATAAAAAAGTCGCCTCCACAATAGAATATAAGGAAATTAATTGTTGGCTTAGATGTTGCTAATTCCCTAGGATATTGAAATCAGAGAGCATATAGTCATAAATACCATCTTCCTGTAAACTATAGAATGCAATAAACTGAAATTGTATGGCCACGTCGAAAGGATCAATAATTAAAGATGGTCAAAGGAAACTTTAGAGTGGACCCATATTAACTGTTGGAAAAGTAATAGATCAAGTAGATTCTGGAGCAACAACTGTAATAAATTTCTTGTCATATACAGATCGATAGATCTACAACGTCAAAAATTGTAAAAGGAAAACCAGTATTAAACAAAATAAAATAAATAGTACAGCTAGATACTGGACTCAAACCAAGAGAACCAGTGAAGAGAAATGTATCTTGGCTTTAAAGCCTGAGAAAATTGTTCAATAATTGCGAATAGCTGCAACTAAAGTTAGGGATCCCTGCGGATTGCCGTATAGGCTTCGTAAAAAGTAGAAAAAGAAAGAAACAAAAAGAGTAGGGAATTATTAAAGGATAGGAAATAATATAGATAATAAATGCTCTATCTGATTCTCAAGGCAAAAGTACAGCAGATATTTGACTAACTGATGACACACTTATAGCAAATTTTCAAATGAAACTGAAATTAAAAAGTTACTGTTTCCACAAGAGCCATTGAAAAACCTTAGAATCATCTTCTTCTATTACGAAACTTGCTAGAGAAATCAAGGTAAATCCAGTTAGGATTGCACATGATACTACACACACATATATAGCACAGATAATACTCCCATTAGTAGAAGGTAAGCTACTTCACCCCACTTTGACCTTTGACCTCTGACGTCACAAGACTCGTTCGCGCTCCGGTCACGCCCCGTGATGACGTCATAGTTTGATCGCTAGCCGTCACCGCCAGTAATTAGTCATTTTTTAATATGAATTAACTTACATATTATCTTTGTATTTTAACCATTATCCACTATTTAAGACAATTTCAAATTATTAAATAAAAAATTCTTCCGATATCATCATAGCATCAAATAAACCTATGACTTTATGTTAATGTTAATTTAATGTTAAACGTAAAATGTTGAAAGAAAAACACGAAAATATTAATTGCTTAGTCATATCGCAATTTTTTCTTTGGTCTGCCCTTTTTGTACGCTACTGTATACAAAAGGTGTATTTCTATATTTCTTTGATACACGAGACTTCTCTTAATTAATTATAATCTGCGATGCGAAGCAGTTCTTTTTTCCAGTGAACGTATTTTGCTGTTGCCGTTTTCAATGATACACATTAATGCTTTCGACAAAAGTGGAATGAAACGCGCCAACCAAAAATTATACAGCTATTTTGCGAATACGGTTAAATATTTGCAGTCTAAATCACCAGGTTTACCATGTACAAGGTGTATTCAAACATCGCAATGAGATGTTTGTACTTTTTAGAGAACGGATTTACACGAAATGGGCGAATTACTGTGCGATCTTTTTGGGTTTAAACTAGGATATATGCAAAATTCAAAAGTAATTACTGATTCCCCAAATTGGCTGTCAAAATTATTTAGGTACCAGAGCAAACTGCAAACCGGTATTAAGGGTAAAAAGAATGTCTACGTTATATCTACGATTTATCTTTTTTTTGTCTGTCTACTCTAGGAAAAGTATAGTGACATCATGTCCGATTCTCTATCTTGATTTTCCTTAAACTGATAAAAAAGCTTTATTTTGGATCATCTTCTCTTCTAAGCATATTAGCGTTAGCGGGATAGAACAGAATAAAACGGGATATCAATATTTTCTGTCTTTTAAGAAGCAACACTAAAATGGCTTCAATACGGACGCGATAGCGACATCTAATAATAAAATCCGTAAAATAGTTTCGAAACACAATTCAGATTTCTGCTTTTTAGTGCATTTTAGTGTTGCTTCTTAAAAGACAGAAAATATTGATTTTTCACGTTGAGAACACCTATGAATAACTATTCTGATCAAACCTATTAGGTCGAAATACGTATTAGCAGATACAAAGGCGCTGTTTGTATGAAATCAAATATTTGCTGTCTTTTTCATTTTACCAAATTATTTAAAGAAAAAATTTTCACGAGGGATTCTGATAAACCACGCGATTGATTTTTATTCCATCAATGTTCTTTACCACATGAAAGGCCAATATTTACTAAAATTACTCGAGCAACCTCTGGATGGATGAAAAATTTTTGTGCAAAACTTTTTGTGTATGCCTCGTATCATTACATTCTAGAAATATAACCAAATAATTTTGGAGCTAACTTTAAAAAAAGAACTATGGGATGCTAAACATGTGAATTCTAATGTTTGAAGTCAAACAAAATACATGTTATTCCTAGTAGAATACCCATTTTAAAATACTAGGTATACTGTATAAAATCTTGACTATACGCGAGAAAATTTTCAAATCTGTTCTAAATCTCACAAATGTCACAAGCACAGAATCTCGTCGAGGAAAATGTCGAGTTGTTGCAGCGTTAGCCAATAATTTAATACCGTCGAAAGGTAATAAAAATTCCGGTGGCTGAAAGTAACTACCCAGCCAAGGAAGCAGCAGCAGCACGAAGGAGAAAAGTTCTTTCTGAATTGGCTACTCTTGAGAGAACTCTCTAGAAGCGACAGCTCATCACTTATGGATACTGATGACTAGAGCAATGAGGCCCACCAACTTGTTAGTGTGCGAAGGAAAAGAGATCGCCCTTGTTAAAATAAATTGGATGGCGATATAGGCTTTGATGTTTTAGATGGATTATTTTCTTTTCGAGTGCTGGAGTTCACCTTATTTTTATTGCCGTGAGATGTATTCGCTGCTTTCCCGTGTCTTGGATCGGGATTCTTTCTAGATAAATAATCCGGTATCTGAGGAGATCGACTACAATTTATATTTGATACATCCGTAAGTTTTAAGACGTTGGTTAAACATGCTTAATTGTATAAAAACTGCCATTTTATTTTATTTGTACAGGGTGATTATTTATTTTTTGGTAAATAATACTGCGTTCTCAGAAATTGGCCAGAATTATGCTTTAAAAAAAAATCACTAGATTTATTTTTATATAGATATGGTATATGTATATGGTATAACGAACATATTTTTTAAGGGAACATACAATTTCACAGCTCGAAAAAGGGACCTTACGCTTGAGAGGTAACAACCAATTAACTTCAGTTTTTACTTTCAATGTATTTACATGTATTTTTTAGAGGCCTGTGTAACCAATTTTGTATATAAATAGACAAACAATTTATAAGTTTAGTTTTAATTCTTGCAATCTATGTAAACAAAATATTATGTAGGTGTGTAGCCAAAAATATTTCTTTATTAGTTTTCTTCGAGAAAAAAAGCGTTAAATCGCTGCGTGAAAAGCAAAACTTTTAATTAGAAACTCTTACAGTCATCTTTATTATAATTTGTAGCATTTGCAATTTCATTGATTGTTTGGTGTATATTGAAATTCCCTCATATATCTTTGAAAAAAAAACGAAGAATTTTTTCTATGTTTCTTAGTTCGTATCTTTCAAGTTAAAATACCCGAAATATATTTCAATTCCTTCTTAGGCGGCTCGAGTTAATATAAACCATTTTAGAGTTGTTTATTTATTTCGCAGCTGCGTATTTTCCTCTAAATAATTCTTTGATTTAAGCCGCCCGATGTACTGCGTTTTCAAATTAATAATTTACGTCTTAATTCCCGTTTGTGTTTTGTTTTATACTAAATGCTTCGTTTATTTTAACTTATGCGATTAATTTTAAAAGATAATTTCATCACTTTCGTTGGAGCCGCAGCAGTTTGAAATTTGAAATGTTCCTCGTTGTACGTCTTTTTTTATGAAGAATATGTAAAATATAGTAGCAGTTTAATGGTCTAATTACAGTTTTAAGTGAGTTTTGAAATGTTGCCATTGTATCCGGTTGTACCTATTCCTGTTTTTAAGAAGCCAAATCCAGTTTAGTTTCCAAGGGTTGTGTTCCAGTGACCCAATTTTCTTTTTGTTCTTGTGTCAGAGATTCCCAGCCATTGTCGAGTTTTTAAGAAGTGCAGTTTACAGCTCAAGTACAATTTTTGTGAAACTCAGGTAACTTTTTTTTGTGATCAAATTTTAAAGTAAAGACAGACATTTTTTTATAACAATAATTGTTTTAGTAACAATTTAAATATTGTTCTGAAGCTATTTTCTTGTGGCATTTTAAATTAATTACTATTTAACTGGGAATTAGCTACAATTAAAGATAAAAATACGTTTATTGACGTTTCAATTTCCACTTCGGAAATCGTTCTCTTTCGAATCGAGAACGATTTCCGAAGTGGAAATTGAAACGTCAATAAACGTATTTTTATCTTTAATTGTGGCTTATTCCCCGTTAAATAGTAATTACCAATTTAAATTTTTGTTTTTTTTTAATTGTACATTTTAGGTTTTAACTTAAGCTGTCATTTTAATTGTTGTTTTTAAATTTAATGTTAATTTATGACAGCTTGTTTTAGTATTTTTGATATTGATTTGTTTTGTTTTTTTTTTTAAGATTAACCTCCATGCAATGTTGTAAGTTTTGTAGCAACAGAATTTGTAAACAGATGACACATGTAAGTTTTTTTTTGTATTTTTGTATTTTGCGATTATTTAATGTAATATTTTTTGCATTGTCTTATTTTTGTAGCTGTTTGTAGTAACACAACAATAATGTTAAATTTTTTCTTAACATTTTGTTTATTTTTTTAACTAACCCTTTTTGAGTTTCGTTTTGAAAAAGATATGTTTTTCATTTTTAATAATTATTTCCCTAGTTACAACTAGTTGTTGTAATAGTTATAATTAGGCACAAAATCTATATAGAGCAGCGGGTTTTGCAGAACCCTCAACACGCAGAGGCGATGCAGAATACATAGAGAAAATTAAACAGATCGCGGACGATCGGCATGCCCTGTACAAAGCTCGAACACCACGAAAGCGACTAAAATCTAGGAAAAGCTTCCTTGGAACAGTGCAGGATGAACCGCCTGAGTATTTTCCACTTCCCCAGGTTCAATGGACCGGCCAGACCCTAGACTTTAAAACGTGGAAAACCTTGAATATGATAAGAACGGGGGTTGCTACAGTAAAATCAAACATGGCAAAATGGGGAATAATAGACCAATATGTCCGGACACGATAAAGTAAAGTAAGGCTCCTCGAAGTGGCGTCCTTTTTAAATTAATAGAGGTGTTCCCAGTTTCCTTTTGTTTTATTTGTCCCAAGAGATTCATAACTCTTTGTTTCATATTTTTGTAGTTGCCACAATCCAACCCCTTTGCCATTTACTTATCCACGACCCCAGCTCTCCTAACAAACCCTGAGTGCCGTTCGCATGTTTCGATTATTTTGCTTGCCCTATCTCCACCGCCATAAATTTCTGTCCCTAATTTTCTACCCCTTATTAATTTATCATTCATTAATACCTCATGTGGTAGGCAAAATATTTTGTTACAAATTTAAAGTCCAAATTTAATAAATTATTTAAGATATTGTCATATGTAATTTTTAATATCTACACTATGGGCCCACCAGCCCACCAGCCCACCAATAATGTTATTACCAGCCCTTTGATAGGAGCTATGAGTAGACGAGGCGCACCTGCGGTCATATGCAGATGGATGGATGCAAGGGCATCCTTGGAGAATAGGACAGTAATGTCTACTCTGGTCAAAGCAAAAGTAGGTGAAGGCTGTCTACAAGAGAAGTTCTGTCCCCTTTACTTTGGGCAGCCTTGGTAGATGCTCTCCTTAGAAATCTGTTCACCGAAGATTTTTATTGTCTAGGATATGCTGGCGATATAGCAATCGTCACTAGCTGTCAATATAATTGACAGCTAGTGTAAAAAAGAGTATTATATTGTGAGCATTAAATGATAGTCAATGCTCAGAAAACACAAATCGTTAACCAAAAAAAAACAGCACTACAAGGCGTAAAACCACCGGTGCTGGTAAGAACAGAGATTTCATTTGCCAAAGAAACAAAATGCCTTGGGTATATTTTAATCATAGGCTTACATGGAATACTCACATTGTGAAAACCGCACTGAAAGCTACTATGTCCCTGGGCAGATGTAGAAGAATATGCGGTAAGAATTGGGGACTTAACCCCAAAAAGACTTTATGGTTATACACAAGGGTTATTAGACTCATAATAACTTATGGTTCAGTGACGTGGTGGACAAAGACGCATAAAGTGGGAGCAATTATGCTGCTAGGTAATACATAAAGACTAGCGTGCCTGTATATTACGAGGGCCATAAAAACAACTCCTGCTGCATCGTTGGAAGTCCTGCTGAATCTACCACCACTTCATATTTTTATACAGGGCGAAGCCAGCTCAGTGGTGCACAGATTAATCCATAGTCAGCGACATATAAGCCAGATGCATGGTACTGATAACAGAAAGCTAATCGAGGAGCTAAAAGCCGATATTGTGATGGGAAAACATATCGATGCAACAGCTACGAGATAAAGCTTTACCAATAAGTTCGCAATTAAGATACCAGGCAGGGAAGACTGGAATAAATGTGTAACCATACAAGCTGCTACTATCTGGTACACGGATGGCTCAAAAACATCGGAGTGTCTGGAAGCCGGCATAGTAGAGAAAAATCAAGAGATACATTTCCCGGTAAGTATATCTAGGGATATGACAGTTTTCCAGGCGGAAATAACGGCAATCCATTAAAGCGTGGAAGAAATAGAAAGGCAGGAAAGAATATTCTATTCTGTTGCCATCTTCATAGATAGTCAGGCAGCGCTTAAGGCACTTAATTCTGTAAAGGTCAATTCAAATCTAGTATGGGATTGCTTGTGTGTCCTAAATAAACTAGGAGACCGTAGCAAGGTTACGGTAGAGTGGGGACCGGGACACGTGGGTCATAGGGCAATGAAAAAGCAGATAATATGACCAAAGAAGGCTCATCAATGCCATTCATTGGATCGGAACCATTCTGCGACGTTGCAAAGTCAGTAACAAGAACGGCTACAAGAAAGTGTAAGCTGAATAGGCACTTGAGGCTGATGGGATTATCAGATGATGACCTGTGCAGATTCTGTCACCTCGAAGAAGAAACAACAGCAAAGCACATTTTAGGTTAGTGTGACAGTCCGCCAAATGTGCTGTTCTTTGCATTAAGAGAAGAAAATCCAGCGGCAAATAGCTACATGGAAGGTCCAGTCTCGAAGCTACTAGACTTTAAAAAGGGTCAGACTAGAGAATGTTATCTAGGACTAGAGGACCAAAATAGATCCGAAACGGTTGCAGTGCCAAAAGGCCACCTCTCTAAATCTAATCTAATCTAACACCATGGGCCCTTTACTTTATTGCTAAACTCATATTTATGGTTATGGAAACAAACTCTTGTTTAATTACTTCAAAATACTTGGATCTTCCATAAATAAAAAACAATAAATAATTTTTTATTAATTTCCTAATAATACAGTATTAATATTGTTTAATAAAAAACTTAAATTATTCCTGAAGCCCTGTCAAATGTTTATTAGCTTTGTAACAACATTATGTTCGACTGAGTGCGTTGTATGACAAAGATAGCGAATGTTCGATTTGGAAAAGATCACCACGCAGATGGTGTTCATTTTTTTTTTTTTCAAATACTGAAGAAACTAAAAAATATTTTTGAAAAATTTAACCGCAGACTGAAAGAGTGCAATATTACCGAGGGCTGAAAGTCCTCTAGAATGAACCAAAAGTTTCTTTCGAATAAGAAATATAAAATTAATAATCATGTTTAATTGTCTCTTAGGAAGTTAAGAAAAAAATGGCAGCAATACAGAGCTCCAAGAGACAAAACTAGTCTAAATAATGCTACACAAAAACTAAAAGGGGAGATACAGAATATAAAAAATTCAACAATTAATTATTTTTTAAGTAATTTAACAGCTGGCCAGAACACAGATTATTCTTTATGGAAGGCAACAAAAATATTGAAGAGACCAATTATTCATTCCCCTCCTATCAAGTTGGAAAACGGCAACTGGGCTAGAAGTAACTAACAGAAAGCAGAACGATTTGCAGATCATTTAGAAAGCACGTTCAAACCCAACGACAATGATAGTGAAGAACTGAGATGGGAAGAACCATTCCAAACTGACGAAAGAATAACATTGACATCACTTAGAGAAGTATCAACAGAGATAAAAGAGAATATAAATCCTAAGAAAGCTCCAGGATATGATCTCATAACAGAACAAAAAATCTACCAAGAAAAGCCATAGTTAAGCTGACACACCTAATAAATGCTGCTTTTAGATTGAGATATGTTTCCAGACTTTGGAAAGTACCGAAGTAATTATGATCGCCAAACCAGTAAATCTCCTAATGAAGTGACATCCTATCGACCAATATCCCTCCTTCCGGTGATGCCAAAACTATTTGAAAAACTTCTATTAAAAAGATTAAAACCAATAATAGAAAGAAAAAATCTTATACCAAATCATCAATTTGGTTTCAGAAATCAACATTCCACTATAGACCAAGTTCACAGAATAACGAATATAATAGAAAAAACATTAGAAGAAAATAAAGTCTGCTCTACAATCTTCTTGGATGTAGCACAGGCGTTTGATAAAGTCTGGCATAACGGTTTAAACTATAAACTAAGAACGTTCATGCCTAAACAGTATTCAGAAATCTTGAAATCATACATTGCGAATAGATATTTCAGAGTAAAACAAGAAGAAGTGTACACTGATTTAAGGGAGATCAAAGCTGGCGTGCCACAAGGAAGTGTCTTAGGTCCGGTCCTGTACCTATTGTATACGTGTGACATTCCAGTGCTAGAACAAAATACTATTGCCACCTTCGCGGATGATACAGCCATACTAGCGATAGGAGACACTAGTGAAGAAGCGACTGATAAATTGCAACTACTATCAGTAAATAAAATACATCACTGGACCAGAAAATGCGAATAAAATTAAATAGACTAAATCTGCACACATTACCTTTACAAATAAAAAAATAAAAAATTTCCCAGCTAGAATAAATGATACCCGAATTCCTTATGCAACATCAGCAAAATACTGGCACCACCCTAGACGCGAAGCTGCGCTGGAAAGTCCATGTCAAAAAGAAAAGAGGAGAGCTTAATATTAGATATAAGAAATTGTATTGGCTGATTGAAAAAATTCAACATTGTCAATTCATAATAAATTATCCATCTACAAGCAAGTACTGAGGCCAGTATGGGTATATGGTGCCAACTCTGGGCTGTACCAAAGCTAGTAATCTACTTATTATCCAGAGATTTTAAAATAAAGTACTGAGAAACATTGTTGATGCTCCTTGGTATAACCGTAACAGCAACCTCCACCAGACCTGGGTATGGAAGCTGTGATCGAAATAATCAAGAGAACAGCAGCAAGTCACTAGCAGAATCTGCATAGTCATGTGAATGTCGAGGCAATCCAGCTTCTTGACAACACTGAACTAAAGAGAAGACTCATAAGGACAAAACAATTTGAGCTTGTGTAACTTGTGTAAATGTGTAACATCATCATCATCATCTTGGTGCTAAAGCCCTTAGAGGGCCTCGACCTTCTCAAGCTTTCTACGCCATTCTGTTCTGTCCCTTGCTTGAATTTTCCAGTTGCCGACTCCGATCTTCTCCGCATCTTGTGTTACCTCATCCATGCATCTCATCTTTGGTCTTCCCCGTCGTCTCATTCCCACAGATTGCGCTGTTAGAATCTTTTTTTACCATATTGTAGATAATTGTAAATCACCACAATTACACATCAAATGTGTAACAGTTTAGTGTAAAAAGCAGAGTATAGTGCTGTGAAATTATTGCATGCTAGTTGTAGTGCATTAGTTAATAGATAAAATAAGAGTAAGCCATAGGGTAAGCCCTTAGATTTAAGTATTTGTTGTTATTATGTTAGGTCAGAATATAACTGATAATTGGTCATTTGTGACCAGATAGCAGTATACAAACACCGAGCAGGTATTAATAAAAAAACATTGTCTCTTCTTTTGACCCCTGTAACTTACTAAAATAAACAATATAAAAGTTTTCAGGGACTTACGACCCTTGGCAATAATGTAGTCTTATATTCTGCGTTTTAATTTTAAAAAAATACTCATTCCAAAAAAATAAATGCATTTAAAAAGCATTTTCTCGAAATTTTGCGCCTACTCTCGCAATTTCGGCAAATTAAAAAAAATCATCATACTAGTCAAAAACTAAAAACAAGTAAAATTTTAATTACAATCGTTTGATTTATTTCGAGAAAATATAAAATATTCAGTGTGAAACATGCCATAAGAAAACAGTTTAAGAATATAAAACTAGCAACCTAATTAATTTGTAAAATTCATGATCATGATATATATAATACTCGTATTTTTGCATATTTTATTGTGATAAATCGATAAGAAAGATAGTTAAGCTTGAATACCGATAAAAATCGAAAGTACAAAAACAACATGTAACCGACTGCATCTCGGTGGCTTTAATAGCCCTGCGACTAATAACAGTTCTTGTTGTACAGAAGCCGTGTCAAGATCCCGCGGTACTACGCACTGACCGTTGTTAATTTATGCAAAAATATTATAATAAATGTATCAGAGATGAATCTCCGGCCAGTTTTTACTCGTGTTTCCTTCCGGTCTCTAATTATCTACGCCATAAATTATCTTATTATCTGTCGGTAATAATACAGTGTACACATTGCCAACATAACCAATATAAACTTAATGATGAACCATTCGGAATGTAACTACTTTTATTACCGTAGCGGCATACGAAAAGGGTGTTCTGAGGTGAATTGTCGCGCCAGAAGGATACTGGTCCTTGAACGGGACTTAACTGGGTTACGATTTTATGGCTTATTTTAGGTCAAAAGAATTCTTATCGAAAATCTAACCTACAAGAAAAATTAAACCGTTTTATATAGGCAGCGGAAGACAGGACAAAGAAGTACTCTTTTTAGTTTAACTAGCTTTCGCAAATCGTTATTTGGTACAAATTGTAGGTATCTGTCTTTTATTAATGATTTATTTCTCTTAAAAAATGAATGCCATGTCGAGAAACAATTTTTTTTTAATAATTACTCTCCATGAAAAGGATTTTCATATTCGGAAAATCCAAAGGGTGGCTTGTTGCGTTAACAAGTGTATTTATGTTGTATTCATGTTGACCGTAAATTGTAAGGTTATGTTTGTAACATATAAGTTTGCTAAAAATTTGCTGTGTTCAGTTTAGGTTATAATAAGCCAATATTTGTGTTGTTGAAGTGGTTCAGAAAGTATATAAATTACATTTGATTAATTGTTGTTTTGGAACATAAGTGCTTCAAAGTTTAATACAGTCTCAACTCGTTCTGAACGTATTGTAAACTTAGCTCTAAAAAGCACCAAGACTGACACAACAGTTGTACAAGATGAGAAATCAGAACTAATTTTACTTACAAAATGTCCTTTTAGTGATTTATTAAAAGCGAATGAAGAACCTCAACTATCTAGTTGCGCTATAACGTTGTCAGATGATGTTGGAGATGTGAGATTACCTGGCAATATAACTCAACAGGTAACAGACAACCATAATGTATTAGTTTATGACTTTAGGAAAAATACATTGATATTACGTCCACTAGAACAATTTGATGTTGATAAAGGTGTTTATTTAGAATCACATACTAACCTACAAGTACCTGAAGTTCTATTTAAAAGTCTATTTACAAATGTGGTCCAACCAAACAATGATAATATAAACATGGAAGAAGGTTTAGGTGTTCCAGCTGCTAATGTTAATTTTCTGATAACTGCAAATGAAAATAGTAAACAAACGAATGTATATTGTAATTACAATGCAGACCAACATATTAATAATATCGTCGTAGAAATCAATTAACCCTTCTTCTTCTTCTTCAGATGCAAATCCACTAATGGATGTTAGCGATCACATTTTCCATTAATTCTCTATTTCTTGCAATATGTATCAGAGATTGTATGTCGTTAATCCCTGTCCATTGCCTTATGTTTCGGAGCCAGGACATTTTCTTGCGTCCCATTCCTCTCTTGCCTTCAATTTTACCCTCGATTATAAGTTGGAGGAACTGGTATTTTTCATTTCGCATGATGTGACCTAGATACGCCGTTTTCCTTTTCTTGATGGTTTCGAAAAGTTGGCGTTCTTGGTTTATTCTTTTAAGGACATCTATATTTGTGATTTTCGCTGTCCATGGTATTTTTAGGATACGGCGATAAAGCCACATTTCGAAAGCTTCTAATCTGTTTATATCCCTCATTTTGAGTGTCCAGCCCT
The DNA here is from genome assembly GCA_918026665.1 of Diabrotica balteata. Taxonomy (NCBI): domain Eukaryota; kingdom Metazoa; phylum Arthropoda; class Insecta; order Coleoptera; family Chrysomelidae; genus Diabrotica; species Diabrotica balteata. The sequence goes on from OU898276.1 coordinate 7,245,621, forward strand.
CTACGTAGCACTTAGTAAACCTTAGTCTCAGTTGAAGATCGAACTCTGAACAAGTCAGTACCTTCTTGAACTTTACGAAAGCTTGTCGAGCTTGCTCAATGCGACATGTTACTTCCCTGTCCGATGCCTAGTCTTCAAAAAGCCACGATCCCAGGTATTTAAATTTACTCACTCTTTCTATGAATTTACTATTCAGTGTTATGGTGGAGTTTTCAAGTGCATCCAAGTTTCTGGAGATGATCATGAATTTGGTCTTTTTGGTATTAATCTCTAATCCCATTCGCTTACTGTATTCTCCGATTATAGTGACAAGTTGTTGAAGATCGACTATGTTGTCACAAATTAAGACACCATCATCAGCATATCGTATGTTGTTGATCAATACTTCATTCACCTTGATTCCCATCTCTGCATCCTCCAAAGACTCTTGAAATATGGCTTCCGAATAAATGTTAAATAAAAGAGGGGAAAGCACACATCCCTGTCGAACTCCTCTTCTTATATGTATGGGCTTGGATATAGAATTGTCTATTTTTAGCTGTGCCGTTTGATGCCAGTACAAGTTTTCAATGCATCTTATGTCTTTTTGGTCTATATCAACTTTCTTGAGAATCTGCATTAACTTGTGGTGTTGGACACGATCAAACGCTTTTTGGTAATCTAAAAAGCATAGGAATACATCCTTCCTCTGATCGTAACAATTTTGAACCAGCATCTGTGTTGCTACTATTGCTTCTCGTATTCCTAAACCTTGCCTAAACCCGAACTGGGAATCACTGATGTACCATTCACGTTTAACCCTTCTCACAAAAAAAAGAAAAAGGTTTGAAACCAGTCTGGAAGAAAGAAAAAAACTTAAAGTTAAAGAAATGAAAATATCTCATTCAGTAAAACACATACCGTGTAAATACGCTGATGTTTTTGCAAAAAAAAAAGTGTGGGCAGAGAATTATTGCAGAACGAAGAGAGTTTTGGTAAATGACGTGGTCTGAATGTAGACATTTCAATTTGACATCATGTGATAAGGTTGGTGTTAAACGAAGAAGAAATAAAAACACTGAAACAGAAAGACAATCACTATCCATTCAATACAAACTAAAATATTGCTCTGACGTTAAACAAGAGGTTTGTAAGAGATTTTTTTCTCACGACATTAGGCTTTAAGAAAAATAATGACAGGTTTGTGCATTATACACTCAAAAATACTCCTAAATGTGCTTTAACTGCACCTAGTGATACAAGAGGAAAACAACCATTAAAAAATAATGGAGCCCATCACTTAATTATCGAACACATCGAATCATTTCATCCCACGAACCGCAGATTCTACACTTTAAAATATTACGATTTAAGCCAACTTTCTTTAATAAAATGTTGATATTAAAAAAGACTACAGGGTGTTAAAGTGGAAATTTAAGATTTTATTTTTCGCTATACCTTTCATATTTGTACACATTTATGTATAAAAATGTACAACTGGGTACTATTTAATATCAGAAATTATAATTTGATGCATACTTTGATATAGCTAATAGAGGGCGCCACATATGCCACATATGTGGCATACATTTGCACTTAACTTTTCTGTTCTTCACGTTACCGATATTTTTAATAAAAAATATTAAAGATACATTATTTTAACAAAAAAAGGTATACTAATTAATACCTTCAAAACTCAACAGTTTTAGAGATAATCGAATTTTAGAAATCAACTACATAATTCTGATTTATCGCAATTACTCCAGGCAACGAAAGAAAATTAAAGAAAAACATCAATACTACTGAATTTTGGTATAAAATACCTTTAATAAAGTTAATAATTAATGAATTAATAAATGAAATAAATATATCAGAAGTATAAAATAATAGGATTTGATAAATAACAGAATAATTGGATTTTACATCAAACATTTTACGTTTTGTATTAAATTAAAGTCATAATCAAAACATTTTATTTACAAACCAAATTAGGAAATAGTTAAACTAAATAACATTAAACTTTTTGTCAAAGTAAGTGTTCGATATGTCCATTTTCTTTAATTCATTTGTCAATACATTCCATAAAATATCGTCTCATATTAAATAGCATCATTGGTTCTCAAGAACTGCTGCAGTATTTATTATAGTTGTTTTAAGTATAATAATAAGTAATTTTTTAAAATTTTTGTGAATTAAATAATTATATTATTATCTCACCACAAGAATATTACTACCACGAACAATCCAACGTTCAGGAAAGTTGTATTTAAATACTGTCTCACTCCGCTTTCTCTGTAATGTAATGGTGTACCATCTTGTAGAAACCACATATTTTGCCTTAAGTTTGATGACAATTCTCCCAATAAATCAATAAAATTATTTAAAAAATGAAAATAAATCTCACCATTCGAATTGAAAGGTAATTCGCATATCCGTAACATATCATTCAAAATTCATATGTACAATGCATGTTCTATGGTTTGGAACCATTGGTAATTATTTTTATACTGTGTTGCCTCTGTCTTATTTCTGCTAGTGCTATACAAAATAGTAAAATGGAAAAATTAATTTGTTTAATGGTTGTGTTGAGTATAACAGAGGATGAGTTGAAGATGATTTTCCTGAGTAAGGATTCGGAGTAAGAATTATCTAGGAACATTTGTAAAAAGATGTTGAGATTCTTCTTTCTAAAAACAGGGTCAGCCAGATTGCAGGAGTACTCCGTTTAAATATATGTATATCATTGAATATTTTTGTTAGTCGTTTAGTACCGTCGGTGTTTAAACAGCTGCAGGAGTTCAGCATATGAAATATTTTTGTGTGAAAGTGATATGATAAGTTCTGATAAACAAAAGTTGGTAGTAAATCCTGACCAAACCAGTTTGGTAAGCATTTTTCATATAAATACACAAAGTTTATTAAATAAAATTGATCAACTTAACATTTTTTTAAAAGATAAAACTTACAATATTTTGTGCTTTTCTGAACTTTGGCTTAGAGAATCTGAATTAACAACAGTGATAATTGACAGATACTTTTTATCAACTAGTTACTGTAGAAAAAGTAGAGAACATGGGGGTGTTGCTATTTTCTGTGATGGCAAAATATCTACACGTCCAGTTTCTTTGAATGATATATCTTGTGAATATGAAGGTGAATTTTTGTGCTTTGGAAATTATAGATATAAAAACTATTCTAGTATCAGTGTATAGAACAGGTAACGCAGATTTCCAAATTTTCTTAGGCCTATTTGAAAAATTATTAATATTCTGTTCTAATAATTATGTTCAAACAATTATAATTGGGGATTTCAATATTGATTTCAAAAGCACTTCAAATGAATTAAAATATTTTTCCGATCTAATTTCTTCTTTTGGTTTAACTATGAAGATTGATGAATTTACAAGAATCACTGCAACATCAGCAAGTTGTTTAGATAATATTTTAACAAATATAGATAATGAAATAGTTGGGTGTGGTGTTGTAGACCCATGCCTTGCTGATCATTGTGCTCAATTCCTGAATTTTAAAATAAAATCTGATCAAATTGACAATGATAGGATATTCAGAAGACACATAACATGTAAAGGCACCCAAATGTTAAAACAATTACTAAAATCTGTGGATTGGTCGTTAATAAACAATTCAATAACAGCAACGGAATTAGCTGAGTTCATAATTGACACATATGTAAAATTAACTGAGGTTTGCTTTCCAGTAAAAAAGTCAAGAATTCATTTTGAGGCACCTGTTTCTTGGTTTGACGATGAACTAAGGAAAATGCGAGTAAACCTTTCGAAGATAAAAATTACTGCTAACCTTACTAGTGATTACACTCTGTATAATCAATTCAAAAAAACACTATCAATTAACAATATCAGTAAAGAAAAAACTGGCATATGAGCAGTTTTTCTTAAAATCTGATAATATATCTCGAGATTCTTGGAAAGTCATCAATTATCATAGGAATAAAACTCAAAATAAAAAAGTAACTTCATGTAATATTTCATCAAACGAGTTTAATAATTACTTTACTTCGGTAGCGGGAAATATATTGAACTCGTTAGATGAGACAGATGAAAATGATGCCATGAATTTTTTGGAGGGAATATACTCCCCTTGCCACTCGTTGTTTTTAACACCTGTTAGTGATACTGAAGTTAGGAATACATTATACAGCTTGAAAAACTCAAAATGCACTGATTTTTACTTCTTAAACAAACAATTAGTGATAGAAACTCAGGATATTATTATTGATAAACTGGTCATACTCTATAATCTTTGCCTTATCGAAGGAATCTTTCCCGATGTATTAAAAGTAACAAAAGTGTTACCGCTACTCAAAAAAGGATCTTCAGAAGAAATTGAAAATTATCGCCCTATTTCTATTATTCCCATTCTTGGTAAAATTTTTGAAAGTATTTTGAATAACCGTTTAATAGAGTACATAGAAAAGTACAAAATACTTCATTGTAATCAATATGGTTTCAGAAAAAAATGTAGCACTACTCAAGCAATTCAGGAAATTGTAAGGGAAGTAGTTGATGGCCTAGAGAGAGGTCACTTCGTGTCCTTAACATTGTGTGACTTATCTAAGGCTTTTGATTGTGTCTCACACACTTTACTTTTAAACAAAATGCACAAATATGGCATAAGGGGAAATGCTCTTAATTTATTTCGATCGTATTTAATAAACAGAAAACAGGCCGTTTTTTTAAATAATAACTACTCCAATTTTCACAATGTTGAACATGGAGTTCCCCAAGGGTCTATATTAGGACCTACATTTTTTCTTCTATATCTCAACGATATATTTCATTATACCCACCCCTTAAGGTGTATATGTTTTGCAGATGATACAACCGTTATTAGTACCGACCAGAATCAATATAATTTAAATAACAAAATAGGAAACGATGTGCTTAAAATTAAAAACTGGTTTACACATAATAAACTAAAACTAAATGAGGATAAAAATCAAAATATAGTTTTCAGTTCAGATCGAAGACACATTTTTGGATATAGCATCAAATTGTTAGGGATTTTTATGGATGACAACTTAGATTGGGGCATCCATATAGACAACTTAAGTTCTAAACTCGCCAGTACAATATTTGTAATGCGTAACCTGGTTTATTTGGTACCTAAAAGTACCCTTAAAATGTGTTACTTTTCATTGTTTCATAGTCATATACAATATGGAATAGCTGTTTGGGGCAACTCTGGTCATGCCGACAGAATATTTAAATTACAAAAGAAGGTGGTGAGGATACTTGCTGGAGCGGATTTAAGGGATCATTGTAAACCATTATTTTTGAACATGGGTATTATGCCTCTACCTTCGCTTTATATGTATGCAACACTGTTGGAAATTCACGATAATAAAAATAAGTTTTACTATAAACTCCCAATTACATGATCATCTAACAAGATCGAGGGATTTAATTAGGTCACAACGATTCAGACTATCAAAGAGCACAAATAATTCAATTGATATTCACTTGTATAACTATCTGCCTAACGAAATAAAAATTCTGTCTCCACTACTGTTTAAAAATAGGATCAGAAAGCATTTTTTAACATATTGTTTTTACTCAAAGACAGAATACCTCAATACACCTTTATAACGTGTACCCAGTTTGGTCAGAATACTGTCGATTTACTATCTACATATCACATTGTATTATTGCTATTAAAATGTACTAAGTTTTATGTATTAGTTTATTTAGTTATCGATTCGGGAATATTCTTAATTATTTGTACATTTTTGTTACTTCCATATTTCAAAGATTTTTTATGTGACAGTTTAGGTTTAATTTAGTTTAATTTTAATTCTTCTGCTAATACTTACATATGTATATTACTTTAGCCAATATGGTTAAGTTAATTTTAAGTTTTAATTATTATATCTTTTATTGTATTTTTTATACGGACTTCAAACTTCATGTAAAGTGGTCAATAAACGTTCTATCTATCTATCTATCTATCTATGCACTGTCAGGTCCAGGAGCTCTGACATCTTTTAGTTGTCATAACTCCTAAGAACAATATTATGATTTTGTATGACGTTGGTTTCTTGTAGGCATAACGTTATTTTTTCGATGTTGTTGCTAAAAAGTTAGATTCTTTTTAAACGGAACAAGAATTTATCGCAATTTCACTGAATAAATGTAAGTTTTTTAAAAAGCAGATGTTTTGCCGCGAGAATTTTCGATTCAAAATAATGATGCTTTTTCGCGATTAAATCAAAATATGGGAAAAAACAAGTATTTTAAATAAAAAATATTGCAGTGTGTTCGGAACATAAAAAGCTAAGTTTTTAATAAATTTCATAAAATAAAATAAAAATAAAAAAATCAAAAACTCGATTATTTGAATTCTTGGCATAAATTTTGAGGTTATGTAAAAAAGCGTAAATACAAAAGTTCCTTTTGTTAGCCATTACCTTTGCCATTAACATTTTGTATGGTAACTTTGGACCTTGCTGCAGTTGACCTTTGACCTTTACCCTTAAAAACTCACCCCCTTCCACTTCACGACCACAGATCGCTCTGAATTATTTTTTGTTTAGTTTTTGCTATATTTTTTCTTTTTAATGAGTTTTGTATAATAACAGAATGTCAAAATCGACAATGAAATCAATAGTAAAAAATGAATAGTTTTTGACAGCCAAACATTCAAGCAAACTATAATATATTCAAATTAAATATTCTCACAAAAGCTTTGTGAGAATATTTAATTTATAGTTAATAAAGGACTCTTCTTTAACAAATAAACAATCATAGTAGTCGAGACACAAGTAACAATATACTATCCTTGTATAAAACTAAAAATAGACCAGATTGTTCTTGCAATAGGGATACACACGTACGAAAGTTCCGATACAATCTCCACATTACTCGCCCAGTCATCGTACCGGAAACAGATAAAATCAAGACCCGAGTGTGTCCCACAGGTAAACCAAACCGACCACAAAAGAAATTTATAACATGTTCTTAGCGATAATATACTATTTACGGTTGTCAGATGGATGGGTGGATCTGGTAGTCGATGGACATGACTTCAATTTTCAATGAAACGCAAACAATAAGAGCTGAAGGAAATGTTTTACCTTATTTGTTATGAACAAGAAATAAGGTGCTTTCATATTAACAATCAATTACTTCTTCCATGAAATTTTTGTTTTCTTTTTTATGTATGATGCTTAAGTAGCTCATTTTCTATTCCTTCAGTATTTTTTCATTAACCCTTGAAAGGTTGACTATTAGTTACTGACAGTTAATGGTGGACTATCGTAATCTTTACGACATCTAACAAAAAATTGAAAAAAAAAATACAAATGTAATTATAAACACTTTTATTACAAAAAAATAGAAAAAATGTAAGTCTTGGTAAGTGGTACACATATAAATAAAGTCGATGTACACTACTCGTCTGCACACATTGTACATATATTACCTCGGTGTTCGCCACATATAGCGTGATGGCATTGGTTGCAATATCTGGTACTCATGCGCCTCTTTTTACTCGGACAATGGAAACATGCCTTGCGTTTTTTTTTCAGGTAACGGACGTTCAACTTCTTCGGAAATTTTGAGGACATCTTTAATATTTTGCTTAAGATTTCGACGTAAAGTTGGAATACACAATCGTTCTCTCAGCCAGGGTTCGGCGAGATGACGAGCCAATTCAACCATATATTCGTATCTGGATAAAACTTTTCTGTTTGCTTTTAATGTGTTTGCGGTGTAAATAACATACGAGTTAATACTTGCAATATTTATCATATTATAGAAGATACACAAAGGCCATCTCCTCGTTTTACGACCCGCATTCATATTCGAACACATTTGATCAAATGTGTCCACTCCGCCTTTTTGTTCCATTATAATCAGTTATTATAGTGGGTTTGCCATTTATGTTGGAAACATCAGCACCTTCGTAAAGTGTGTAAAGAAGTAAAACTACCTTATTTTTCTTTGGCATATGATACCAATGTCTTTCTTTTATCAAAACAAAACATAGATGTATTGGGGACTCTGTTCTTTACATTGAACAATTCCTGTGGAATTTCTCTTTTATTTTTGCGAAGAGTTCTGATAATTGTCAGTTTGTACTGATCTTTTAATAACTCCTCTGCTAAGCTAACTGATGTAAACCAGTTGTCCATGGTAATATTTCTGTTACTACCATGAACTGATTTTGTAAGTTCCTTTACAAAATATGCACCCAACGGCAAACCATTTGTATTGGTTTTCTTGCCTAAATAAGGAATAGCATCGATCATATATTTCGAAGAGCTGTCACACATCATTACTATTTTGAGACCATACGAATTAGGTTTATCAGATAAATACATTCGAAAAGGGCAACGTCCTCGAAATCCTACTAACTGTGCATCAATAAGATAGGATGAAGGTGTATATGATTATCTGCAGGTGGTAATAAAAATGTCCCATATTTCGCGTATATGCGCAAAAGGATCATCTTGCTGCTTTTATTTCGTGTTTCCTTTTCATCAAACCTTAGACAGTTTATGAGATATTTGAAACGCTGACCACTCATGCAAGCCTGATAAAATTTTCCTGATATATTACTGTCAAACATATATTTCACAGATAGATGACTGTCTTTATTTGCTGCAGACATTATCAAAATTGCCAATAAAGCTTGTAGCTCATTTTTACTCATGTCAAAAATATTAGGACGACTGGCATATTTTTTAGATTGTCTTGTTATTTCAGTATTTGAGCGTAACAGAGTACGACATAATATATCATCTGAAAAAAAAATGTAAGAAATATTCTTTAACTTTTGTGTAGTTTTTGGCATTTCCTTTGGGACCAGCTATAAAATGAATAATATTTCTAGCTGCCGTTCTTTTTGACAATGAAGGTATTTTGTTTGACCACTTATGCCCGTTTTTACCTTTTAGAGCCTTTTAGAGAAACAGTGGAGTTCTCACCTGATGTTCCAGGTACTTCTTTTGTAGATTTTTCGCTTTCCACCACTATTGCTTTTATATCTGGATACACTGGATGGCTGGAAAATTTTGGAATTACCACTATTTTTAGAGTCATCTTCTTCATCTGAATCGTCCGATTCAAACTCCAAAGCATCTTCTTCTAACTCCCAGTCACTTCCACTATCTTTAAAAGGTTCCTGCTCACTATCTTCACCATTCATTATACGCTGTATTTCATCGTTTATTTCACTTGCCGTTAAAGGTTTTCATGATGACAAAGTGCTACAATTAAATAAAATAATATTTACTACAAATATAAAAAATAATTAGATAATGACTTACCAAAAATGTCACCTGCGTCCAAATAAACTTCAGAGAGAAAAACTAACGTAGAAGGTGGACTTTCGTAAAATTGACGACGTGCCCTCAAAAAATCTAATACATAAATACAGTAGTGGAGAAACACACTTACCGCCTGTTAAATCAAGACTAAAGAAACAGCAGAACAGCTAAAACTTTTACTGTACAGTAGTTTTGTAATACACGGCATGTTCCAGTTAGCTGGTGCAGCGTTATTCTCCCATTGTTCTCTCCACCGTTCAGTTACATTAAAGTTTTGATCTACTCTCCTTTTTGCTGTTTTTAGAGGCGGGTGTCTTGAACGTATCCTACGCCTATGCAATTTAAAGCAAACAAGACATCTGGAAATCCTAAGAAGAAAATCTTCCTTTTGCACTCCAGTGACGATTGGTCAGAGTTTTTATTGTATTAATTTTTATCATGCACTTGATTTTAAGGTCTTTTAAATGTCATTTACAAGTAAGATTAGTGTTAAATAGTAGTCCTAAAATATTTGTGGATGTGTGCTCCTTACCACAGGTAAAAATGTATCATTAATAGTTATTTTCTGGATTTATCGTACTGGCTATCCTGTGAGAGAACGTAATCAATTTTGTCATTTCAAGTTAAAGCCACACATGGAAGACAGAATTATCATTCTCATAATTTTCATGATTCATGAGATTAATCAGTCCAAAGTTTTTACTTAAATTCACTTAAATTACTAATATATGGATGTAAAAAGCTGTGCCAAGTGCCAAGTATCTTCAGTACATCAAAAATACCTACGTTTAATACAAAATATCCAATTTCCTCGTACCATTGGTCATTTCGGAAGATTATTTCAAACCTATATTGGCAAAATCACCGTTTACCCTCCCGCTAACAGCCACTCATATTTTACTCGAACTCGTGCATTTTCTATCTGAGCTACTTTGATAGGCTCCGTGTATTTCCATTTTCTGAATATGACAAAGACGAGATATAACAACCGTTCTACTCGCTTTCCCGACGAAACTACATCAATTCAGTTTAACATGACAACAGTGTACGTTTATGGGGCGATATTTCAAAGAAAATATTTCAATTACTTGACCAACAGACACTAACGTAGACCAAGAAATATTCGTGATAGGGAGTTGGGCTTTACGTTATATAAGAAATCCACAAAATTGCTGTTGGTAGTGATAAATAAAAAATTGATTATTTTTGCTTGTATCGTTATCAATTTATATAGAATCACCATGTATTTCAAACTCATATTTATTTCTTTTGAAAAAACTTATTATTGTTGCGAAGAATAAAGGTTTTTATTAAAAAATAACAAACTGATTAACCCAGATATTACTGAAACTTTTATTGTTAACATTTTGAATTAATTTCGAATTTTCATGGAAATTATAGCATATGGAACCAAAAAACACAATCATATATTTTTTTATGACGATACCTGTCAAGTTTTGACATGTTCTTTTAAAAGGACGGTAGACGGTAGTAATATACGGTACCAGATATCATATATATTTTATTAGTATCAATTTACAAAGAATAAAGGATTTAAAACAAAATTTTGGATGTAAAGGTATTTTGCACTTTTCACACAAAAACTGGACTTTTTTGTGACAATATCCACATCGCGATTGCTTTTCTTGATAAAGAACCAAGTGGTTACTACCGTCATTTCTTGAATTGGCTACCGAATTCGAATTCCGCTTAGAAGGTCCGCGTTTTGTTTCTTTTTTAAAAGTTTACAAAATATTAGTTGCAATAGATCTTCTAAAGTTTATCAAGTTGATCCAGTTTACCGTCTTGAGTTTTGTGAATCTGTCACGCATTTTGAATAGCCATATCAACGCAATGAGCAAAAAGGGGAAAATACCATTTCTTTCCTCTTATGGACACTCGATATAAACTGATGTTCTGGTCACTGCGATCAACGCCACCCATGAAGTTATTGTATATTCTAACAATATTTGGTTGAGGAACTTGAATATGTTTTTTCTCTGCTTGTGAAAATCTCTTTACAGAGAAGCAAGGCATTACTGGTACAAAATTGGAAGCAATAGAAACGATATTATTATCATGCCAGCGGAAAACCACTATTCCTGTATTTTTATCAAGACGATACTCGTATTTACCACGTTCAGTTTTTTTCATAATAGGTGAACAGGGTAAAGGGCATTTCATGGTGCGATTTTCCCTTACAGTGCCTGTACCAAATATGCCTCTTTGTTTTAGCTCATGCAATAAATAAATAGAAGTAAAATAATTATCAAAATAAGATGGAATCGCCTTTGAGGCCATACTTCATTCAATCTGTCTGCATAGGATAGAGCTACTGATGCACCATATCCAAGGACTTTATATTGTTCAGGTATTGTAGTGGAATTACCTTGCTAAGGAGAAAACCAAACTATGTATCCCAGACGAAGGGCTCCTACCCACATTTTGTACCCCCAACGGATTGGTTTTCCCCTGATGAATTGTTTTGTGGGATGCCGACCAAAATACGGAACCATTGCCTCATCTATGCTGTGATGTTGTTCTAAAGGTGAAAATTGTATAAATTTTTTGTTTATTACGTCGAACAGGGGTCGCATCTTGGCAAATCTATCAAATTTATCTAATGACAAGTTATTGCAAACATGCAAAACTTTCATTATGTGGGAAAATCTATCCCTAGATATAGCAGCTACCACCATTGCGTTGTGCGAATCGTCACGATTTTCCCAGTACATGTACCTTTTCGGCACAACCACATAACCACTCAATACAAGATTGCCTATAAAACATCGAATCTCATTTTGAGTAATGTCATTCAAAAGATTTCTTTATCCTGCGTAGATATTAGTGTATTCGGTAACCAAATTGATGACTTCATCATCAAAAAACAAATTGAAAATTTCCATCGGTGACTGAGGCATTTTCGGTCCAAATTGAGTTTTCCAGTAAGTACAATCAGGGTGTTGATACAAGTCTCCTTGAATCCAGTGTGCAGATATTCTCTTCTCTAATTGATGGGACAACTTTTCCTTGGAAAGAAACAAAGCCAATGGTATATTGTCATCATCCGAATCTTCTTCTGGTAGGCTGGAATTCACAGAATTTTGTGGTAATTCAGTCGCGTTGTCAAAAACAAGTTCTACATCGTTTCTCATCTGACTACCCGGTAAATTATTTATTGTAGTTAGTTTTTCATCGCCGGAGTCGCAATCGGTGACATCATCATTGGCATTTTCTGGGGGAAATATGATCAAACCATCTGGAGGGACTGGGATTTCATCAGAATCAAGCTCTTCTAATAGCTCATGCAATTTGAGAGGCCTCCTGAAACAATACGCACGTTGGTAGTACTAATTACTACCGTCCTTTTAAAAGAACAAAATGAAATCCCAAGCGGCGAGCCTTTGAAACAACGTGACAACTATTCGAGCCAAGAATATACATACCTAAGTCCCTATTATACAATAATCCACAAGCCAATGCCGTGAAATAACAGTTTTTTAATTCTAGACTTACCTCCAATTATAAGCATCCATTTTGTAGTCCAAAACCTGGCAATTTACACAGATAACCTCACAATTACAGCATGTGCGCGCACTAAAATCGCACTTGTCGAATGCTGGCTCTTGAAAACACTCCATCTAGAGCCATCTATCAGTTGGTAGCTGTACTAACCTAAATTACGCATAATTTATACTGTCTTTTAAAAGGACGGTAGTAATATGTGGGTTAAACAAACTTGTGGAATAAGGAATCTCTCAGAGGAACATAACGGCAGTGGTAGGCGTAACATAGGTCGTTGTGTCAAAAACTTATGCTAGTTATCAGGAATTAGTAATGCTTAAGAATAGACTAAGACAAAGTGGCCAAAAAATTACAATGGCTCTTCAAGATCGTTTCATTGGCCAATTAGTTAGAATATACCCAACAATTTCTTACCCACAGCTCCAAAGGCAACTTTCAAAAGCTACAGATGTGTTTCAGTTAAAAGACAAAGAATTCGTAGCTAAGGACTATACAGCAAAAAACAGTTACGGATTTCTGAGTTATCCAGACAGATCAATATCAAATATTGATCGCTGAAATGGGAGTCTTTAACACCAAAACTGGAATATTAGAAATTGGCAAAATGTGCTATTTCCAGTCGAAACTAGGTAAAAAATCAGATGATCGACGAATTCGTGTACTTAGAGAGCGAAGAAGACCAGCCAAAACAGAAGTTAGCAGATCTGTTGACAGATATAAAGGAGAAAGTGTCATATTTTGAAGAGTAAAAAAAACTTTTTCAATTTTCATCTAACCAACTGTGACAGCTCGTAGGTATTTTGATTTGGTTCTAGACACTGAAGTTAGGCTTTGGAGAGGTGCAATGGAAGAAAATTTGAGTGATTATAGACTTCCTTGAAGCAAAAGATATTACTGTTCTGAAGTGACCTGCTTGCTCACCCGACCTTAATCCTATAGAACAATTGTGGGATATGCTTAAAAGAAGAATTAGAGATCACAAGTCATTTAATTTTTAAGCTTTAATATATATGTACTTAGTGTACTATTTGGAGAGAAATTTTAAGGACTACAGGCTAGGTTCAATAGAAAAAAAAAACTAGAATTTTCAAACAAGAGAAGGAGTAGCAAGCACCCCTGGGCCGCAAGATCACAACGGCGTTATATAACTTTTCTTATTTGATCACTTTCTCATCAACTCACCCAATTTCAGGTTAATTGTTTCGGTCCGACAAAATTGGGAGGTGAATAGCCGAGTGACTGATCAAATGCTTCGAAAGTGTTCAGTGTTTTAATCTTAAGCGACCACGTTTTTGCAAAATTTACGTATAAATTCATAGACAAAATATGACCAAACAGAAAAAAAAATGATGAGGGCCTAACCGAACGATTCATACTCTCAAAAAATGGAACCACCGAGAAAGAGATAACCAGCATGTATTTAGCAAATGAACGGGGTACTGTGGGATAGACAGATTACCAGAAATACAAAGAAGAGAAGTTGACAATGACCTATGGAGCAGATAATTGGGTAATAAATAAACAAAACAGGTCCAAAATCACAGCAAGTGAAATGGAGTTTATAAGAAGAAGCTGCAAAGTATCAAAAATAGATCGCATCAGAAATGAGGAGATAAAACCAAGAATGGCAGTAGAACAAGACATACTCAGCTACATCGAAGAAAAACGTTTAATTTGGTATGGACATGGGAGAAGAACAGATCATACAAGGTGGATAGCAAAGATTTCGTATTGGAGCCCAATAGAAAGGAGGAAAAGAGGTAGACCGCGATAATCATGGAGGGATGAAGTGGACGAGGCCATGGAAAGACGAGACCTTAGAGATGGAGAATGGCAGAACAGAAAGGACTGGAGACGTTGGTTGAAAGAAGGAAGGCGGCAACAGCTGTAAAAATCCCTGTATAGATAGATAAAGAATAGATATAGAATGATATATCGCACATCCCGAACAAAACTGTTTGGAGTTAAGTTAACACCTAATAGAAAATTTAAATTTATTTCTTTGCAAATTGAAGTCAATATTAATTATATAGGCCTCATTAACGTAAATGGTGAAAGACATGAATTTTGTACAAATTTTAATTAAATTTAATGATTTTTTTTGGAGGTGATACGTTTTTGCTCGGAAAATTTTTAATTAAAACGTCTTTGTAGGTCTACTTTTCTGCGTATCTAATGCACAAATATACGTAAATAGTTCCAGTATTATTTGTTTTATTTGTTTTAAATTAAGAATATAATTTTTTAATCATGAGATAACAGAAGTTAAAGTTCTATCATTAACAATAAAACACACATTTAATGGGTAACAAAGGTCAAAATAGAAACGTTGAACAAAAGAAAGTGCAAGAAGTTTTTTAATCAAAATAAAAAATATTACAGTAAAGAGTTATAAAAAGCTTCATAATACTTTGGAATATATCCCTTCTGTATCAAAACTTAAGGTCATTTCTTTTGATTTCATTCAGTGGTAATTTTGACGAGTAGGCTCTTTCTAGTGGTGGTAATACATTATCTTGTCGCAATTGTTCCGTTCCTGTTTGCTGAGTCATTTTTCTTGGTTTAAACTCCCGTACGTCGACTTGCTGAAAGTGAGAGTCAGAAAAAGATGTCTTGTAAAAAAATTTCAATAGCTGTGACTTCTTTACTTGAACTACGCGGAAATTAGAGCCTATTCTCCCTTGGAATTTTTGGTAAAGTAGTTACCAAAGTCTGCTGCTAGTTGTTTTACGTTAATAAAATCTTCATGAGTAAGCCCTTTTACTTTTAACGGGTTTCCTTTCTTTTTGGCTAATCGTATTAAAGTAATAAATTGGTCTGGAACAAAGATGGGACCAGACTTTAAGGAGCGAGTAACCTAAAACAATAAAATGATTCAATCTAATACGTATGCAAATAAACAAATAACCATACCTGCTTCTCAATTGTGTAATGAGTAGAATCACCTTGATTCTGTGTGACCAACTACTAAGTATTTGTGGGTAATACGTTTGATTTTAAACTTGCTGACAGCATACATTAAAGCAACAACCAGAAACCTAGAACAATAATTCTCAAATAAATCATTATTATACAAAAATACAGTTAAACATTATTACCTATTCTTTTGCTGAGCACCACAGTTATCACTGTATAAGACTATCTCGAGATCATTTGAGTCTAAGTCTTCAGACTTCATTTTTAGGTTGGATAAGAGACAGGAAGAAACTTCTGTACCACCTTTGCCACCCTCGCCCTTATGCCAAACATAACAGTACGTTTCGTAATTTCCAATTTCGGTAACTGTCAAGTTCATCGTATTTAATTTTGACTTGTAATAAAATAGAGATATGTCACCCTTTGGGATTTGAAGTACCGGTTGCATGTCAAAACAGGCTACCAGGAAATTGTTATTTACTTTTTCTTTATCATTAGCCATTTCATTTCTGGATAACACTTTTTCATTATGATGGTTTTGGAACTCACTTTCTAAATTTGCTTTTTCTTCGTTTCCAGCATTATTGTAGATATAACACAGATATAACACAGATGGTCCTTCTTCGGAACGAAAAATGAAATATTAAATTCTTTGCTAAATATGTCAGAATCCGTGTGATAATTTGCATATGGTTTTTCTTCATTTTTGCGCAAAATAGTATAGTCTTTGTGTAGGTCTGCTATTGATTTACCACCATCTATGAACTCTTTACTTGTTTGAGCTCTTAGATAGTGGCTCTCTCTACGTGGTATTGACATAATATGATTTCTATCACTTTCTTTTATTTCTTCGTCCACTTTTTTGTGGTTGTGATGTTTTCACGGCCATCATCGAGAATAGTTCCATTAGGTGTTAGCTTAGCTCGTACGGTCTGAATAGTACGATCGTTAATATCTAATGTAGCTTTAAAAACTTTTTTGCAGACCCTCAATTTTTTCTGGTTAATTGTGAAAAAAAATGCTAAATTGAAATTTCATTTTTTTTCTCTGACATATCTGTACTTTGGTTGGATTAATTCACTATGCCTTGCAATACATTAACGTTTTCTATTAAGATCCGACAAACTGTAAAATTCATTAAATATTACAAGACGTTTATCTTCTGTATTTTTTGTACTACACTTAAAAGTGCATTTTTCGCCACAGGTGTTCTTGATACATTTCTTTGGTACTATTTTCTTTTTTTTTTGCTAAGAGAACAATACTCCTGTCCAGCGTTTCTTAAATTTTTTGTTTTACTTCTTAGCCAATTATGTTCATTCCGAACTCTCTTTCTTGTAAGCTTTTTCTGTGCCTGGCCTGCTGTGTTATCAATATTAACATTTGTCGTTACTTGAGAGGAATTCTGATAATTCAGAGATAAACCAGCTGAAGGCGGAACAGGTGAGGACGAGGACGTACTAGAAGTCGAAGACCCACTAGAAGACGAGGACGTACTAGAAGACGTAGACGTATTAGATGACGAAGACGATAAACTTGTAGAATTATTATCGTAATTTGGGTCTTTCACACTATCGTCATCATCTTCAGAAATATCAGAATATGATTCTTTAGTATGACTCACTCGCACCTTTAGTTTGGATATTTTTTGATAAACATTCCATTTGATCCAAAGACAGTTCATTCTTTTGTACTGATGTGTCTTCAACTATATCCGATGAACAATGAGGCGATATTATGACCTCTTCAAAATTCTCAGTTGAATAAATTGTTTTATTTTTATTTAGGCTGTTCATAATTCATTGGCTTTAAAATTTCAGCGCCTTCATGTTGTGACTGGGTAGTTGAATTAGAAGCATTATCTTGTGGAATAGCAACGGCTTGCATTAGTCTATGAGTTCGGGCGTGCACAGAATCCATTATCTAAAAAAAAGAATCCATATTTACTAATTATTGTACTTAGTAGCATTATTATTTTTGCACCCGAAAACAAGACAATAATAACTCCAACCTAAACTAAAAAGTTATTCAAAATAATAAAAATAAATTTTAACAATATGTTTTTACAGGATTTTCAAATGATCAAAATAGTTACCACAATAAATTTTGTAAAATAAAAACTAAGAATAATTGAAGGGCTTAGAATAAAAGGGAGTTGAGTGCCAATTTATTTGATTTGAGAAATAACGTTAAAATATTTTTAATTTTTAAAATTGTCTTTAAAGCACAACAGTTATGTATCACATTATAATATAGGGATCACTAGGACCTTTCAATCCAAATAAACTATTACCTAGCTATCCAAAGCTGCACTTAACTTAGTACATACACAAATTGCACTTGCACTTCTTTTATTCTGAGACCTTCAGTTAGATCAAATGTAACTAAGTAGTACTTACCTTCGGTAAAAATATCATTTTTTTGATGGAGTAGGTTTAAATTAAAAATAGCAAATGTTCAAGCAAAACGGTAATAACTCAAAAAAATACTCTATTGGACAGATATACTAAACACTTTTGTTTACAAATTTCCGTGCGTGTAGCAACTCGAAATATTACTTTATTGACCGGAACCATACCACTATTAAACAACACTTATTCCGATAAATTCCAGATGATTCACTTTTGTCGGGAAAATAGATCAATGAATGTTATAATCGTCCATGCAAAATATGAGTATCACGAAATACTGCACTTTTATTCGAATTTACGCAACGATTACTGAACGCTAATCGGAAATAATACGCTTTTGCTCGGAACGAGTGGTGTTTCACCTACGCAACACGAATTGATACTGTTTTTAACGGAAAATTTCCTGAAACATCTTCCGAGCAAAATAGCTTTTGAGCACCATCTGTGAGGTAATTTTTAAAGTAACTGTGCTAAGGTTTTGTTGGTTTCGATATCATGTATCAAATTTCCGTAAATAAGTGTAGTTTGAAAAAATTTTGAGTTATGACACTTTTGTTCGGGATGTGCGATATTATCTGATCCATATAATTATTGACTTAAGACAGGTCATAAAATTATATTTGAGGGGTAAGCTTCCCTATTTGCCTCCCCCTCTGGTTACGTCCTTGTAGAGACTTGAACATCGAGAGAATCTATAAATTATCATCTTTGAACGTTTATATCCGTCTGGACCATAAAAGATATATAAATGAAATATTTTTGTTGCAACTTTTTGGCATCTCGGCTCGGTGTTCACTCAATATATCCTTATTTCTGGCGATTTTATGGGTTTATTATACCGCACGAAGGTTCATAACCGCATCTCGACATCCTTCTGGATAGGTAGAGCAAACATTATAAAAGTTGTTGTGTGTCATTTGCTGTATTGTACGGGATACGGGAGTCTTTTGTCAAATCTTTTTATCGCCGACGGTTTTTCATCAAAATGTCCGCTTTACTTTTAGTGTGCGAAGGGGTTCTTTCAATAAAACGAAAGGAGCTCTGTTAATATGATGATATACTGATTCAATGTAGCCGTTCCAGATAATATAACGATAATATAAAAAATGCTAGTATATATAAACAGTAAAAATATATAAAAGATATTTTTCTTTACACCATTTTATGAAGTGAGAGTTTTAAGTTATTTAAATAACCTTTTTTTCTAGAAAAGAATAAAATGAATGATATTGTGGTAACACTGTAAAAAAATAATAAGTGTTAGGATTATGAAGATTTAATTCAGGGTGTGCACCTTCCGACTGTATAGAACATTCAAGCAACTTACACCTATAACGGTTAAGACAGTTTTACATTATGCTATTTTCATGATAGGCAAGAGCCATGCAAGACAGATCATGGAACTGCGCATGCCCACGGGCTATTTCCATGCAATTCCTGTGCTAGACGAAAAATTAGAACATGTTCTATTTTTCATGCAATTTTCTTGCAATTTATCGTTAAAATTCATGTTGCCAACATAACAATTTATAATAGATTACAGAATAAAACATAACCTTATCTCTATCTTTAGCGTCCCTTAACCCACATGTGTATTGTTGTGTTTTGATTTAAATTAAGTTTATTAAGTGGTGATAAATAGATATACTATGTCTAAAGTTAATGTAAAAACGACTAGGTGAGTCGTTGACTATGGATGATTGTTGCTACAACAGCAATATTCAACAATAACAATGTTTTCTTTTCTTTGGTTGACATCCTTCACCCTTTTAATAACCATAAATAGTGTATATTTATTTATTATATTATTTATTTTAGTACTTAATTATATTTTTTATTTAAAATAAAATAACCTCAAATTGATAAATATTTTCTCTGTTGGCAACAATGAAAGTGGGATCTAAAATTGCACAGAAATATCTCTGAAGGCAGCTTTACATCTAGGCTATGCAAGTCTCATGCTATGCAAGTCCGTCTTGCATGGCACATCTCTTGCCTAGCTTGACCTTTTTATATCAGAGATATTTCTGTGCAATTTTAGATCCCACTTTCATTGTTGCCAACAGAAAATATTTATCAATTTGAGGTTATTTTATTTTAAATAAATATAATTAAGTACTAAAATAAATTTTCACGTGCCATCTCCTCTAAGAAGGTTGGCAACCATCATGGCAATTCGCACTTTCGACGCCGCTGCTCTAAAGAGGTCAGCAGAATTGCAGTTAAACCAAGCTCTCAAATTATTCAACCAGGAGATGGGTCTTCTTCTGCGACTTCTTCTATCCTGTATTCTTCCTTGCATTATTAATTGCAACAAGTTATAACGCTTGCCCCTTAAATAACATGTCCCAGATATTGCAGTTTTCTGACTTTAACTGTAAGACCTCTTTATCTTTTTTCACTCTTCTCAACACCTCGACATTCGTGACTCTATCTACCCAACTTATTCTTAATACCTTTCTCTAGGCCCATAACTCGAAGGCTTCCAATCTGTCCGAAACATCTTTCTTTTAAGTCCAAGCCTCCAACCCATAAAATAATACGGAGAACACGTAGCATCTCAAAAGTCTTTTCTTTAAAGAAATTGAAATGTCACTGCTGTAGAGTAATTTTTTCAGTTTGTTAAAAGAATTTCTTGCCTGTCCTATTCTTGCCTTAATCTCTTCTGTGTACTCATTATTTTCATTAATTATTTTACCCAGATATTTATATTTTTCAACTTTTTTAATTTGTTCTCCATGTATTGTTATGTTTTCTTGGCGCTGTTGGGCTTTTGTAATTACCATAACTTGTGTCTTTTTTGTGTTTAGGGACAGTCCGTTTTCTTCACTGACTTCTACCACTCTGTCAACCAGTTGTTGCAAACCCTCAAGACATTCCGCTAATAAAATAGTGTCGTCGGCAAACCGTATATTATTGATTAGTCGGCCATTTACTTTTTTTTTGAATTTGTCTATGTACGGTTTCCAACCATTTCTAAACGTTTTATCAAACAAAATTAACTTACAATCGGCATTCCTAATAAGCATTAGGCTAATTTGCTTAATGTGTTTAGGATCTTTGTAAGCGGTTATATTTTATCTCTCAAGCCTAACAGTGAGAAAATTTGTGTCATATTGACCTTAACTCAGTATATTGTAATTCAAATGTGTACTTTCAATTATACAAAATACTTGGAAAGAGACAATAGTGGACCTTTAAAGTCATTATTATATATAAATCAACGCACTCGGTATAAGTTAAAGTAAGCTAAAAACTATAATGAAGACTGCCAGAGATTCTCAAGAAGATCTTACTGTGACTTAGTATCACAAAGACAAGAAAACAACTCGTAAACATTCTAGGAGCATTTACTTACCTGATGGAGAAAACCTGACGCTATCAATCACATTAAGGTTAAGAACACTAAAGTGTTATGTGTGGTCTCTACTACTATATGGCTGTGAGACCTGGACATTAAAACAGTATGACGTCAACAAACTGAATTCATTCGAAATGTGGATGTACCGCCGAATGCTAAGAATAAGCTGGACCAGCAAAACTACAAATGAAGAGGTACTGGAAATAATGAACACACGACCTCATCTGGTTAATACAATCAAAATTAGAAAGACATCTCCAGGTGATATTAGAAGGCAAAATCGAGGGTAAAATGGGTATAGGAAGAAAGAAGAAATCGTGGCTCCGAAACATCAGAGATTGGACTCACACAACAGGAAATGACTTAATCCATCAAGCCCAGAACAGAGAGAAATTTATGAGAGAGAAATGTATCGAATGCGTGAAAACATGTCAGTCTCGATACTTTACTGGCCAAAAAAAAGAAAGACAAGTTTCTGAAATTAAAAGGACTAGCCTTTGAAAAGCGTTGAGAGATTAAGGATTTAAATAAAAAAAAAATTACTTTTACGCGAAAGGAGTAGAGTGGTTCACAAAAGAATTCAATTTTTGAGAGAATATACTAGACTTAAATCTAATAAAAGATATGGATATTTGCAAAGGGTGGAATTAAAAGAATTTGGCAAGGCGACTGCACAAAATCATTCAAATACACAGATAGCGAAGGCAAAAGACACATCATTCTGTATGCAGGTGAGAAAGAAGGCTTTATAGAAAACGCAGATTTGATTTTTTCTTCAAAATCTGCTGATTACCATGAAAACATGACTGCACATATGTTTGTTAAATGGCTTGAGGAGAAACTGTTATCTAGTTTGAGTGAACTATCAGTTAGTTTTAAATAATGCACCTTACCATTTGAAAATTTTAGAGAAACAACCAAAACAGTCGTGGAACGTACCGAGCTTAAAAAAATTGGTTAGTTAAAAATATTATCAATTTTTTGGATAAACTAAGTAACAACAGAAGTCAAGAGTTGCCAACTGACAAATAACGTTTGTCGACTGAAGTGATCTAGAGAAATTTGTATATGTATATCGCATAGAACATAATGGGGTCTGAATATAGGGAATTAGAATATAATTATTCAAAGAATAAAATTGAAAATAAAAATTAAATAGGATATTTTGAATGTTTTCCTTCTAAATGTGTCTTGTTTTTTGTAGACCGTTTATCTCATTCTTTGTCTTCGAGTCATTCCCATATGTCTCTTTATTTTGGTGAGCATATAAATAACAATTCAACAAACAGAGTAAATAAGCTTTTACCCAATATTTTACTTATGAGTTATAAGATCTCTAGTAATAGTTTCATTATTAGGGAATAAAAATAAACTTTTAAAATGATGGTAATCTGTTGGCGGAATTGAAATATAGATAAAAGTATATTCATGTATATATGGCCGAAAAAATAAATTTCTTACGAAAATGTCCCTTGTCGCCATATCCATTCTCTAGATAGGTACGAAACTCACTTACCAAAGATAAACAGCTACGGTAAACACATTTCAATCGAAATCGTTTATTCAAAAAAGGCCAACGGGTTCTGCACACCACAGTTTTAAAAAACAGAGACGGACTAAGCCAAAAAAATTTTTTACGTCTGTCTCTCATTCATCTAACTGTGGATAATATGCTTTCCTCATTTTTTTACGTTTGTCTGCCTGAAAATATGTATTTCCAACCTTTTTTTCTTCTTTCCTGTTTGTCCATTGACGGATTGATACCTATATGTAAGGTTGTCACTTTACCAGTGGCGGCTCGTGGCTTGAGAGACAAGGTCGGCAAGGTATTTTTTGTCTCTTCAGATAGGTATACCGTCTAATAAAGACTTCAATCATCATAGGAGATTTTTTGTTTTCTCGTTTTTTGTTTTTTTTTTGTTTTTTTTTTTCTATAAATTTAGAACCTAAACATGTTTATAAACTAACTCTGGTCTACGTTGTTTGGAAGTAGCAAAATGGGTAATAACGTCATCGTAAAATTTATTAAAGTTTTGGAGAGATTTTAAAAGTTTTTTTTCTATTGACATTTGAGACAAGCTTGACATTCTGTCTTGTTTCATGGTATTTCGACAATAAGTTTTGATTCTTTTGAGGCAAGAGAAATCTCGGTCATTTGAGGCAGACGTTGGTGGTAATGAGAGAATTAATGACAATAATTTATTAATTTCGGTAACAGTTTGTTGTAATGAATTGCTATATATAAAATTATACATATCTTGTAACTTATCCCATGTTCCGAAAATATTTGGATTAGCATATAAAACTTTTAATTCATTTTCTAATTTTATTTTATTAAAAAATGATGGATAATTTTTAATTAACCTGTCCAATAAATATCTTGGAAATTCTTTGGCGTAACTTTTAAATTTTGAATCGTCAAAGAGGTCAAAAATTTGCAAATCTTCAAAATTCGAAAAACGAGTACCTATCTATTTGCATAATAATAGTATCCAAAATTTCAAAATATACTCGTTTTTCGAGATTTGTTTCTGTGTCATGCCTTTGTCTTTTTTTTTTGGAGGTTCGGAAATATCAAGCGAGTCCAAAACGTCACTGCGTATATACTGGAAATTACTATCATTACGAAAATCTCTGAGATTTTGCACCAGTCTTCTTATTCTATTTTTGGAATGAATAATGTCAGTTAACTGATTTTGAACAACATTGAATATCAAATCGGTTTGGGTAAACACTTTCTTAAAAATATTTAAAAGTATGTTAAAAGAGTAATCATTTAATAAAGTTTTCAAACCGATTGCTTCACGGATCGAGATATCATCACTTTCAAAATCGTCACATTCAATAATAAAATCAAAAACTTCCACAAGCTGTTCACGAAAATCTGCTACAGTGAAAACTAACCGAGATTTAAAATTCCATCGCGTCTGACAAACTGTTGGCATTTTTTTCGAAACAAACCGTTCTAAAACATTAGTCCGTTTAGGCGAGCTTGAGAAAAATGAAGCAAATCCGCTTAAACTGGCAAAAAAAAGACGACATTCTTTAATTTTATTACATGTCGCTTGCAAAACTAAATTAATTCTATGCGCATGACAATGAATAAATAAAGCTTGCGGTGCAATAGTTTTAACTTTTGCCTGGAGACCATTTATTTTACCAGACATCACGGCAGCGCCGTCATGAGTTTGTCCTACCAATTTATTTTTGATATCAAAAAATTTTAATCTGTAATTTAAAACACCAAAAATATGTTCTGCCTTATGGCTTTTACTCACGTCTGTAAAGCCTAAAAACCTTTCATAGATATTACCACGTAACGCGTATCAAACAATAATTAAATTAGAGTAAACAAGTAAATTAGAAAATTCCAAATCGTATTTCTTAAACATTTTTATTAGTTCTCTATAATTACCTTGATTTAACGAATGCTCCGATTCATCGTGTCCCCTAAAAGATAATTCCTGACAACTTAAAAAAATTACAATATCAATTAAACGACGAAAAACTGCGTGATTATTTTTTACAATTTCGTTATGTTTAAAAGCATTTTTACGTTGGGCATTATCTAATGAAACATAGATATTTTGTTTTCCAAATAAATCTAATTTAATCTGGCTGTAAGTATGATCTTTCGAAATAACATGTTTATGTAAAGCTCTAAATAATTATCGTAACCAGATTCACACCACGGATTTTAATGTTTGGCCCTATTTGTCGAAAATAAAATGCAAGGCCAACAGAAAAGTTTGTTTTTTATTTTACTCCCGGTAAGCCATGAGTACTTGCTGTACCAATTATCTGAAAATGATCTATTACTTCCCTTACCCGCACTAATATTTATAAGCCGGGACATTTTAGGCAAAGGACGCGCCTTATTTTTAATAACAATTTGTTCTTCGTATGGAATAGATGAAAACCCATTATGCAAAAAATAATTTACAATATCAGACTTATCAATACTTACAGTTTCTTCCATGGCTTGCATTTTTTAGGTTAATTTACCTGAATTTGTTTACACTTTAATTAAAAAAAACTTTAAATATGTCAAAAAACCCTTTAACCTTTAACTATTTACGCCAGACGCAGACGTAACGTATCACAGTATTACTTTAGAAAATAAAAATAAATCACAAAAAGAAAGACTAGTTCGTGGACTGAATATCACTTCACAGGAACGTAGATTCCTTGTGGACTTCACTTTACTACATATATGAAATAACATTTCGTCCCACGCTCGCAATGTACAGTTCGCGACCAATCACCAATCCAAATGAAACATCGGCAAATTTAAATTCGCCATACTTGTTAATTAAGTTCATATGGAAAGAAATGTATATTTGGTTGCTGTGTATTTTTATTAAATTTTTTATTATTTTTATGGTATTTTCTGATGTTTCTGGTTCTAGCTTCATTTCTTCTTTCTCCGTATAGAGCTATTTTAGATTTTCAGTCCATGTATCCTTTTCTATGTGTTTTTTGGTTTTAATAGTTTCTTCACCTCCGTTCTTTAATCTTTTATAAAGCACCTAAATTCCATTTGCAGACCAACTTTTTTCACTTTTAAAAAGCTGCATAGTAAAAAGTTTACTATGCTTTAAAAGTTTAAAAGTGGGTAATAGTTCATAAAGGCAGTGTGTTTTGGTTAAATACAAATAAACAAACCCTTTTAATTATCTCTTATTATTTTTCATAATGTTCTATTGTAGATTGTCTTGTTTATTAAAATGACTTAATCGGAAAATGAGTTTCTGGACGTGTTATAGATTTATGGAATATACAAAAGATCTTTCATGTTACAAGGTAAAAAGTTCTATGAGGCTAATCGACCTATTTAAAATCTACAGATCGCTGATTCAAATTATGGAAAATAAGGACGGCTTTAATATATGCGAAAATAGAAAAAAAAATACAGTAAATATACTACACTTTTATAGCGGGTAAACTGTAGTATATAAACTCAAAAATTCTCACTTAAAAATTCGACTTATAGTTTCAGCAATGAGTCAGCCCCTGGCCCGTAAATATATCATCTAGTGCTATTTCAGTGTAAATATTTACTCGTCGAGGAATATACAATTTGGTTGTAAACTGGGAAATGAGTGCTTTTCTGCTATTAAATGACCAAAATAAGGGAAAGAATATGTGTTTAGGGTATTATATAATCCCGAACATTCGCCGAAAGTACTTGAATAAATGAATAAGGGAAAACTTTTAAGCAAATTAAAGTTTTTGTAATTCAAATAAAAATTGCTACAAATAGTGGTTCAAAAATAAGTATAATAAGTTTTACTGAACATTTTTTGAAAGGTATTCAAACAAAAGGACTTACTCATAATCAATTTATTCTACCATGGATGACCAGTTTCGCATACTATAATTTACTATGCATCTTCAGGTCTCTGATATGGTAAACTAAATACTGAAAATACAAATTACCAATATTAGCGTGCTGTCTGATACAAAATATATACAAATTATGGCAATATTATTTGTGCGCAGTTTTAAAGGCTAAATCAGACTTTAGGCTTTAAACTTTAAACTGTCGAATGGCGCTGGCGTTAAAGATCACATCTAAATTTCTAACCTTACATTTTTGATATTAATTTTTGCTTAAAGAATAGCAATATTTCCGCTGAAATAAAATAATTAAAATATAAGAAAAATGTTTATAAATTATTTCTTACCATTAACACTGCTACTTTGGCTGGATTCTATTTTTAACTATAGAGACGACTATTATTTAATAAATATAAATTATCTAACTATTTCACTTTATAAACACGTGGAAACAAAACCATGAACAAATAATTTAGTTTGATTTGTTTGACAAACCTTGTCACTTTTTCGGTATTGCTATTGGCTGCGATGACAAAGATACAGTTTTTTATGTTCTGTGATCATGACTACAACCACAGAAGGTTGGTGTATTCTGTACTACAACGGCCAATGGCAAAAGATACAGTTGGTTCATTTTGAACGGAACCGAACGCCACGCCAAAGGAGAACGAGGTGCTTGTCGACATTTTTTTCTATTCTGGCGAGTGTGAATCTCTCGTATAGTCTAAAAAAGTGATAAAATAACGAAATAGGTCTGTAGATACTGGGGTTTATTGGATCCTTTCCTGGTTTTAACAATGCTATTACTTTAGATTTTCTCCATGATTTTGAAATTTTGCATGTTTTGCAGCACGTGTTATAAAATTGTAGGATCCAGTTTTTTGCTCCTTGGTCTAAATGCTTTATTTGTTCAGTGCATATATCATCCACACCTGCAGCTTTCCCGTTTTTTAACCTGTTCAGACCGTCGTGAAGTTCTTTTAGTGAAAAAGGATTTCCTAGGTGGTTTGTCTCCGAATCCAATCTTCTCCTAGTGTTTGGATCCTTATATCGTTTAGTAGTTCTTCCATTCGTAAGGAGTTGAGCAGCGACTTGGTTTGCTGTAACCTTGCAAGGTGGTTTATGTTCTTTTGGATCACTGCTCAGTTTTTTTAAAAGGTTCCATGCTATTTTGCTACTATGTGTCATGTCCATTTTTTCCAGAGTCCATGATTCTAAAGCTCCCTTCTTATGAAATATATTTTGCTTGCTCTAATTTTGCTCTTGTTTTGTTTGATTGTTATCTAGGTCTGTTGTTATCTGCCCATAGGACATTATACTGCGTACTTTATGATCGTGTATGAATCGTACATATTTAAATTTTTCAGTACCATTGATTTCCTTATTATCGTCAAGTTCTAGATTTTTTAATTTCAGTTGTTAAGTTTTCTGTTTTATTTTCGGAGTATCTATACTATATCTTCTTCGTCTTTGAGCAGTCTTAACTTAGTCATCCGTGAGTAACTATTTATAGTATTTTTCACGCCTCTTCTGTTATTTATTCAGTTTTTAGTTATCGGTTAAAATGATTGATTTTGTTTTAAAAAAATATAGTCCCAAACGTCAGTGATGTGCTTCTGAATTTATCATAAACGTTCCAACACAACGCATAAAAACCGTCCATCATCTCTAACATATAAAACGGCTTGATGTATAAAACCAAGGAAAGTCACCGAAATGTAGTGACGAAAGAAAATCAAATAAAGCGGAACACAAAGAAAACTTTTTTATACATTATATCAAGTTCGCATATGTGGACCCCTTGCTGCTATTCGGGGAAACAGTAAGTCCTTCTAAATCCTAGATTCCAGGATAACGTGGTCTCTTCCCCACTCGTATCTTATATTACGCCAACAAATATTTCTTTTCCATAATACGGTTGCATATTTTAATAATTTTAGGTTAGACGGTGATGTGGCAAATTTATGAAATGTATTTGTTTGGATCAGTGGGTGCCATTGGCTTTGATGATATGTGTAATGTGGGCTTAAATCATCTATCTTTTAGAAATATACGAGAAGGGTGAGGCATGGGTGGCATTATTAAGAACTTGTGTAATAAAGAAAGCTACTCACCATGGGAAATGAGGATATATAGTTTATCAGTCGGTGCACAATGCAATATATAGGATTTCCGAAGTATTTTTTATTTTAAATTACACAGGGTTGGCACCTGTCAGAACATATAGATTAGAACACTTAGATCAGCACAGTTAAAGCAAACTTAATAAAAAAATAAGCGTTTGACTACTGTGTTTCACAGACTAATATATGCTACTATAATAATAACCGGTATAAACCTGTCAAGTAATCCTAAAACAATTAATTCTTTTTCTTGATGTGCCTATCCGTTACGAATGTTGGTGATCATCGTGACAATCTTTATCTTATCTGCAGCAGCGCGGAAAAGCTGCACAGATGTTGTCTTAAACCAGATTCTGTGGTTCTTTAACCAAGATGTTCTTCTTCTTCCTGGAAGTCGCTTTCCAAATATTTTTCCTTGCAGGATGGCTTGAAGGAGAGCATATCTGGAGTCATTTTGCATAATATGTCCGAAGAATTGTAACTTTCGAGATTTAATAGTGGTCAGTACCTCTCGGTTCCTATTTATTCTCCTGACGACCTTCTCATTCGCAAATACTATGGTGTCATCTGCATATCTGATGTTTTTTTAGCCGGTTACCATTTAGTAGAATACCTTTTTTAGTTTTGTACAAAGTTTCGTTAAAGAATCTATCTATCTACACAGCCCTAAACATCCATCCTTGGATATAGGCCTCCTCCTCCTTCTTCCATGCCTCTCTATCTTGGGCAAATTGCATCCATTTTGACCCGGCGTGTTTCATCAGGTCATCTGACCATCGCATTTGTGGCCATCCCCTTTTTCGTTTGTGATTCCATGGTCTTCAATGTATAATTGTCTTAGTCCATCTTTCATCTTTCTGCTTAGGGTGTGTCCGGCAAACTTCCATTCAAGCTTTGCTACTTGGCAAAGTCTTCCTAAACGTAGACTATATACATGGAGGTCACCAGCTGACAATAACAACAAAATAGTCAGAAAACAAATAGATTATATTATCGTCAACAGAAGATATAGAAATTCTATAATATCATCTAAAACTTATCCAGGAGCGGACATATCCTCCGACCACAACCCAGTTGTTTTGTCGATGAGAGTGAAACTAAAGAAGATCAACAGCCCTAGCAGCAAGAAAATCATAGATACAAGACGTCTCACATAAGACAACACATATATAGAAACCAAATTTAAAATAAACGAGAGCTTAAGGAAAGTCAAAGAATATAAAGCAGAAACTCTAACTATTGACCAACAATGGGGAAAAATTCAACATGCCCTTGTGTCAGTTGGAAAAGAAACCCTCAAACCACTTAAAGAAAAAACAAAACCTTGGATGACAGTAGAAATTCTTGAACTCATGGAAAAACGAAGAAAACATAAAGCAAAAGACCTGAATAAATACAAAGAAATTCAGAGAAACATCAGAAAGAAAATTCGAAAGGCAAAAGAGAGGTGGCTCTCCGATAAATGCAAGGAAATAGAAGATCTGGATAAAAAGTACGATAGCTTTAATTTACACAAAAAAATCAAAGAAATGACAGGTTCTAGAAAGCGTACAAAAACGAATATCCTTAAAAATGATAAAGGGGATATTATTACTGATATGAAGGAGAGATTATGTCACTGGACCAATTACATTCAACAACTATTTAATGATGAAAGAGAAGAACTGTCATTAGAAATCACCGAGGATACTGGATCATGAATATTAAGAGAAGAAGTCATCTATGCCATTAAAAACACAAAAGAGGGTAGAGCTACTGGACCAGATGAGGTGCCCATCGAATTATTAAAACTCATCGATGAAGATGTTATTGATGTAATGGTTGAACTCTTTAATCTAATATATCAGACTGCCACAATCCTCAGACAATGGCTGCAATCAACCTTTGTAGCAATTCCCAAAAAACCAAGTTCAACAACTTGCTCAGACCACAGAACAATAGCTTTAATGAGTCACACACTTAAAACATTTTTGAAAATAATTCACAGCAGAATTGTTAAAACTCTTGAATATGAGATTAGTGACACACAATTTGGCTTTAGAAATGGTATGAGTACAAAAGATGCTTTGTTCGGCTTGAATGTGCAGGTTCAGAGATGCATGGACATGAATCAGGATATGTACTTATGTTTTGTAGACTTTAAAAAGGCATTTGATAAAGTTCAACATAAAAAGCTTGTAAATATATTAAAAAGCAAAAATATTGACAGTCGTGATCTGAAAATTATATCTAATTTATATTGGAATCAAACTGCCAAGGTAAGAGTTGACAGCCAGTATACCGAAAATATCAAAATACAGAGAGGAGTCCGCCAGGGTTGAGTGCTGTCCCCACTACTTTTCAATGTCTACAGTGAAGCGGTATTTCAAGAAGCGCTCTCAGACTCAATAGAAGGTATATCTATCAATGGAGAAGTTTTGAATAACTTACGTTTTGCAGACGATACAGTAATAATTACGGATAACAACAATGATTTACAGAACCTAATGCAAGGTCTTAATGAACGCTGTCATGAGTACGGACTGAAGATAAATTTAAAGAAAACTAAATGCATGATCATGACTAAATCTGCACATGCAAATATCCAATTGACTATTGAAGATACTGCAATTGAGAAGGTCAATAACTATAAATATTTAGGAACATGGATAACATCAGATGTAGACCAAACCAAAGAAATTAAGACACATATTGAAATAGCACGTACATCATTTATTAAACTTAAAAAGTTTCTTTGTTGTCGGGATATAAGGTTAGAACTACGCCTGAGAATGCTTCGATGTTAAGTGTTCTCTACTCTTCTTTATGGTCTGGAAGCTTGGACACTCAAACAAGTTCATCTGAATAAGCTGACCGCCTTTGAATTTTGGTGTTACAGAAGAATCCTACGAATATCATGGATTCAAAGAATGTCAAACATGGAAGTAACTAGAAGAATAGGAAATGAGGTGGAAATAATATTAACTATTAAAAGATGAAAACTTGAGTACTTGGGACATGTGATGAGAGGGCAAAAATACGCATTATTACAACTTATTATGCAGGGCAAAATCCGAGGAAAGCGAAATGTGGGAAGACGAAGAATATCCTGGCTTAAAAACTGAAGGGAATGGTATGAATGCAGTAGTGCAGAACTTTTTAGAGCGGCAGTCAACAGAGTCCGCATAGCCATGATGATTTTCAACCTTCGATAGAAGATGGAACTTAAAGCAGAAGACTTGTGTTGAGACGTATGTCACTTTTGTTTTATTATGGAATAAAACCGTTAAAGAATAGGGGAGATAAAATACAGCCTTGCCACACTCCACGTATGATTTTCACATAGTCAGTGTGTTCACCTCAACTCTGAGATTTGCTGTCTGATTCCAGTAAAGATTTTTAATTACGTTCAGATCTTGGTTATTAATTCCTATTTCTTTTAGTATTTACATCATATGGGCGTCCTGTACTCGATCAAACGCTTTCTCGTAATTAACCAGACATGCGTATATTTCGCAGTTGACGTCTCTGCATCTCTGGAATAAGACTTCTACTGAGAACTAAGCCTCTCTAGTACCAACAGCATTTGTAAACCCGAATTGGTTGGGGGAAATTTGACTTTCACAGAGCTTGTAGATTCTCTTATGAATTATCTTTAGAAACAATTTCAGGAGATGACTCATATGAGGCTTATAGTACGGTAATCTTCGCATTTTTTGACTCCTGGTTTTTTTGAAAGTGCAATAAACTCAGATTTCAGCCATTCTGTTGGTATTTCTCCAGAGTTGTATATGTTGTTGAATATCTTTGCGACTATTGCTATTGATTCGTTGTCCACTAGTTTGAGTAGTTCTGCTTGTATATTATTAGGGCCTGTCGCTTTGCCATTTTTTAACTGCGTTATTGCAGAATAAACTTACTGCTGTAATATTCGTGGTCTATCAGTTACCTCTTCTTTTAGCTCAAAAATGTTATCTCTTTGATCTTCAAATAGTTTTTCTAGATCTTCTTTGCACTTTCTTATTTTATTCTGTTTGTCCAAGATAATGTTTCCGTCAGAATCGGTTATATTTCCCTTCTGCTTTCATCTTAGTCCTCCTGTGAGTTCTTTAACTTTCCTATGTATATTGTCACTATCGTACTTTGACTGCAGAGTCTCAATTTCTTCGCATCTTTCCCTTGCTTCTTTTTCTTTCACTTCTCTGATTTTCGTTCTTATTAATATATTTATGGTTTTATACTTGTCTGGGTCATTTTTGGCTTCTCTTCTATCGTTCATTAGTTTCAGGATCTCATCTGGTATCCATGATTTTTTTTCTTCATTAATCTGTCTTTAAGTGTTTATCCCTTACCTTTTGCACTATTTATGTAATTTGTTTAATCGTTTGTTTTTCGTTCGATTTGTCTCTAATTGCAGTCTCTTGTTGTGCTTTTCTTTTCTGCACTGTGTTGAGTTTGACTCGAAATACTCCCACCAGTGGAACGTGGTATGTCTGTGGAAGTCTTGACAGATGTAAAGCTATTTCGAAATCTTTTATTTACTAAAATGTAGTCTATTTGATTCCAAATAATTCTCCCGGTCTGTTTTGAGGGGATTTCCACGTGTACAGCTTGCGAGGTGGTAATTGGAAAAAGTGTTGGTGACAACTAGTTCTGAGTCTTCTGCAAATTTTTCTAGGAGGTTTTCTTTCTCGTTTCTGACTCCAAGTCATGTGCTTCAATGTACTGTGTTTTATCTCCTCTAATTGTTAAAAAGTATATTAAGTACAGAGGAGAAAGTGCTTTGGTGGATTATTATTTTCGCTCATACTAAATTGGTCAATGTAATCTCTCTCTCAAGTATTGCTGTAATTTTGAAGGATATGGAAAAGTTAAGAAATACGGGCATATAGTGTGCCAACGAAAAGAAAACTCGGGATGTCCCACGACAATTAACAACAATAATAACCATGAACGTGTTTTTGAGCAAATCTTGGCTTAAAAAGACCTTCCTTGAAAAGAATCCTAAAGGAGCTGAATGAATTTTCATATGTGATAGGTACATTAACAATTACATCCTCGGAATTATCGCAGTAGAGTGCAATGTTATGTCATGTACCACTATTTCATTCAACTGCAGACAATACGAATGGCTTGCTTCTTTAACAGCAAATGCTCCATTTAGTTAAAGCTGCTGTGGCAAACATTTTTTTTTTCTAGATGTCCCAAGGTACTTTGTGCAAGAGAACTAAAATTGGACTTGAGAGTTAGGCTGGTAAGGTGTTACATTTTTTCGACTCTGCTTTATGGGATAGAAGCATGGACACTTAACGCGCCGACTGCTAAAAAGTTGGAAGCATTTGAAATGTGGGTGTATAGAAGGATCCTGAAGATGTCAAGGACCGAGCATGTAACAAACAACGAAGTCATGAGAAGAATCAACAAAAGAATGGAAGTATTGGAAACCATCCAGACACGGAAGCTTCAATACCTGGGGCATGTTATGCGTAATGAGAGATACAACCTACTTCAATTGACGATACAAGGCAAAATCCAGGGCAAGAGAAGTGTAGGAAGAAGAAGAATCTCATGGCTGCGTAACTTAAGGGAATGGTACGAATGCACATCAATTGAACTATTCAGAGCAGCAACATCTAAGATCAGAATAGCCATGATGATTGCCAACCTTCGTCGCGGAGATGGCACGTGAAGAAGAAGAAGAACCTACAAGCTAAAAAGTAAGTGCTCGCGACACAATCACTACACAAAGGACAGGAGTAGATTGGTTTTTGTGTAATTTCTGAATCTCAATAAACAACGATACCTGCCGTAGGTGAGGACCTAGCCACAGCTAATCTCCAAGACCCAAACAATTTTGGCAGAAACTATTTGAAACGGCATAAACCACCTCAGGGAATTTGTAATTTGATGTCAGATTTGGCAACTCTTACAAGCAGTACAATATAACTTTTACTCTTGAACCAAAAATTTAATCTCTTATAAGGAGAAGGCGTATCTTGACGAGCATGGAAAGATTATAGAATGCAAAACAAACATCAAGCTTAATGAATTTTAAAAAACGGTAAAGTTTATCTATGACCATATTTCATACAAGTTCTTCTACTTAATGACTATTAACTTCAATCTTCTGGCAGAGTTTAGCGGTTTTCGTCCTCCTAAGTGCCTTCTCTATTGAGGTTGGCGAACAATAATGCAAATTTCTCTCTGTTCTGGGCTTGATGGATTAAGTCATTTCCTGTTGTGTGAGTCCAATCTCTGATGTTTCGGAGCCAGGATTTTTTCTTTCGTCCTATACCTCTTTTACCCTCGATTTTGCCTTCTAATATTACCTGGAGCTGCTCAAATTCCTTATGGCGCAATATGTGTCCTAGATATGACGTCTATCTAATTTTGATTGTATTAACCAGATGAGGTCGTATGTTCATTATTTCCAGTACCTCTTCATTTGTAGTTTTGCTGGTCCAGCTTATTCTTAGCATTCGGCGGTACATCCACATTTCGAATGAATTCAGTTTGTTGACGTCATATTGTTTTAATGTCCAGGTCTCACAGCCATATAGTAGTAGAGACCACACATAACACTTTAGTATTCTTAACCTTATTGTGATTGATAGCTTGGGTTACAGAGCATTTTACGCATGTTCATGAAGCCAGATCTTGCTATTTCAATACGTTTTCTAATTTCTTTTGAGTGGTCTAGCTGACTGTTTAGCTCTCTGCCCAGGTATATGAAGCTTTGGGAGCTCTGAAGGGTGATACCATGGTGATTTGTATGTTGGGTGTAATTTGTTCATGGGGGTTCTTGTGGATTACCATGATTTTGGTTTTGGAAAGATTAATATCCAAACCTAGTCTGTGACTTTCTTCTGATAGTATGTTCATCAATATTTTTAGTTGGTCTTCTGTTTCTGCTAATACTACGGTGTCATCAGAATATCTTACATTGTTAATGATGATTCCATTGACTCTGGCACCTTCAGGGCGATCTTCAGTTCTTAGCGGTTTTAAGGAACTGTATAGTTCTGGAAAGACAAATAATTTCCTCTCTCCTTTTAATCAGCAGATGGTCTAATGAATTGTATCATTTGTGCAAGCCAGTCTGATCTACTGGTTTGTAATTATCCATTTTGTAAGTAGTCAATCGAATTTTAATAATTTTTATAAACGGTTTCTACACTAGTCTGAGCAACGATATAGTCTTTACTTCTTTAGGTCACTTCGTCCTCTTTTTTTGTGTAGAGTGTAGGAGTTTTACTAGACACTCATTTCAGTCTTTGGGGATTTTGCTATTATGGAGGCATCTATTAAAAAGCTCTGTTAGTTTTGGGGTTGTAACTGTTTTGGCAATTATATTGTAGTATCCTGGAGCTTAATTATTTCTTTTAAAGCTTTTTATTTCGAATCCCTCTATATTTGCTAGTACTTCTGATAAATCGTCTTTAGGCTAACTTTACGAGCTTTACGAAGTCTTGTGGAAGTCTTTAACTATGTTTGTTATTTAATATTTGACGTTTCTTTCTCGCCATTAGTGTCTTTAATTAGGTACAATACTTTTTTGTCACATTTCAGTACTTTTTCTAATTGGTTTATTTAGATCTATGTATTTATGAGTTTGGCTTTTGTTTTTAGCTAGTAGTTGTCTTCTTTTTATCATTAGTTGTTTAGTTCCGTTGCTTATTTTATCTTCTTTACATTGTTTTCTTTACCACCTATACTTGGGTGTCGTATAGGATTTTATTTACGTCGTCAATTTGGTCCTGATTATGTGGAGGATCTGATTCAAACTTACTTGTTTATAAAGATTTTTTCTCCCTGCTCTGGTCGTGATATTTTACTGTAACTTCATTATAAAACTACATTATCAATAACAGTTTCTTTAAAACGCTATTTTGTACGTTATTGTTGTTTAGATATTTATAATTTAGCTACCTATTCGAATTGAAAATACTTTCATTCATTTAATCATGCTTTTTATTGCGCTTTATATCACAGTCTTTGGTCAATTGTTAGCGTGTGTCTGAAACATCTAATTTATTTAATTTACTTCTACAAAATGAACCTCGACTAAATTTGTTTTCTCGAATTGGATGTCTTTTCTCGCCAACAGAATTCAATGGAGTGAAAATACGTTAGCCGCAGACACGGCTTCTAGTGAAAAGGTACAGAAAATGCTGTAAAAATAGAGAAAATACCAAGGAAAAGCTAACCCCAGATAAGCTGCACATTCACATGTATGAATTCAGCACATCAGGATAAAGTCGAATCCGTATAAAATATTATAGTTATCATAAGTTGATGTTCTTACCCGGAGATAGTCGGCCAGCCCCTCTGACACTCGAGTGAAAAGATTGCTGAAGATGAACAAGCAGAATTCAACACGTGATAGACGGTTAGAATTTATCTAGATACACTGCTTAATATAGTTAAAGAATACAAGTGAGGTCTAAATAAAGTAAAAATAAAACTGCCCGGAAGGCCCTTTATTTCGTACGTGTCTATTATACTTGCTGTTGATAGTTATAATTATTTATTTCATTATGCAAATGTAAAGTAACATTTAATTTCTTATATATAAAAAGTCATTTTATTATGAAATTTATTAGTAAAATATTTCGATGCTGTTCACAAATTCGTTGATTATTCACCAGAAAGCTAGTAAAATCTGATACTTGTCAGAAGCTGGCTTAGATGACAAAGACATAAGAGTCATAGTATATACTACATCCAAACTGCTAACATTAAAGTGGATATCCAGTTGACAGATTCAATCGACATAAATAGGTGTGAGATAAGGGCGGATTATGTCCCCATTGTTCTTTAAATTATACCCCAAATATTATTGTGCAAGCACTAGAAAAACAAACCGGAAGGCATATTAGTCAACGGACTGCATCTAAATGGTAGTCAATAAGCTGAAAATATTATATATATACAGCTTTTGTTTACCAATAACCAATTGACAGGATAAACATAAAGCCTTTCTTTAGGAATCACGATGTACCACTAGGAATCATTTTAATTTTTTTATTTATCGTATGGCATACAATAAATACACATAATTAAAAAACAGTATAAAACGTTACATGGATAATTACAAACGAACATGTAATGTGAAATCGTAGGCTTCCACGGCCAGAGTCAGAATTATAGTTTATTCGTCTTCCGGGTTTGGACCGTGTCATTTGTGTGTGACCCAAAAGTGGGTTCATCTCGACGTTTTGCTACAATTATATGTAGCTTCTTCAGGAGAACAAAGAAAAAGAAAACAAAAGACAGGAAGATGGGTAGTTAGCAACGGTAACTCAGTTACTCAACGCAACCAGAGGCGAATACTAACTACCAAGATGGGCATTTGGTCACAGTAACTCAACTACTCAACCCTGTCCTGGCATTTGGTTTTCACCTCTGGCTGCGTTGAGTAGTTGAGTTACTGTGACCAAATGCCCATCTTGGTAGTTAGTATTCGCCTCTGGTTGCGTTGAGTAACTGAGTTACCGTTGCTAACTACCTATCTTCCTGTCTTTTGTTTTCTTTTTCTTTGTTCTCCTGAAGAAGCTACATACAATTGTAGCGAAACGTCGAGATGAACCCACTTTTGGGTCACTCACAAATGACACGGTCCAAACCCGGAAGACGAATAAACTATAATAGAACATGTAATGTATTATTAATATACTGTAAAACATTTTGGTTCGGTCGAATTTAGAATCTCATCGAAAATATTTTAGGGAATCGCTTTCGGGAACATTCTTTAACAATGTGACGGACGGTCTGTCGTTATACACCACAGTCACACTCAGAAGTAAGGGCTTTTCCCGATCTATTTTGTTTTGCGTTGTCCTTGTATCGCAGGTCAGTTTAAAGCATGATGGTTTCTGATCAATACTTCCTGTGGTGAGTCGTTCTCGCATTGTCTTCTTCAAGCATTGGTGAGGTTAAAATGTTCTTGATGTAAGGAATCGGCTTTTAGCAATGGAGGATATCTAAAGCGCAGTCTGTGAATTTTGATATCAAGCCTATCATGGTAGATGAGTAGTTGATGGTTAGCCTCGATTTTTTGATATTCTCTAAGAAGAGAAATGACTTCTTCACAGTTTTGGCGGTGGAATGTAACTCAGAATGGGAAGCCAATAGTTCGGTATGGTAATAAGATTGTACCTGAGATCATTCGCATTAGCAAGTTTAATTGAATGTCATTAACCTTCGGGTGTTTGCTATTGAGTCATACCGGGCAAGCATATTCAGCCGCCGAGTATACAAGTTCGAGGGCGGATGATCTGAGTACGGAGGCTGAGGACCCCGATGTGGTGCCACATATCTTTTAAACCAATTTAGTTTCCCTTTTTCAGTTTTGCGAGATGGA
Source organism: Diabrotica balteata (assembly GCA_918026665.1). Classification (NCBI taxonomy): domain Eukaryota; kingdom Metazoa; phylum Arthropoda; class Insecta; order Coleoptera; family Chrysomelidae; genus Diabrotica; species Diabrotica balteata. The sequence continues at coordinate 7,284,925 of OU898276.1, forward strand.
AACAGTACACTTCGGTTTGCATTGCTTTGGGCCGTAGCCTACATTTACGTAAGTATTCTCTCATAACGGCAAGATCATCCGTTAGTACTGTTAATGTAATATCCATGTTATTATGTCTTGCTGCAATGGCCCAGTCGTCAGCGTAGCCAAATTTCTGCGAAGTTGTCTCAGGTAAGTCACCCTGGTAACACCCTGATCACACCAGTAAAAGTACCAAAACGGATCCCTGTGGCAGTCCATTGTTGAGCTTCATTTGGACACTTTTAAAGCTGCCCATTGTGACTTAAAAAGATCTGTCCTGAACCCTGCTTACTCAATTTAATTTTATGATTCTACTAATTCTGTTGGAGATTAAGGGTTCCAACAGTTTATGCACACAGCGCAGCAGTGCAATCAGTGGGTAGTTTTGGGGTCGATCTGATCATTTGCCTTTCCTTGTTTTAATATGGCTATAATGAATGCCTTTTTTAGTGAGTAAGGGATTTCCCTTGATTTTAACATGTCTGTATAGAAATCAGCCAGCCATTTCCTAGCATATTTGCCACAGTGCAGTAAAAATTTTGGATGGATTTTATATGAGCCGGATGCTTTTAATTTTTTATATTAGATGTTCTATCTTCTTTTTCTTTTAGTACTCTCTCCAATTATCGAACGATGGCGATATTATTGGCGAGCCATGATGTTCTTGTTCGGCATGTGCCTCTTCTTCCTGCGATCTTTCCCTGTATTATGAGATGTGGAAGGTTATACCTGTCTTAATGTTCATCATCATCATCACCCAGCTTTTTGCGACCTCTGCTGAATATAGTCCTCCTTTATTTTTGCCCGTTGTGCTCTATCTTGAACACTTTTTAACCAATTTATTGACACTTACTTGAGATCGTCAGTCCAACGAGTCGGGGATCTTCCTCTTCTTCTTTTGTCTAACCTCGACCTCCCTCAATAAATCTCTGCGTCCATCACTAATTCGGGCGACGAAAACAGATGATAAGTTAATTATTTTTACAATTATCTTTCGATAGATACTTAAATGCATTGTAATATTTACTACAGTAGTGTCTGGTATATTTAAACATTAAATAGAGCGAAGCTCTTTCCTTTCTCTAACGTAGTTTGTTACAGTCTTCCGCCGTGTATACTTTCCAGAGTCGCCTTATCATCATCATCGTTATGTTTGCCTTTCTCCTTATGTGGAGTCAGTTTTTCTTATTACATTTCTTTGTAAGCTTCTACCTTGGTTCATATCAATATTAATTAATCCGTAAAATATTTTCGAAACCAATTCAGATTTCTGCTTTTATCTGAATCTTCCAAAAATTACAAGGCAAACAGACGTTAATAAAGATGTTAATAGAGACATGGGGAATCTAAAATTTGCATTTCAGGACATATCTCCTCAACTAAGCAGAAATCCTTAGCGAATTGGTTTCTTGTACTCATACAGAGTAGATCCAAATAAAATAAAAAAGACAGTAAAGATTTGATTTGACGTACAAAGCGTCTATGTATCTGTTTATACGTATTTTGCCCTAATAGGGCTCATCAGTACAACTATTCATAGGCGTTCTTAACGTGAAAAATAAATATTTTCTGTCTTTAAGAAGACGATATTGCGTCCATATCGAAGCCATTTTAGTGTTGCTGGTTTCGCTGGAAATCTGCATTGGTTTCGAAACTATTTGACGGATTTATTATCAGATGTCGCTATTGCGTCCATATCGAAGCCATTTTATTGTTGCTTCTTAAAGACAGAAAAGATTTATTTTTCACGTTGGAAACGCCTATGAATAACTGTTCTGATGAGCCCTATTAGGGCCAAATACGTATAAACAGATACATAGACGCTTTGCACTTGAAATCAAATCTTTACTGTCTTTTTCACAATCCTAATTACTATAAAAAACCCCAAGCAGTTCCTAGAACCTGGATAAATTCGACCAAGAACCTACAGTAGACGAACTAGACATCAGCATTGCAAAACATAAGATCTGTAAAGCAGCAGGCCTGAATGACATCAGAAATGAAACCCTTAAAAGTACTAGCAGTTTTATGAAAAATGGGTATTAGTAAAACAATTTTGGGCCCAGGCTAAGATCCCAAAACAGTAGCGGTAGTCTAAAGACTTATGCACCAAGAAAGGATCATATCTGTCTTATGTGCTCAAGATTTAAGCTGTACGACAGACTGATATTGAATAGAATCAGTTCATATATGCAGTTTCTAAATCGATTTTTTATTAGAATGAAGTCGATTTGGTTTCTAATAATTTTGTCCTCTGATTCTTCATTTTATAGTACGATAAATGGAAAGCTTGGAATGTTTTCCAAGCTTTGATGTGTTATTGATCGTGCTTATAAAAGTCCATTGCGTTTAAGTTAAAATAACATTAAATCTTTATATTTTGTGATCCATTTGAATTTGTTTCCAGAATATATTTTTAAAGGAAAAATATATCTCTCAAGGTAAAGTGCTTTTGCAGCCCTTAATCAGCTAAATGAAATTGGATGGATTTTTAATAATAACCATTTAAACCTGAATCCTCCCTAAAGTGAGTTATATATACTTTTTTGTGAAATCTTCTGGATAATTAATCATTTCAGATTAATTAAAAATGAATGAAAACTCCAAGATTTTTCTCGGAAATCCTTCAAACTCTCGTCACGGCCGTATTAGACATGTAAATTTAAAAATTCTTAAACTTACATCAGGGCTAGGAGGGTTCTTTGAAGACCACACCACCTGGGCCCTTCCTCGATTTTCTTTCGTGCCTCCAAAAAGGCGTTTTTCTTCATTAGACGATTTAATTTTTCCTCACTGCATACATAATCAATAAGCCCTCTTTTTCTGCTGCTATAATTTTAATATTTAATTTATTTCTAATTTGAATGTTGAATTATGCATTCTTTCAGGGTGTTTCTTGGGCTCGATGCATATTCAGCGTTACTCTCCTCCTTGGTGGTGGGGAAATCGACTTTTCTTACCGAGCAGGGGCGAGTGGGAAACCGTCAACGTCTAAGCTGCTTAGCACTACTACACATATCAGGTAGGTACGATACAAAAGTCAGTTTTAGTTATAAGTTTTCAAAGTCTTCTTTTACTTTCTTTAAAGTTTTAAGCTAAGTCCTAAGTAGTTGCTTTCATTTTATTCCGAAATATCTTATTTATTTATTTATTTTTACGCACAACAGGCCGTTAAGGCCTAGGGCATTTTTTTACACATAATCCTAATATTAACTAATTACAATTATTTTAAACAAAACTTTAACTTAAATATGTATATACAACATTCTTACCTACTGTGAAGGACCTGTGGACAATATTTCTCCATTCGCTTCTATTTTGTGCTTTTCTTTCCAGTCCCTCACCTTCACGTGTTTAAGGTCTTCCTATACTGTACTAATCCACCTCGTTCTGAGTCTCCTTCTTCTTTTGGGGCCGATTAGTTTTCTGGTTATTACTAGTTTGGGCATTCTGTTTGCTGCCATTCTTTCCACATCTCCCAACCATCTGATTCTTTGTAACTTGACGAACTTGGTAAAGCTAGGTTCTTTGTATAAAGCCATTAATTCATTGTTGGTTCTTCTCTCCCAACCATCTTCTGTCTTCCGTCTTCCGAATCTGCATCTCAATATTTTCCTTTCCCATCTTTCCAGAGTATCCTCTTCTGCAGAGTATCCAATTACTGTTTTATATATTCTGAGTTTACCTTGTCTAGAAACGTATTTTGAGTTCAGTAGGGCTCTTCAACTACCTAATTTTTCATTCCCTTTTGCAATTCTGGCTTTGAGCTCCCATTTATCTTTTCCATTCTCATCTAAAACTACACGTAAGTATTTAAATTTGTCCACCCTTTTAAAACTATAGCTTTTACCACTTAGAGACCTTACACTAAAGTCTTCTTTTTTCCCTTCTGTCACTCCCATGATCATATATTCGGTTTTGTCTTCATTTAGATCCAATCCGAATTGTTGTGCTTTTTCGATGATTTTTTTTACAACTCTTTTTAGTTCTTTCTCGGTTTTTGCTAGGATCGTTAAATCGTCAGGCATGTTTTGGAGGTCATGGTCTCGCTAGTAAATGATTCCCTTGAAAAAGGTACATTCCCTAACTGCCTAAATACTGCCATCGTCATTCCTCTTCATAAAGGTGGAGAAAAATCTGATGCCTGCAACTATAGACCTATTGCCTTGTTACCAGCACTATCAAAAATTATTGAAAGACTTATAAAAGTTCGACTTATGCCCTTTCTCCTTAAATATAATATTTTATCGCAAAATCAGTTCGGCTTTTTGTCTAATAAATGCACTAGTGATGCCATATTTTCTGTGTTACATTATGTATATCTATCACTAAACAGTAACCTCTCCTCCGCCACCGTTTTCTGTGACTATTCCAAAGCCTTTGACTGCGTAAATCACGACATTCTATTAAAAAAATTAACTTTCTATGGAATTCGAGATGTGTCTTTGAACTGGTTCAAAACTTACTTTGTAGGTAGGAAACAATTGGTTAGAATAAATGACGCCGACTCTAGTTGTAAAGATATTGAGTGTAGAGTACCGCAAGGTTCAGTATTAGGTCCCATTCTTTTTTTACTTTTCATTAATGACATCACTTACTTGAAAATTAAAGGGAAAATTTTTCTATTTGCTGATGATACCAGTATTACTTGGAACAGCTCTGATATTTCAACGCTTCATTCAATTATAACCGCTGATTTACTTATAATCAAGGCTTGGTCAGACTCCAACTTACTTAGCTTTAACGTGGATAAGACTGTAGCATTATCTTATAAAGGAGTCATGCAACCCTTGCTTTTGAATGAGAGCCAAATCAATATCTTAAATTCCGTGAAGTTTCTAGGTATTCTCATTGACAGTGATCTCAAATGGTCCTTGCATACTGACTCCTTATGGAAGAAACTAGCCTTAGCTTGCTTTGCAATAAGATCTGTTTCGAAGGAACTAAATTTATCTTTTGCCAAAATGGCTTATTTCTCATTGTTCGAGTCCCATCTTCGATATGGGCTTCCATTTTGGAGTTCTAGTACAGCGGCCCAATTTGATACTATTTTTAAGTGCAAAAAAGAGCAATCCGTTATCTATTTGGTCTCAAACAAACAACTCATTGCAAGACCTACTTCAAAAATCACGGAATTTTGACGCTTCCCTCTTTATTTATTTTGGAAACGGTTTGTTTGATTCGAAAGCATCTAAACTTTTTCCCGATAGACCTGACCATGGCTACTCCATTAGAAATTCGGATTGTAACGTTTATTTGCCGATCCCGTCCACTCAGCTAGTAAAGAATTCTATTCTATATCGTGCAAAGAAACTTTATAATCACCTTCAAAGAGAAATTAAATCCGCAACATCCTTCATTAAGTTTCGTAAGGTAACAAAAATCTATCTCTCAGAAAGACCATATTATTCAGTTGACGAGTTTCTTAATGTATAACAAAGAAACAAAATTAGTATTGTTTATAATTACATTTGGGTGTCTCAAGCAGTGGCTACAATTTGTCTCATTTGTTGTTGTCTGTACAAATTATGTAGGTTATACAATAATTAAACTAATTTAAAATTTTGTTATTCTGTTTTTTACTGTATTTGTTTTTGTTTTATACTTTTTGTACTATTTGACTGATTTATTTTTTAGCTTTGTCCATAAAATTGTTCAATAATTTTCAGTGACAATAAAGCATATTTCTAATGCCAAGTACTGGTGATCATTTTTCATGATTGTTTATTCCACCTTCATGTTGCATTTTCTGATTACAGTTCCTAACACTAAGTTAAATAATGTAGTGGATAAAGGATCTCCCTGTCTTAAGCCTTTTGCAACCGTAAATTGATTTGATATGTGACCCTGCCAAGCAATTTCACACTTAGAGTTATTTAATGTCATTTTTACTAGCTGGATCAGTTTCTTTGGTATACCCAAATGTTCTATTGCTCGATACATTTTTACTCTATCGACTCTATCATATGGTTGTCTAAAATCCACAAACAAAACATGCAGGGGAACTTTACCTTTATAACAAGTCGTTTGTATCTTCTTTAATGAGAAGATTTGGTCTACAGTAGATCTGTCCTTGCTAAAACCGACCTAATATTCATGTAGGATTCTTTCCGAATAGCAATTTAGTTTATTTCTTAATATTCTTGCTAAGATTTTGTCTACCGTGTCTAGTAAGGCTATACCTCTATAGTTGTCACACTTCAGTTTGTTTCGTTTTTTATGAAAAGGGCATGTGCAGGCCTCATACCACTCCGATTGCATTATTTCATTTTCCCATACTTGCACTAGTAGCTGATATATTATTCTTTGTAGTTGTTCTCCACCAAACTTGGTCATTTCTATGCATATGTCATTTTTACCAGGACTTCTGTTATTTTTCATTTCTTGTATTGCTGTTACCACCTCCTCCTCTGTAGGCTACCTTTCAACTACCGTCAACAACCATCCCGTTGTCTACTACTTCGTGGTCCATATCACCATTTAATAATTCTTCAAAATATTTTTTCCATTCCGTCATTATTTCTGCCAGATCGCTAATTAAATTTCCGTCTTTACCTTTCATGTAACTATAGTGGCTTTGGTAACCTTTTCCCATCTTTTCAATTTCTTGATAGAACGACCTCACCTCTTTATTTTTAAACTTCTCTTCTATCTCTTTTAATTTCAACTCATTGTGGTATCTCTTTTCCCTTCTACACAGAGCTTTCAATCTTCTTCGAATTATTCTATATTCTTGTTTTTTAGACTCTCTATTATCAGTTAATATTTGTTGTCTGATCTTCTTATTTTCTTTCCTATCGCCTGACACTCTTCGTCAAACCAATCTTTGTTTGTACTTCTCTTGGAGTCGTACTTAACTATTTTCTCGCTAGCTTCTCCTACGGCAGATTAAATTTGTTTCCACGCTTGATCTGTCTGTAAATTTTGATCACATTATTGTAGAATTTTATCTATTTCTTCTTCATATGTATTTTTTATTTCTACTTCCTTAAGTTTCTCAATGTTGCACTTTCTCTTCGTTTATGGTTCAATTTCTCTTTTTCTTCCAGCATTCTCCCACATGTGACTTTAAAGAGGTAATGGTCCGAGTCGATTTCAGCTCCTCTTATAGTTCTAACCTCTGAACGATATTCATATATTTACTTTTAATCATAACATGATCTATTTGATTCACCGTTCTTCAATCTGGGAAGACCCAGATACCTTTGTACATTTTTTTTTCGTTTTAGTTGTGTGTTTCTCACCACCATGTTTTTCTCCATGGGAAATCCAATAAGTCTTTGACCATTATCGTTTGTTACTTCGTGTTTACTATAGTTACCAGTTACTGCAGTGTACAAAGGTTCTTATCCTACTTTAGCATTACAATCAGCCATTATTATTTTTACATCACGTTTAGGCAGGTGCTCGTATTCATCATTTAGCTGCTCATAGTAAATATCTTTTATTTCGTCGTCCTTGTCTTCTGACGGTGCCTTATATCTTCCTTATTTTTAATTGCAGGTGTATATATTATTTCTTTATTTTTATACATTTTTCTATAATTGGTCGATGATAGCTTGGCTGTGATTTTATAGATTTCTATCGTCTGTTCCTGAATTTATTTTAATAGTTTCTTTTTTATTGGGCATTCAGTCAGTCACGTCAAATAAATCAAAAGTAAAAGAAATGTATATATATAAATGCGCACAAATGACGACGAAAACATACAACAAAAGAAAGCTTAAAGGCTGCTTGCTTTTTTGTTCAGGGTCCAACGAAATATTTATTTGTGAAATACAATACTAGGTTAATAAGGTAGTTAAATGTAAAAATCTTAATAAGTACAACAGCTTAAACAGCGAAGGATAAAAGCGGCAAATAAAGTCAAGAATGAAATATAATTAAAGCCTTCGATAACGTAGAAAATTTTAGCCTCACTTAAAGTTTACCATTCCACTCTATACAGTAACACTGCAAAGTTCGTTTTTTATTTTCACAAATGTAGCTCGGGCTTGTGTTAGACTTTTAATTTCTACGGTTGGATCCCAGTTGACATTAATATTGCTGCCTAGATATACACAGAAAGTGAAATGTGGAAAGACGAAGAGAACCGTGGCTTAAAAGCTTAAGGAAATGGTTTGAATGCAGTAGTGCAGAACTGTTAAAATCGACAGTCAACAGGATCTGCATAGCTATGATGACTTCCAACCTTAGACAGAAGATGGAACTTAAAGAAGAAGAAGTGCACACGCAGTGAAAAAAAGGAGGAGGAATAGTGATGGAATCGGTCGATCAACACTAGGACCGGTGAGGAGCGAAAAGTTGCTAATCAACACTTAGCCATGGGAAAAAATAGGTCTGTCTCAGATAAATACTCGAAGACAGGATATGGAATTGCCACTAGATCAACAGTCTAGCAGTAACGGTTGGCCTTTAGTCAACACCCTAGGAGTTGTTATTAGATCAACACTCTGATAGAACTTAATTTTCTCGTTAGGCGGCTCCTCTTTTACGCAGTCATCGGCTTTCCATATTCTCTAGCGTGCATTGATGCAAGAGGAACTTGTGGTGGGAGTGCGCGTAAACGGAGCGCTAACGGTAGTGGGGCGTTACATATTCCCTAACATTGTTACACACCTTTATTTTTGAAAAAAAATGTATTATACCTTTTTTGTGGCATGGAGCCTACAACGGCGTGATCACATTTACAGTCCGTGGTAACTTGATCTTTATTCTTCTGTCGTTGTTGCAGGTTACCCGAAATTTCTTTGTCCTCCTTTTCACCAGTTCTCTCAGGACGATTTTCGTCACGTCGGAATTTTTACCCGGACTCATTGCTTCGGCTTCATGTCCCGTCGGTGTGTGTGTGTTAACTTTGTGGTGATGGTGGCGTACTGGTCAGAATGTAAAACCTCCTTGAGGATGCATTCTACTTCTTTCTCTAGCGTGAAAGGGAACCAACGTCTCCCAAGTATTCCTAGTGGGCTCATTTCTTCTGGAATGTCCAGAGTGTCTTCCATGGCTGATTGCTAATTAAAGAGAGTTCTGCATTTAGAATTTGCTGCTTAAGTAGAGTCTGCCTTAAAAAGATATAGGATTTCTTTGAAAATACCTTCCTCTTTCACGGTTTTAAATCATGCTACTATTCGACAAACATAAATATTTGCGTTAAGGCTTCGCCTTGAACAACACCAATGTAGGGCTGTGAGATAAAGCCAGACTCAGAAATTGCACACCATACCAAAATTTTGTCCTCAAATTTTTTCTTACTTTGGAATTTTATATCATCAGGTACATTTTTGTAATCGTTCGTGTAAAACCCATCATCCATCACGATCAACTTGTTGATGAAATGCACTCGCCTTAACGCGCGGCAACATCTCGGAATTCTCTTTGATTGATCCTTTGTATATTTTGGAACTTTCCTTCTTTTCCGGTAGATAATATTGTTACTCGATAGGGTCCTGTATACTGTAATCTTTCCAACAAGAAATTTTCTGGCCAGTTTTCGCCGTGAGACCCCAATTTTGTTCTTAGCCGCTTCAATCAGTCTTGCCTCTCTTATATGGTTCAAAATCTGCGGTCGGCCACTTTTACGCAAGTTAACACATGGTATCCCTTCTATACATTCTTTGATTGTGCAATAAATTGTCGATTTGCTTATGTTTTGATCTCTATAAATATTAACAATATCTTGTTTCGACATTCGCCCAACCATATTATAAACACCTCGACGAATATCAATTTTATAAGACATTTTGCAGAGCACAAACCAAAATATTCTGCTTTGTTTATTAAATGTCAATAACTGATGACATTTCAATTCCATGGCCTTCTTTATTAAATGCATTTTGCTTTTCAATCAGACTAGGTGAAATTTCTCAAAACTTTAGGACCATACGTTAGGTAAGGGGTGCCCAATTCTGGTATCTCTCACTGTGTCATTTTTTCCAGCTCTTTCAAACATCTTTTATTGTTATATTGATATCAAATTGCAATAAATAAATGAAGGTAAAAAAATAATAGTATTGAGGTATTTCATTTAACTACATAGATATTTATTAAAAGATTTTCAACCGTTTTAATATTCCAAATATATACGAACAGAATTTAAGACCACTAAATGGGCAATTTCTAGTTATATAAGCTATTATCTTCGTTAAATTCCACCCAATCCCTTTTATATTACCGTAATGCCACGTTGATCCGTCGTTATATCTATAATAATTCAGCATTCGACCCTTACCCCACTCCACCCTAACTCTCCTCCAATCTTTGACGAAGGATTCCGATTTTTTATTTATCTATGTATGTCACAAATATGGCTGAGTGTCTACAACGGTCATCATTGGCTTTCGTCGTACAAAAATTCTTCTTTCTCCGAGTGAAAAGCCCCGAGTCTGACGACGCGACTTCCAAATATAATAGTGTGCTTTAAATTGTATGAAACATACATGAGGTCTGCCCTTCTTGAATAATGTACTGGGACCGTAGTTTACAAATGAATGCAGCTATTGAATTTACTTATAATATCAATGTGATGGCGATGCTTGCCGTTTCTTTCTGACTCCCGCCTCCGGGGGACTTCTTTCTCTCTTATTAGGAACCAAATCTAAACCTCTTTCCATCGGCCATACAGAATGGCCATATTAACTTGATAATTAGGTATGTTATCCGACTTGCAGATGAGCTAAGGCTTGGTGGATGGAATAAAAAGTGTTTGCCCCCTCTTTGAGGCAAGATACCGCGGTATAAAATTGAGAAGGGTGTCGTTGATGGCACATTCAGGCGTCGGGCGCGTCGTTATCGAGACCTGGTGGAGTGTTTGGGCGTCGGCTACGGGGAGGCGTCTTCCACCAGGTCATCTCCAGGTTATTTATACTTAATTTTCACTAATTATAAGTAATTTCTCCCTATTATAACATAATGCTAGTGACATTTTTAAATAATTTTGTGTAATTTATTGAAATATTAAGAAAACTTTGCTATTGCAATATAAATATAATATTTTACAGTGTGTTCTTTTTGGTGTTTTTATTTTTTTTAAATAAATCAAAAGTGTCTGTCTTTTTATTTATTATTTTTTATTTATGGTTTATGCAACGTGCAAATGTGAGGTTATGTGTTGACATCTGACGGAATATACATGCATCTAGTTGACAGGTTTTTTAAAAGCAACTTTTCGATAGACATAGAATAAAAAATACAACATTTTTTCAAGAGTAAATATCTTGTTGTTATGGAATAAAAATATGTTTAGAACTATATACAATACGTTACCAAAATTATTTACCAATAGATAGTACTTATAAAATCGTCCCATGAATTTTACAGTTATCTACATAACTTTAGAAGAGGTTTTAACTATTTATTTTTGATTTCGTTGGTTGCTTGATACTCTTAAATTATGTGAGATAGTGAACTTGCTCATTTCAGCCTTTTTTGCTTTATATTTCTGATTTTATTATATTAGTTAATTATGTTTGTTTCTCTTCAATTTCTGTTAATAAATTGATCAGTCCATGTTTTGTCAGGCCGCCAATAGTTTGTCACTCCGTCGGAGATTTATATCGCGCTATCTTGATTACCCGTACAAGATCCTCTAATATGGTTCTTTTTCTTATATTAAGCCTTAGCCTGTTCTTGTTGTATTTTAAAACTGTCTGTAGGCTTTCGTTGACTGTTGACTTTTGGTATTCTGTCAAGTTTAATTGTGCTGAGGTACAACGCAAATTCAATCAGATATTTTTTGTTATGATTGATTGTGTCTTCACTAAATCGCTATTTTGCGTTGTATATCCTGTTATTTCAAACTTTTGCTTAAACATATCTAATATAGTCAAAACCATGTTTAGTGCCCGGTTTTGTGTTAAGCGATGACCTTTTCTTCTTCAAGTTCCGCTCCTATCGGGGATTGGAAATCATTCTGGCAATTATAATTTTGTTGGTTACTTGCCCCAAGTATTCCAATTTTCTGACTTTTATGAAATTTAAAACTTCGCATTGTTTTCCTAATTGTTCGAGAACTCGTTCGTTTGTTTTGCGATCCATCCATGATATTTTCAAAATACGTCGATAATACCACATTTAGAATGAGTCTAGGTTTTTAATGTTTGATTTAAGTGTCCAAGCTTCAACCCCATACAAAAGTGTAGGGAAAATATAACATCGAAGCATTATTATCCGGAGCGATATATTGATATCGCGATTACAAAAAGTTTCTTACGCGATTACTCATTCTATTAAAAGTTGACCGTGCACTTTCAATGCGGCATCTTATTTCTTTTGTCTGATCAGTATCTTCTGTGATCCATGCTCCAAGGTATTTGTACGAAGATATTTGTTCAATTTCTATATTATCTAGTACTATAACTTTGATCTTTTTTCATCATCATCATCAGTAGCTTGACAACCCTTTCTGGGTCCTGGCTTGTTCTAGGATTTTCCGCCATTATGTTCTGTTCCTTGCCTTGTTTTTCTAGTTGGTAATCTTACGAGAGTAGGCGCAAAATTTCGGGCCAATGCTTTTTAAATGCGTTCATTTTTTCGAATCCTGAGAAAACTAACAAATATTTTTGAATATTTTTTAGTTTTCTCAGGATTCGAAAAAATGAATGCATTTAAAAAGCATTGGCTCGAAATTGTGCATCTACGCTCTTAAGTGTTTTCAGATCTTAATCCACTTGTTCCATGTATCTAAGTTTGAGTCTTCCCTTTGACCTTCTCCCTACTGGTGACCTACTAATGACTACCTCATTATATGTTTTGGCGTTTCAATCTACAACATCCGTTCAACATGGCTCATCCAGCGTAGATGTCCGATCTTTGTGGATGTTATGATCTCGGGTTCATTGTGCACAAACATCATTTAATGTTTTGTGCTTTTATAAATACCATGAACTTGGTTTTCTTCAAATTTATTTTTAGTCCATAATCGTTGCTATATATAGTTCTTCTAGTGTTCCTGTCAGAAGGACGGTGTCGTCAGCATATATTATGTTATTAACTCTGTCACTGTTTATTATAAGGCCCTCACCGACCTCGGCAAGCACTAATTCTGAGATGGCTTCACTGTATAAATTGAATAACAAGGGTGATAAAATACACCCTTGGCGGACCCCACGGCGCATCTGGATATACTCGGTCAGTTCATTTTCAATTTTCAATTTTGCTGTTTGGTTCCAATGGAGGTTACACATGATTCTAATGCCTCTACTGTCTATGTCTTTATTTAATAAAATTTCTTTAAGCCGATTATGCTGCACTCTATCAAATGCCTTCTCAAAATCAATGAAACAGCCATATACGTGCTGATTTATATCTAAGCATCTCTGCGAAAGAACACTTACTGCAAATAGTGCATCTCGTGTTCGCAGTCCTTTCCTAAATCCCATTTGTGTATTACTTATGCCTTCATCTAATTTCTTTTCTCATTCTTGTTAATTCTCTAATTCTTTTATGCATGTTAAAAAGTAATATTTTTCCTCAATTTTTTGTAGTTCTTGGCACCGCTCATGTAACATTCTCTTCTTAGCTTCTTTTATTCTCTTTTTAATTATTCTTTTTTTATGTAAGAAATGATTTTTTTACATTCAATAATAGTAGTCATTTATTAAAAGCGATGATCAGTGAATCTCGAGTAAATTATTTAATTTTCTAATGATTAGTTGTATTCTGCAGACTTCTCTAAGCTGATAGAAGTCAAGCGTCCAGTCTTTTTTTGATAATTTTTATGAAAAGTTTATATATGTATGAAAGCAAACTGTAAGGACGATAATTTTTAGGTCTGTTATGTTTCCTTGCTTGTGTAATAAAAAAATGACTGTATTGTTCCATTGAGAACAAGTTTTTCCTTGGTAGATGCATTTGGTGAAAAGCTTGGCCAAAGCTTGGATAATTTTATTTCCAACTAGTTTAATCGCCTCAATCACTACTTCGTCATTGCCAGGGGACTTGTTATTTTTCACTTCTAAAAGTATTTCAGCATATTTCTAAAAGTATTTTAGCAAATGTAGTCCTTTTCTTAAAAGCACTACATTAAAACAGGACAAACAGTTTAAAAGTATTCTACGCTCTACATTCTTGTCGGCAACACGAGAGAGAAATCAAGATATGTAAAAGATAATCAAGATATAATGAAGAGAAAATGATGTTGTAGAAAGCGAAAGTACTTGGGCAAGATTTAATTATTAAATTTGTGCTCTATATTTGTCTTAATTTTTCAAAGTTCATTTATTCGAACATTCAACCTTATATCAATTTCTAAAAGTGCCGTTTTGATTATGGAGTAATTTCTAGCATTATTTCTAATCTCTGGTTTGTGATTTTGGGCAAGGACTAATATTGCCTTTAGTCGGTGCTCTCATATATTTCGCGATTAAAGGAGTCGACAACCTCAAGGATTTTGGTTCAATCAGTAGTAATGTTTCCATCTTTGTTTTCTATTTTTGTACATATTTGCCTATGTTGTTTGTATTTCGCCTTAAATCTTTTAAACTTTTGTTTTTTTGAATTATTTTAAGTTATTTCTCTTGTATTGTTTTTCTTACATTTTTTCGGATTGACCGGTGGATATCTTTATTTAATTTCTTCATTGTTGTGTAGTTGGAGCCGTATTTTTTCATCAACTGTCTTCTTTTACATATTAGCTCTTTGATATTTTGGCTTAGTTTTTGTTTATGGGTCAGAACGGTCGGGCAGTAGTTCCTTTTCGTTTCTTCTAGAGCCTTCGTTATTCCATCATTTCCTTGATCTACATCTTATATTTCATTTAGCAAGTCTTTTATGTTTGGGTTATGTATCTTCATTCAGGTCGTTGTTCTCTGCGGGAATCCATTTCTTTTTTTTGTTTTTAGAATCATCTTTGTTCTTTCCAATTTGACATTTAATAGTATCTTAGCTCGGATTAATCGCTTCCTATTGAAAATTTGTTGAGTAATTCGATGTTTTTGATTATTTCTTTTCTGTTTGTTATGATATAATCTATTTTATTTTTGACATTGCCTGGTTTGGTCTAATCTGTCCATTTACGCTAAGATCTTTATAAAAAAAAAGAGTTCATCATAGATAAATTTTCCTGGTGTAAGAAGTTCAGTAATCTTGCCCTCGTAATTTTTTTTCGCGATATCTAGTACTATTTCTTCATTATCTTCTTCAAATCCCATTAAAGTCACCCATAATTATTGTGTAATATGCTATTATGGCTTGTAACGCTGTTCCTAGGGCCTCATAAAATTCTTCAATTTCTTCGTCCAAGTAGAGCACATGTCTGGATTACAATAAGGTTATATCTTGCATTTAGTTTGAAGATGAGATACTGTCCTGGGGCTTATGCTGATAATTTTAACCATATGTTGTGTGTGTTTTTTATGTATAATGAATCCCATTCCACCATTTGAAGTGTCTTCTTTACATCTAAAATGAAATACCTGTCCTGATTTAAGAGTAATTTGGGCTCAAGGCCGATGATGTCACATTTTATTGTTTTTAGCTCTTCCTCCAGTTCCAGCATCTTCTGGTCTAATATAAGAGTTCTGATATTGTATGAAGTAATATGCATTTATCGGTCGTATCTTTATCGGTCTTTGTAGTAGACTGGTTTTTTTTCGAGGATTCTTAGCACCCCCTGCCTCAACATCCACTGGATATTGATCCACTGATCACAAAATAACTTTTGGGGTTTTAATCCATTTAAAATACAACGCTTGGCTCGTGCGTGTTGGCGAGTTGGTTTTAAATTTCTTGTCTACTTCCTCTTCTTGTGGTGCCTATCCGTTACGGATTTTGGCAACTAGCATGGCAATTCTAACTTTATTGACCACAGCTCGAAATAGTCCTGAAGTAATCAATGAAAACCACTTTCGTAAGTTCTGGAGCAAAGATATTCTTCTTCTTACTGATCCTCTCTTTCCGTAGACCTTTCCTGTAATATAAGTTGCAGCAGGTTATATTTATGGTCGTTTCGCATTATATATCCAAGATATTCTAGCTTGCGCTGTTTTACTGTAGATATAATTTCACATGTCTCATCCATCCGGCGTAGAACCTCAATATTTGTTACTCGGTCCACCCAGGAGATCCTCAGTATCCTTCTATAACGCCACATCTCAAACGCCTCGAGTTTTCCCATGGATGCCTCGGTTAGTGTCCATGATTCAACCCCATAGAGCAGCACTTCTTGTCTACACTGATTATTATTCTTTTATTTATAACTCCCCAATCCTTGATAAGACTCTCCCATTTTTGCTCCTTGGTCTTTATTACTCCTCTGTAATAATAAATAGATTTTTCTATTATTTCGGTTTCCTTTTTCGACCCTTTTTCTTAGTTTTGTATAAATTTCTTAGTATTAATTGTTTATATATTGTATCATTGTCCGCTTTCACTGCTGAGTTCATTTTTGTTTATTTCAGGTTAGTATCCAAGGCTTTTATTGGGATTGTTAGCTCATATTTTTATTTTTTAGCCCTCAGAGAGCTAATCTGATGACCTTACCCTCCTCCTTTCCCAACCGACCTTAGGAGCAGCTGCGGCAGAGGTTTCATGTCAAATATAACTTACTTTTAATTAAAACTGAAGTTTATATATAACTTATATAAACATATTTTAACTAATATCGACAATGTTTAATTATTTTCAGAATGCAATTTACTAAAACCCACACGAGGTATAGTTAATGATCGCAATTATATCTGCTATGTAGGTAAACACAGTCATCATCAAATATTTCCCAGAGTTCGCTATTTTACAAATAAACTAAAATTATCGCTCGGTGTAATGAAAATAATTAAATCTGTTCCGACAATAATAATTATCGATAATTGGCGTAGGGACTTTTAATTTCTTTCGCGATCTCCGCAACTGATTTTGCTGTAATGAAAGAAATAATGAACATTTTTTCCTAAGGCGACCATTGTGTTCGTGATACTCTTTTGAGGAAGGAGATATTCTGATAGATTACATGTTGTTGATAAATTATTGTAAATAAGTATGTGTGAAATGATATTCAGTGCAATTAAAAAATATTAATATTGCAGAAAATGAATGCAAAATTTATTTCTCTGTATGAAAGCACGAAGCCGGCTTTAAAAAGTACTAGTCTACAAATAAATCCCATAAACATGTCAGAAGAAGCGATAGAGAGAATACAAGTAAGTATAAATTAACGAACTTACGTTAATAAAACAGGACAGATATCAAAAACAGTATGTAAAAAAGTAAATGGTCCAAAAAATGATGATAAGGATGTGTAAAAAAGGATTATACAAATCTTTTGAGTTTGTCGTTACTGCTGTTGCCAGCGTATGCGTCAACAAAAATAAGAATTTAACACCACCAAAATAAAGTCAACTCTATCAAAACTTCAGGCTTTTGAGCTATGGTTATACAAAAAGATCCGGAAGATAGCATATACAAAGTTACCCTGAAGAAGTTCTGCGGAGGATGAACACAACCGTGGATTTGGTAAACAACGTAAAGGTCTGTAAGATGCAGTACTTGGGACATAAAATGATAAATCAATGCAGATAGGAGCTATTTAATGCATTTTGCAAGGTAAAATTGAAGGAAAAAGGGCCGCAAGACTAAGAAGAATATCCTGGCTAACCTGAGAGCATGGTATAAAAGACCTCAACACAACTATTCTATATAGCAACCAACAAAGTCGTCATAGCCAAAATAATCTCCAACATTCGCACGTATTTCCATATCAAGGAATCTTGTTTTGAGTCTTTTTTTTCTTTCCTAACCAGTGAGTCTACCAAAGAGCGTGTTTTTAGCTGGTTCAGTTTATTTAATCCACATAACCTACATACCTCAGACGTCCTATATTAACTTTTTTTACAATATCTGATTCCTGGCATATTTTATAAGGTTCGAAGTTAGAGTCAAGGTCTCTGAACAATATGTTAGGACTGAGAGTATTATTTTTAGGGTATTATTTTTGCATTTCTCGATATAATTGAGGACTTAAAAAGGAGATTAAGCTCAAAACAGCTCTTGTTAGTCACGCAAAGTATGAAGTAGTGATATGTTCCGTATTAAGTAGCGCACAGGTATACAAATTCGTTATCTTCTTTTATGATGTTGTTTTTAGAGCAAGCAACCATAAGATTTATGGTTCCATGCTTATTTTTATGTATTTCTGGGCATTATTGCTAAAGCTCTTAAAAAAATTAATGTTCATAAACGTGTTATAATTAAGGATGCAATTAACGAAACAGACATCAGAGCTTTAAAGAGCTCTGTAATTTTTTTTAGATCTCACAATATTACAAAAAAAGTTAAATTTAATACTCGAGGCTATAAATGTCTTGATAATGTTTTTGCAAATATTGATAAAACCAGAAAACTTGTGGATCTCACTCATACATCTGACCACAGAGGTATTTCCTTTCAGATAGCTTACTCATCCACAAATTGTGCAACCAGAGTTTGTTATAGACCTGTCACAGATGAAGGACTCTTAAATTTTAATCAGATTTTGCTGAATTTCAACTTTAATTTTGTATACAATGATAAATTGGATATTAATTTAAAATTTAAAATGCTAATTGATGTGTTATTAAATTCCAATAATATTTTTTTCCAGAAAAATCGAAATTGTCGAATAAAAATAATCCAGGCAAAATAGTCAACTGGTTTAATGACACTTTGAGAAAAATGCGTGAGAGACTTCAATCTATAGCAATAAATAGAAACGATCCCATTGCTGCATCTATAAGTACCATTATCAAACATGGACAAGAGTACAAGAAAGCCATCAGACTTGCAAAAATTAATGCAAATGATAGGTTTATAAAAAATTCTGGCAACTCTCAACAAGTTATGTAAAAACTTATTAATGGTAACATAAAAATGTTTTCACTAATAATTCTAAACTTAAGGCAGATAGTTTTAATAATCACTTCTGCTCAACTGCTGAGAGAGTATGGCCGAGGTTCCTCGGCTAACCATTAATGACTATTTAAAGTGTACACTACAGAAAATATCCCATGTTTTAGTTTTCAGCCAGCGTTCTTTAGTGAGTTGATCTGAAATAGCTAAATCAAAGTTGATTTTAGCTATTTCAGAAAAAAATAGTAACAGCAAAAATCCTGATGGATTTAACGTAGAAATTATTAAAACAGTTAAAATTATAATTGTTTAACCTCTAACAACTTTAATATACCAATCAATACCTTATTCTACTTATCCTCAAGTTTTTTAAAACTGCAAAGGTAGTACCTCTGTTTAAGAATAAAGGCTCTATTGATGATTACAACAATTATCGACCCATTTCTTTGTTGTCCATCTTATCAAAAGTTTATGAACGAATTTTAAAAAATAAAATTAATCTACATGTTGAATCTAATAAACTCTTTGCCGTAAACCAGTACGGATTCCGAAAAAATAAAACATAACTTTAACTATTGATCATTTCACTAGCAATATTTTGGAATGTTTTGAAAAATATCTTGATACTCTTGCATCGTTTTTAGATCTTACTAAGGCTTTCGATTGTGTCACACATAGTATTCTGCTGAGAAAACTTCCTTATTATAATTTTCATAGTGATGCTATTCAACTAATTGATTCATATCTATCAAATCGTGATCAATGTGTTCACTTCAACCAGTGTGATTCTCAAAAATAATCTCTGTTGTTTGGTGTCCCTCAAGGTTCGGTTTTGGGTCCAGTATTATTTCTTATCTACATAAATGATCTAGTGTAGTCTTAAAATGAAACAGTTAACACGGTTTTATTTGCTGATGAGACTACTTTCTACGTAAGCTATCACCTTCTGAATTCGACACCCTTGATGCTTGGTGATGCTGAACAACAAAAATCAAGATGCTGAAATTAAAACAAGAACACAACTGGCTTGGGGCGCTTTCGGCAAACTAGCACATATCTTGAAAAACACCTCTATTCCTATAAACTTAAAGAAAAAGGTCTATAACACATGCATACTACCTGTTTGTACCTACGGCTTGGAGACAGTAGCACTTACCAAAAAATCTGCTAAAAAATTAGAAACAACGCAAAGAGCAATGGAACGAATCATGCTTGGAATATCACTAAGAGACAAGATTAGAAACACCGAGATAAGACATAGAACGAAGATTAGGGATATTGTGGAAGAAATTACAAAATGAAATAGCGCTGGGCAGGTCACGTAGCCCGATATAAATGACAACAGGTGGACACGGAGAATTCTAGAATGGAGACCAACGACGACAACAAGAAGCATGGGAAGACCTTAAAAAAGATGGTTAGATGACATAAGAGCAGTGGCAGGCAAACAGTGGATTAGATTGGCGCAAGATAGAGAAAGATGGAAGCAATTGGGAGAGACCTACATTCAGGAGTGGATAGAAAATGGTTGACAAAGAAGAAGATGTCATTGAAAATTACAAAGTGTTTATTTTACTTTAAGAAATAACACTTGTGTTGAAAACCTTGTTCTATCATAATGTGTAAACCGGAGCGAAATTTCTGGAGATATATTTGGAGGCAGAATTAACCTGGGAACAACATATAGTTAATCTATCAAAAAAGCTTTCCCGACAGCTTTTCCTCTTCAGGAACCTTGTACAAGTAACTTCCAGGGAAACAATTTTAACAGCTTATCATAGTAATTTTCATTCTCATCTGATATATGCTATTCTGTCCTGAGGCCACTCTTGTCATATTGATAAAGTTTTTGCACAACACAGAAAGTGTGTTTGTATTATCTCTAGGCTTTGTTATCCAATACAATGCGCAAGTAGATTTTCACAATTATCCCACCAAATTCAACAATAATCTCTCAAATATACCAGAATTTGGCCGACTTGAGAGATCCAGAAATGGGTCAAGGTATTTAGCCATAAAATTCTACAACTTAGTTCCAGCTAGAATAAAAGCTCTTAATTTTTATCAGTTTAAGGCAAAAAGTAAGAGTAACCTTATAGTGAATACCTTTTTTACACATAAGGAGTATTTTTATTTTACTTCCAATTTTAATTTGTTGTAATTGTCAACAGTATAAGTTAAAACAATGTATCTATGTTTTATGTTTTATATTTATTGTTTATGTGTATATTAACTATATTAACATATATTTTTTTTATTATCTTTGTATAATAGATAGATGGATAATAAACCATCCATCTATCTTACTCATCTTGATTTTTGTGGATAGGGCTTTTGGATCAAAAGAGATCGAATTTTTACTGACGAGCTGATACAAATTTTATTGAATATTGATTGCACGCACGAACTGACATACAAAACCGACGGTCGCTTCAAGCTTTGTTTGTGAGAGAACGATTCACAAAACGTATTCACGATTCAACTACACAAAAAGTACCATTAAACATTTTTGTTTAAAATTATCTCAGCTACATTTTTTAATTGAAATATTTTTACCCCCCGTTTTTACCCCCATACCAGGGTGGTTTTCGGATGAAGCCCGGGGGTAAAAGTGGTAAACTTTTTTGCATCTTTTTTGGCATCTCAAAATTACTAGTTATTCTTGGCAAAATTCAGCTTGTTCGTATGATTTTTAGAGGTTTAGTAACATTCTGGTCTCTGGCGACTGAAGTATTGTCTAATTATCATTTCTAGTATTACAATATTAGGGATCATTTTTTTTATTTAAAATTTGTATGAGGTTCTACTATTTGATTAATTAGATTATATTTTTTATGTACTTTGTATTTTTTTATGTTTGTTTCCGTTTAACAAAGTGTTGCCTAAATCATAAAACTTATTCAAAATGCATAATTTTTGAGTAAACCAAGTTGTTTATGCCCTTTTGTTTGTTAATGTAGAGGTCTCTTGGAATCCATAAAAATTTAAATACAAGCTGCCAGATATTAGAAAAGATAAAAAACGCATACTACATTCATTTTCTGTCAAAGGCCACGTTTTAAATAGTGTGTTATGTATTCTAACAACTTCCTCAGACCGAACTGGTTAAAAATCGTATCGCTGGCTCATTTGGTAGACCGGAACCGGCGGACTATAACTGTCCACCACAGGGTATATCACCAGTGCAATAGAAAAGAGGCACACGGTAGCGTATCTGTTTTCCAAATCTCGGTGACACAGGAAATGTGCATTGAAATCACGTATTTTTAAAGCAGTTTATACGAAGGTAATTTCATACATTATTTATGTCGGTAAAACGTGTTTCCGAGTTTACTTTAAACGTTTTTGTAAGAAGGTTATTGTCAAATAGCATTTACAAAAGACGATAGAGGAATTTACTTATTATATGGGAACCAGTTGGAAGTTACAACCGGTGCATCAATAATATTCAAGCCACTTTTCTGTCCATATTTGCACATCGTTGCTTATTCACTAAGAACCGCAATCATTTTCAAAAAGTATTATGCAATTTAAATTTTTCATTTCATTAAATTAAATTTTAAATTCGTAGTATTACTCCTCTTGAGAAATCTGTGTATAGTTACACTCTTTTTTTTCCCATACAAGCCTTTTGGTTTTCTTCATACTAAAATTATAAAAAAATTTGCCAAATTTTGTAAAATCCTTTGAATTGTTGAATGACTTTGAATTGGTCTATTGGAATATCTTACGCCAAATAAAGAACTAAAAATCTACTAGGAAACTAAGTTGCTGTAGCTGGCTGTATATCATATATCACAAAAAAATTATTTCAAATCCTTTATAAAAGGTATATAATAAAATGCCCAAACGGGCTATCACAATTACATTACAAAACGATTTCGGATTGTTAAATCCATAATCAGTGTAAACGAGGTATACATGCTATGAGCCACCAAAATATATGGGTTAAAACCCTTTAAATGTTATAAATTTACAGTTGTTTTACATTATATATGGTTACAAATTATGATGTTTAAGTTACCGTTGGAATTGGTAACATGGCAACGTATGACCCTACATAGGTAAAATGGTCCTGAGACGAAGTTTCTTCGAGGACCTGTTGATAACAAACCTATGTGGGTCATACTTCGCCATGTTACCAATTCCAACGGTAACTTGAACATCCTAATCCGTAACCATATATAATGTAAAACAACTGTAAATTTATAACATTTAAAGGGTTTTGACCCATATATTTTGGTGGCTCATAGCATGTATACCTCGTTTACACTGATTATGGATTTAACAATTCGAAAACGTTTTGTAATGTAATTGTGATAGCCCGTTTGGGCATTTTTATTATATACCTACATATAGTTTCTCCATAACATCAAGAAATTCATCTTTTTGCGTTAATAACACTAAATCATATGACGTCAAAAATAACAATGCGATATCATTTACTTAAAATTACAACAGACATACCTCACATAAGCTATTCACACGATTTTTTTAAACAATAACCACCATTCATACTTCTTAGATATGGAGGATTAATTATTAAAAATGTGTGAGAAAATGTGAACCTTGCCATATAATGATGCTTTAATTGTAGTTTGAAAAATTTACTGCTGGGTCCCAAAAGTTTTAGGGGTCCAATAAAGAGAGAGAGGGAGGTAAAGACTGAGAGAGAGAGGTCATGTAATTTTTATTGCTCGTATGTATCCATTATGTTCTCTAATTATAAATTAGGAAAAGTTAGATAACAATAAAAGCAAGTAATAAAACAGTTACTACCGTATTGTTGTATTTTGTGATACTTTTTACTTTTATTTTTAAGGATGGTATCTTCTTAAATATAGTGTGTTATATCACATAGTTGTTATTTGCTAAGAAGTGCAAAAATATGTTACTGGGTTAACACAATAAGTTTCGTCATTGTCTGCGTTATTATACATAAGCGAGGGCAGAGGAATAAGTCCCTATTATGCCTAATTACAAAAAAAATAACAAAATTACAATTTTTGGTTTAATAGAAAAACAATATTTTAACTATATATTATAAAACGGTCAAGTCTGTTTTTGAACGAGTTGGTAGAGGGAGCAGAGACAATGTTATCATTAAGGATATTCCAGCACTCAAAAACTCTATTTGGTAGAAAGTTCTATCTTGATCTTGTAGAAAAATGTTCTTTCTTTAGTTTAAACTGATAACCTCTGATGAGATTTCCAAAATTGAATTTTAGTATTTTAAGTTAATTAATATTTAGTATGTTTTAAATAAGTATCCACGTTGTCGGCGAAGTTCAAAAGAAGCTAAGTAAGCCATACTAAATACTTCATATGGATCTAATTTTAGAAAATTTAGAAAAAAGAAGACTTGGAAATAGTCAAAGAAAAACAAAGTAGCCCCAATTGTGTTAATCGTCATGTATCGTCCAACCGGGACTTTCAACCCTTACATCGACAACTCTTCTCATTAGTCCATGCTTCACAATATTGCCTTACTTTCTTTGCCCGACTTACCCTATACAAACTTTAACACCTTTAATCCCATACAATATTTGTGTTTCTTTAAACAACCTTCCTCTACAATATTGCTACACCTTCACCTTAAAAATTTCGACCCCATTGTTAACTTCAGAACCATCCATATCTATCATACCAAAATATTTCAACATTTTCTACACTCTTCACATCTACATCACATTCCTATCCATTCTTTTCTCTTTCATTATTTCTTGGTCAACTCATTTATCAAACATGTACTCAATATTTTTAACTCTTTATTCTCTCAAACATTATCTAACATTTTATCAAAATTCATATTATTTGTGCTTTTTCAAACAACCAGTCTCTAAACTTTGCCACTCCTTCCCTCATTACTTTTCGACACTAGTGTTATCTTTATAACCACCCACATCTTTCATACCATAATATTTTATCATTTTCTTCACCCTTCACATCTACATCACATTCTGTCCTTTCAGTTCTTTCATTATTTCTTGGTCTACTCATATATCATACATTGCACTTAATAGTTTTAAATGTCAGTAGATCATTCAAACATCATCTAACTGTTTTTCAAAATTCATATATTTTTCCCCTATTAAAAAAATTATTATCCAACATTGCTCACCTTCTCTTGGTCAACAACTTAGTAGCACACTTATACATCAATTTTTAGGTTTTTACAAACCGAATTTATTACTACTAAAATACATTTTGTTCAGGGTGCTAGATGCTGTAAGCATAAAGGACCCCTATTATCTCTAATTGTTGATTAATTCCTTTTCTCCTTTAACCATCCCCTCCTTCTTCAGTCATTTCCTCTACTTTTACTCTCATCAAGTCTCTGAGGAGCTCAGCCTCTTCAATTTTAAATTAATCACATAGGTTATAACTCTGATTTCTTCAGCCTGTAGATTTTCAATTTACCAAACTTGTTTTTATTAATTTTTCACCATACTAACAGTCTTAAATGGTCATTTAAATACGAGGTCTTATATTAGCTTCAAATATTTGCTATTATAAAAAAAAATTTTTTACCTGTCCTAGATGTGATAAACATAAAAAGATAATTTTCATATATATAAGCTAATCTAACATAAAATACACTTTTAGACCATATTCCGTACGACAAAAAGCAACATAGGTTGCCTAATACACAGGTCATCCTCTTAAACATGACTTTAACACCATTGGTGATTTCACATCGATTATAACCAGATTTTAAATCCCAACAACCTATATTGCTGTTATTATTTTTTTAAAAATCATCAAAAATAATTTTTTTAAATCTTTTGGCTGTAGTAATACTAGGTCTAACTAATATAGTTCTATGTTACATTGACATTTTATTTTTGACACCGTTCATAGGCACATTGTAAATTAGTTTCCAGCTGTTCTCCGTGTGTAGAGGTTTTCTCCCCGGCTCTGGAACTCAATTTTTGCAATGTATGTTACCTGAAGTCATATTATAATTTAATACTGAACATCACAGTTTTTTACCAACAAGATGTTTAATCTTTTATAAACTATATGTAATTTAAAGGGTTTTTACCCATGTATTTTGGTGGCTCAGGCATTTTAACCTAGTAAGTATAGCCATTTTTTGCTTTTTAACCGTAGTCAAAATTTAATAACCACGTTTGTTTTAACTAAATGGTTTATACTTATTTTAGGCAATTTTATAAAACCTGATGATGGACTGTTTAGTCCGAAAACGTTTGTTTTTTTTGATGTAGTCCTTTTAAGGGTTTTTTAAATAAATATACCCACTTACGAGGACTAACCTCTTTTTTTGTGATACGTAGTATATAGCCAGCTACAGGAATTGTTTTCCTTGTGGATTATACTAACTTAACTTTTGCAGTCTTTCTGCACAAGAAGATCTTCTCCATCCCAAAGGAATTCGAGTGGATTTTCTTTGAACGTTTTTCAAAAAAAAATCTTGTCTTGAACCAAATCAGGATACTACGTTAGTCCAGCGTATTTAAGTATGTCTCTTACGTAAAGAGTATAAAGTTTACAGAATGATTAAATTGAAACTCCTCCGAATAAGATACAGTCTGGAGTTCGCATGTTTACAAATAGAGGTAATATGGTCGGACCAAGTTAGGCTGCTGTTTACGATAACACCAAGGTCGTTGAAGATACAAGAATACAGAATATCATGGCTGCCCGTTAACAAAGTACGGCACAAGTGGGTTATTTTTACCAATTCGAAGCACTACACATTTTTCCGCATTTAAGGATAGTAACCACTGAGAACATCAAGTTAAAATTGAGTCCAAATCCATTTGGAGGGTTAGCTGGTTTGTGACTAGATTGGCATGTATTTTTGTGTAATCAACGTAGACATAGATATTTTACTTGAGACATAATAAGAAACATCGCTGGTATAAACTGTAAAAAGCAGAGGTCCAAGGACAGAATCCTGAGGCACTCCAATTTCCACTACTGTAAGGATTTACTGTGGATTACTCCATACGCCTTCAGGACTTTATATTTCTTTATAATATTTATAACCTTGATATGGAACCAATTTAGGAATATTAAATGTTAAAACAATGATAGAAAAGAAAGATAATGAATTGTTCCCAACTTCCACTATAATTATAACTTTAAGACAAATCAGTTCAATTTAGGCAGTAATAGAAAAGTTGATTCATAACGTTGAATTTTACAGTTTCCAGAGGCATTCAATGCAATAAGTGTTTGAGATAGGAACATGTAATTAATAAACATAAAAAAGATTATGGTAACAGAAATCATACCAAATTGAAGCAAAAAAAATGAAAAAAGTTATGCTTTTGTAGAGACAGAGCGAGATTCAAACATAGGAAATTGCTTTACTTCTTACAATCATCAACATAGATATAAAATATCACATCTAATGCAGAATTATTGGGATACTCTCAGCAACATAATTTTAGAAACTCCTACTCTTAAACTAGTATTACAACCATGTATGAAAAATATCAGTATATTCCACAACATATTCAAAAAAATTTCACACAACCACATTACTAGCTTATAATATATTACTATCAACAAGCTCAAATATAACAAAGCAACAGGTCCAGATATGATAACAGCAGAAATGCTTAGAGCCACAGAAGAAACCGGCGTAAAGTTACTTCATCTACTCTGTAACCAAATATGGCATTCCAAACAATGGCCTGAAGACTGGACAAAATCTACAATAACGACCATACATAAAAAAGGCAGCTTCCATAAATGCGACAATTATAGAACTATCTCTCTTATATCCCATGCCAGCAAGATAATGCTACATATAATCAATGAGAGACTGAAAACATTCCTTCAAAGAGAAATTCCACAAGAGCAAACTGGATTTACCAAAGGTAGAGGCACTCGAGAACACCTGCTGAATATAAGACAGATAATCGAGAAATCTAGGGAATTCAACATCCCACTATACATCTGTTTTATAGATTACCGTAAAGCGTTCGACAGGGTCAAGTGGAGACACTTATGGCGAATACTAAAAGAAGTAGGCGTACCACAACATCTAATTACGCTTATAACTGAACTATATGAACACACTACTGGATCAGTTAAAGTACTTGACACACTTTCGAACGAGTTTCATCCAGAACGGGGTGTCAGACAAGGATGTATACTATCTCCACAATTATTCAACATATATGGGGAGTATATTATGCAAAGAGCACTTGAAGGATGGGAAAAGGGCATCTCAATAAATGGTCATAAACTAAACAACCTACGTTTCGCAGATGACACAGCCTTCTTGCAAATAGTCAAGCAGAGCTGATGGAACTTATACGACTGATCGAAAACGAAAGTCAAATATTTGGTCTGCAATTAAACATATCAAAGACAAAGATCATGATAGTGGATAGACTACACAACAATCATCCACACATAACCACAATTGACCGGTTCGAGGTTGTGAGCTCATACTTATATCTGGGATCATTAATCACAAACACAGGGTCATTACAAGAAGAGATTAAACGTAGATGTGATCTAGCAAAAGTTGCCACAGCAAAAATGACCAAAATATGGAAGGACTGTCAAATTTCAAGAGCGATAAAGATGAGGTTGATCAACTGCTTAATATTCCCAATACTGACCTACGGATGTGAATCTTGGACTCTGAGACAATCGGAGAGAAGAAAGATGGACGCCACTGAAATGTTCTGTTGGAGACGAATGTTACGAATTCCTTGGACCGACCGTAGAACAAATAATTCAATTTTAAGAGAGCTAAAAGTTAGCCAACGACTCTCTAGTAAAGTCCATCTCCAACAATTAAAATATTTTGGGCATGTTATGAGAGCAAACACAGAAAACATGGAAAGACTCATAATACAAGGAAAGGTAGAAGGCCGAAGATCACGAGGAAGATCCCCAACAAGATGGATAGATCAAATTACAGGAATATGCCAAAGAC
The DNA here is from genome assembly GCA_918026665.1 of Diabrotica balteata. Lineage (NCBI taxonomy): Eukaryota > Metazoa > Arthropoda > Insecta > Coleoptera > Chrysomelidae > Diabrotica > Diabrotica balteata. The sequence continues at coordinate 7,313,687 of OU898276.1, forward strand.
CTATGCATGAATTAAAAGAAATGACCAGAGACAGAGATCTCTGGAGACGGACAATACACGACATCACGTCGACCACTACACTCCCCCTGGGGGGTCAGGATTGAAGAGAGAGAATATATTACAATAAAATTTTATATAAATTTTTTATTAACCATCAACTTGCATTATGAGCCCTAAAATCTCCTATTTCTCACCTCTGGTTAGGTGGCCTAAATATTTCAGCTTTCTTGTTTTGATGTGCTTTTTAACCTCGTAATCATTTTGTAGCTTTCGTAACACTTCTGAATTTGTAACTCGTTGGGTCAATGGTATTTTCAAAATCATTTTATAGCACCACATCTCAAATGATTCCAACTTCTTTATATTATCCACTCTTAGTGTCTAGCTTATTATTCCATACAACAAAGTCAAGAACATGTAACATCTTACGGCTCTGATCCTCTGCTTCACAGAAAGGTCTCGATTAACAAACATTGTTTTCATTTTTATAAATCTTGTCTTGCAATTTCATTGCGATGTCCCTATTTCTCTGCTTTGGTTATTGTTTTCATTTACCCAGGTTCCTGAATATTTGTAGTTATTCACTCTTTCTACTATTTTTTTCTCAATATCTAGCCTTCCCTCTGTATGTTGCTTAGAAATCGATCCCCTCTTCAGTACTTGAGCAGAATTTAATAAAAAACTGTGCTCGGTATCTGCCTTTTATTTGATTAAAGTTCATATTTATATTTGATTTTTTGTATAATTATTACCAATGAGTTATCTATCCATCTAGTTATATATAATCTGTATATTTGTCGCAATTGTGTTACATTTTAGATATATCTTCTAAACATATTGTAGATGATCCACCGCAATTTCCATTTTCTTTACGTGATCTCTGTTTTATCACAACCGAGTATGAGTTTTCTCTTTTTTTACTTTTTCTGTAACAACTTTTGTCGATATTCTTCTAAGAATATGTTTTAATTGGTCCGTAAGTTTAATTCCTAATATTACTCTTTCTATTTTGTCATATGTTTAGGTTAAAATTGTTTTTGTTTTGGAGAGAAACTGTTTTATATCCAGATGTTATAAATGGATGCAATTGTTGTATATGCGTCTGAGACATTAGTGATTTCACTATGAAATATATATGTTTCTTTTGCTGTATGTAATTTATACAGTCATACTGTAGGACCTGGCGGTAAGTAATATTGCTGGCTGAAGAATATCTGTGGTTGGACCCTTCTGTGGTTGTAGTCTATCTGTGGTTGGACATTCACATACACTCCTGAAAATGGCATAAAACTTTACACAGTTCGCCAAACTTCACTGATGGAGGCGGCCGGGAAAATTTTCTCCATTATAAATTTATCTTGTCCTGCTTCAATAATTAGTAAGTAACAATAAAACACTGAAAACTTTGTTTTTATACTTTCACAAAAATTTATTTTAACTCTTATCACTAGAGCTGTTTCGGCTGATTGCCTTTCCCAAGTAATCTATTTTTGGCATGCGTTTTACACTTTATAGTCTCTAATGAAATAGGTTGAGGAGGAGAGAACTGTTTGTCTCAAGTTGGTCATTCAGAATTATATCTGTGTTTTTTAATTTGTTGATTTCCATAGATTCCAACAAGGATAGCTTACGGCCTTTATTTTGAATGTGAAGAATTTTTAAATTCGTCGGTAAAAGAATGATTGTGATCTAGAAGGTAAAGTTCGCATGTAGAATCTGTTTTTTCTATTATTAAAAGCCCTTTTATGCTCTGCTATTCGTTTGCTAAAGTTTCTACTAGTTTGACCGATGTAAGTTTTTGGGCAGTCGCCACATTCAAGTTTGTACACACCACTGTGTAAGTGTTTTTTATTTTGGCTCTTGTTGTTTTTGATATATTTGCCTAGGTTGTTATTTGTTCGGAAAGCTGGTGTTATTGATTTCTTCATTATGTGTTTGGCTATTTTTGTTGTCAATTTTGCCTGTATACGTAATCGAACAGAAGGTACTGGGTTTTTTCTCTGGTGGTGGAAATACTAATTTCAGGGCTTTCTTGTGTAGTTTTTGATTTAACATTTTATTAATTGTTTGTTCATTGTATCCGTTGTTTACTGCTATTTGCTTAATTATATTTAAACAGTTCTCTCCTCCTCAACCTATTTCATTAGAGACTATAAAGTGTAAACGCATGCCAAAAATAGATCACTTGAGAAAGGCAATCAGCCGAAACCGCTGTAGTGATAAGAGTTAAAATAAATTTTTGTGGAAGTTTGAAAACAAAGCTTTCAGTGTTTTATTGTTACATAAAATGAATTTCCATCAAGTAACGGTCGAATCCATCAATTATTTAGTAAGTACTTCGCTTTTTAATATGTTTAAAATAATCTCTTTAATTAATTAAAGATATTTGTCTTTAATTATGGTTTTTTATCTCTTATGACCTCTATATACTCCAAAACGTATTAGTTTTAAAGATTTTAATTCTCACGCCTGTCTCCATTTGCCCTTTAGTGAGGTAGATAAAAAGTATTAATCAAAGTCGTTTTTGCTTTCAATTAAAAAAGTCTTGTTCGTATCAATGAATCCTTGGAGTACCCGCATGGGTATTCTACCAAGTTAGTGTTCCTAACTAGGCAGTGCCTTGTTGCCACTGTTTTTAGATTTATGTTGGTGTAGGAAATATAACATCGGTGGAGGTCCAGACGTAGGAGATTTAAATTAAGGTGACTTTTCAAAATATGATATTTTCCGTTTCGTTCGTCTTCACTTTCATAAAAACAATAATATAAGATACCATCTGGTATTTATATAACATATCTGTCTATAATTTTGGTTACTTACGTTCCGTGTCCAGAACACAAACATTTTAAATCCTAAATTCTCAATTATTGGCCTCATGGATAACATTGTCATTTACTTAAATTATGTCTTTATCTGTGCAGATCTCTCTCATGATGGTATATATTAGCAGGAGTTGGCTATCGCAACACAGCAAGCATCAGCCTCCTGGTATCCCCATCATCACAGGTTTTTTTTTTAATCGCCCTATTGCCAGATACCTAAAAAGGTATCCATTGAATTCTAATAGGCAATAGTGGGAAAAAACTTTTTTGGTCATCTACGTGACAAAACAAGACATCCTGGTATCTTTCGGCCCAGTACGATACTAGGCCAGAAGACTCAAGGGTAGTTTTGTATTAACCGCGTTCCAGCCAAAACCTTAACCACAGTTCCAGAGGTGGTTTTGCCACTCAATAAACAACTAAAATAAAAAACTAAAAATTTATAAAGTGTATTATATAAATATAAAACCTATTACCGCAAATCAGAAAATGTTTCAGACGTAAGGCCATAAACTAATAAATAATAAATAAAAAACCATAAATTTTAGATTCTGGCTCAATTTCCTCCTCTGTCCTCCTGCTCCTTTTCCTTCATCATCCCATAAATCAGACAGTGTACTTTTCTCCATTCTTTCTCTCCTTTCAACCTAATATTTACAATGTTTCTTTCATCCAGCCCGAAACCATATCGTCTCTTGAAATCTCCCATCTCATTATTTACTCAGTTAAAAATGTGGGCAGGAGCTCTGGTACCCCACAAACAGTACAGTATGCCGAGGTAGATTTGCCTATTCTATTGGTGAAGGTTCCAAAACTACCATGTTCGGTTATAAACTGTGTAACGATAATATGTTGCCTACCACAGGGGGCATTAATATGGGAGATAGAAAATTGGGGGAAAAAACTATTGGGGGTGGAGATAGGGCAAGCAAAATAATCGCTACTTGTGCGAACGGCACTCAGGGTTTCGTAGGAGAGCTGGGGTCGTGGATAAGTAAAAGATAAGGGCATTGGAATGGGGGAACTACAAAAAAAGAAATAAAGGGCTCTTGGGACAAACAAAATAAAAATAAACAAGAAACACCTCAAGGAATTTAATATAGGGAGCCACTTGAGGTGCCTAATTATGCCTATTACAACCACTAGTTGTAACTAGGGAAATAATTAGAAAACAAAATCAAAACATAAAAAACATATCTTTTTCAAATAAACTCAAAAAGGGTTACTCAAAAAAAAATAAACAAAAAGTTAAGACAACAAAATTTTACCTTTAATTATGTGTACCACAAACAGTTACAAAACAAATGATAATTACAAAAAACAAAATTGAAATCATATAGATCTTTCAATGCAGTTTAGATTAAGGTCAACTTAAAAAAAAACAAAACAAATTCAAAACTTATGGTTAGTTATGTGTATAAGAATAATTATTATGACAGCCAAATCCTAATTATTATAATTTTACTTATTACAAATTTTTCAACTTGTCATGAAAGCAATTATTAATGATAAATGTCTATTTTTCACTTTAAAAAAAATTTAACAAAAAAAGTACCTGACTTCACTAAATATTAGTTTTGGGGCTGGAACTGGATTTCTAAACGCTGCAAATAACACAAATGTGTCTCCAAGCTTCAGAATGATCTGGAATGACCAGGGACAAACAAATAGACGAAGGAAGTTGAAGTTCGGCTGGATCATCGGGCTTCGGGTCAAAAAAAAATTGCAAACATCTAAGCTTGGATTTTCAAAACTTCATTGAAAATACGATGGCCTCTTATATCGTTGTAACACCTTACAAATCTTCCATTTAGGACATAATACAACACATATAACTTTCCATAAACAGGATCTGTCGGCTTTCTGAAGATTACACGCCGAGCTCTTAACTGCCACCACACTACACATTTTCCCATGACAAAAGAGAAAAAAAAAACGAAAAAAACATTACGAATTTGAAGAAAAATTCGGACTCCAATAAAACTACAAACGCTCTTGACAGCGGTTTCACCGAGAGTGACGAAATTAAAAATTTGTTCGCTTAACTTGAAAATCAACGAACTGCTGAAATAGCAAAACCAACGAACGACGTAGATATCCTTTGAGACGCATTTACATGAAAAGAAATCGCCGCAGTAAAATAAACAACAATTAAATGGATTTATTACTCTACGACGTTAGAATGATTGAAAACACTTTTCGAAAGATACGAACTAAAAAACAGAAAACATTCTTCGTTTTATTAAGACGATTTCATATACGAGGCGACTTTAAATATACTTCAAAGAATCAATCAAATTTAAATGCTACAACTGCATCAGGAAATAGTCTAGTTTCCTAAACTTACATTCCAACTACGGTCTCAGATCGAGAATAAACTCCTTCGCCCACCTTGCCTTTCCACTATCATTCTCCCATTCTCTCTGTCACCCTATTATCGTTCTTTCTCTCTCATTCCCATCTATACATCCATCCTCCTCGCATACATCCTTGCTCGCTCTTATATAACAAAACGATCTGTATCACCGCTCCAATGACATATAGAGCCTCATTAAAAACTGTTCTATATGCGCTAAATACCTTGAGGAGCATTCGCCTTTGCGAGGTCTCCATCAGCTTAGCGTATTTCTCAATGTTTAGTACACTACACCACACACGGGCAGCGTAGGTTACCACCGACTAGAAAACTCCATTTAGCACCTTTCTTTTGGTGCTTCCTGGGCCTCCAATGTTTGGTATCATCCGTATCAACGCCTCCAAATTTCGGTTTTCGCCTTCTCTTCTGTCTTTTGGATGTATATTTTAAACCTAAGACCTTCCGACAACCAGACTCCCAGATACTTAATTGATTTAACTGGTGCAACCTCCACATCTTCCGCTATAAAGTGAAGAAAGGATTTTTCCCAGGTCTCTTTAAGAACTAACACATCAGTTTTCTGAGGTGCTAGCTGTACATCGTTCTCTCTGATCCACCTACTAATGCGACGCGGGCTGGCCATGTCCGTTTTTGGACTCGTCTTCCCAACCAGTGCGAGATCTTTGGCATAAGCTACAAGAGTGCATCTCCTTGGCATCTGTAGCCTCAACACCCCGTTGTACAGGACATTCCACAGGATTGGACCTAGTACTGAACCCTGTGAAGCATCCTGCGACAAACTGATGCTGGTATCTTTTTCTCTTATGGACCTGTCAGTAAAGTATCTGTCAATTACGTTGACCAGGTATTCACTAACGCTCAAATATCTCAGCCGGGAACATCTATGGTGGACCTTCTGGCCCTAAAACCATATTGGCGGTCGCTCAGCGCATTCTTTTCTTTTAGCTCCCCGCTCAAGGCTGTTCGTACAAGTTAGCTACCGAACTGTTGTTCAAGCTGTTTGTTTAGCAATCTCAGAAAAACCTGCGGGTATTTTAGTACGGTGAGTCTTACTGTCTTCGGCATGACTCCATCTATAATCTTTACAGGTTACTAGCACAACTAGTTACAGTTTTTAGCCTGTTTAGCGTTCTACATGTCGGGTAAGGTAATTTGTTCAGCAGCCATTACCTCTGAAATGGCAAAAAGTATTGTAGTAGTAGATGCGCAAAACTTCTTGTATCCTTCGTACCGTTCCCTAATTTTATGAGGGCTACCACTCTAGCTTGTACTGTTTGGATGCAGTAATTCATTATTCGTATAAACCACTCTACTGGTATTGGTCTAGGTATTTCGTCTAGACCAGCCGCCTTATTATCTTTTATTTGGTATATCATGTCTCTCGTCTTTTTCAGACAAAATAAGGTACCTTACATCTCTTTCTTCGTCGATATTTTGTAAAACTCATACCTTGTTCTTTTTGATCTCAACCTATCATTCATTAGATAATGGTGGGCTATCTGATCGAGTGTGACTTCTGTCAGGTTAAGTGCCAAGATTTAAAATCATTCATAAGGCACGTCTTTTGTTTTGTTCAATGTCTAGACTCGTTACCAGCTTGCACCACCTGTTTTTTTTTTTGGTAGGGGAGACCGGGGAGAGTTCGGACCATTTTTAAAAATTAATTTTTATTAGAAAAGTGTATTGATATATTTACCTTTTAAAGTAGTTAACTTAAGCTTCCAAGGTTCAGGCATAACCAATCAAGAGCAGAATATATCAAATCAATAAATTAACAACAAAAATAAAAAAATATTGCAGGGGGTCATTTGTCCGAAGTCTCCCCAGAAACGGGGAGACTTCGGACTAGGAACTGGGAGACTTCGGACAGTACTGGGAGACTTCGGACAGTACAACATATGTTACTTATAAAAATGTATTTAAAAAAAATAGACATGTTTAGATATTAAAAAATTAATGCAATGAATAATCTTCTAAATCTGTATTAAAATAGATCATATTTTCATATCTTTGACGTGTATCTTTCAAGGGCTTCGGTAAAATACATTTTATGTCTTCAAATATAACAAAAGCATCTTCTTCAGTGGAGATAAACCGATTAGAAGTGGCATGTTTTTTATAAAATTTTACGTCGTATCCTTTTATCTGTTTTTCCTGAATTTCTGCAACATAGTGCCGAAATGTAGCTGGTGTTTTTCCATAAACTCTGGCAATTATAAACTGACCATTTGCAATATTTGTTTCTTCTGTATCCACTTCGTCATCTTGCTCTATGAAGTCAGAGGATTTTTCATTGCTCATTATGTCTTCAGAGGAAGAAGAAGAAGATGTTTCAACAATTTTTTTAGTGACTTTCTGTCTTTTTTTAGGATTTACTTTCCTTGTAACAGATCGTTTTAGTTTCCTGTTGGCAATTTCGTCTTTTTCTGGAGTATCCGTGGCAATGATACATTTGCCCTTAGGCCTGCCTCTATTTGATGTTTTACGTTCTGGCGCCTTGGGAAACGGTCTAACCATTTCTGGAGAAATGATGTTTGGAGAAGTTGAGTGACTCGGAGAAACTAAAACTTTGCTTGGCCCCGGTTTGGACAAGCTATCAAAATCTCTTTTTCCGAGTTCCGGTTCTGTAGTAGGCATTGGTCTATCTGTCACGTAAGAAGATAAGAACTCTTCTTCTCCGAATATATTCCTGTCAAAAGGCCAAATACCTGTACACTTGAAACCACTTTTAATATTAACTGGATTGGCAGCTCTGTCCCAAGCAGAAGAACAAATAGCAGGCAAGTCATATATAGAAAGTGTCTGACCAGGATTAGACAACATCCAGGAATTAGCACCATCATTAAAAAACTTTTTGAAAGGACCAAACACTGTTCGGTCCAAAGGTTGTAACTTATTAGAAGTATGAGGTGGTAGTGTCAAAACAGTAATTCCATTTTCTTTGCAGTAATCAAGTCCCTCCACTGAGAGATGGGACTCGTGGTTATCCATGATTAGTAAAATTTTATTAGTATCAGAGCAGAGTGTATTTTTGACAACATGTTTAAGTACTTTCAAAAAATTATCACTTGTCATCCATCCTGAAGGAGATACTAATCCTAAAGCAACTTGAGGAACCCCTTTCATCATGCGGTTTTCATCAAAACGTTGCCGTGGGAATACCCATATAGGAGGCAATGCTTTTCCATCAGCAGAAATTATGCCCACTTGTGTAACTAATTCTCCACGTTCACGTGAGGTCACCTGCCCTATTTGATGTTGACCTTTTCTTCCAATTATTTTAGGTACACGCTGAACTGTAGTAACCCCAGTCTAAAAAATAAGTGATATTAATTATCAAAATAACTAAACAAAATTGTTAATTGACTCACTTCATCTAAATTGAAAATCGCTGAAGATCCAAAAGAATGACGACGTAAAACTTCTTCTAATTTATTTTGAAACGTCTCAACAGTAACTTTGTTAAAACTCGTCATTCTAGCGAGACTAGTGGCTTCAGGTGTTCTAATAGATAGTACAGGATGACGTTTCATGAAACCTGAAAACCAGTCTGTTCCAGCTTCTTCATTTTCGCTCCATGTAGTAGGCATTTTAACATGGTTTTTCTTGGCAAATTCAAAAGCTAAACGTCTTGCAGCTTTAGGCGTTAGTCCATGAAACATGGAAGAACAATCTAATAAATATTTTTCAAGCATTTTTTCCATTATATCGGTAAACACTTGAGATTGCTTGAAATTTGGAGAGAATGTTACGTTGTCTATACCCACAGCTCTAGCTTTCTTTATGTAATCTAGAAGACTAGATTTAGGAACGCCGTAGGTTTTGGCGCTATTCCGAATGCTCAATTTGCCGTCAAGCACCTCTGATGTGGCATTTTTCATAGTGTCTGCAGAAAATTGTCGTTCTGTTACCCTTGTATATGTACGGGGCATTATGAGCTGTAAGAGAAAAATAGAATAACTACAGATCAGGGGAGACTTCGGACACACAGGGGAGAGTTCGGACACTGTGTCCGAACTCTCCCCTAATGCAAACATTGGTAATACAATGGGTTTATAAAAAAACTTACCTAAATATTGCAACAACATAAACGCAAATTAATGAAATAAGTATAGTAGATTACAGCACCAAAGTTTTATACGTGGTAAGTCTATGTATTTTAAAATATATCTTCTGGATTGCACCGATATTTTTAGAACAAAACTCGACAAAACACTTCACAATAGATAACTCTGTGACTACGACCGAAATCACAGCTGTCAATACATAACCTATAATTATGTACAAATAAGGTTGTGTTTACCAAATGACAACAGTGCATCTTCAAAAATGTGCGAAATTCAAATGTGTCCGATGTCTCCCTGTGTCCGAACTCTCCCCGGTCTCCCCTAAATATCGCACGAAGCACGTCCTTCCTAGCCTGTATTCTTGATTCTGGAAAATCAACCTCGTATAGCTTCTCATATCTTAAATATATTTCTAATATATACTAATGGTATATATTTCGAAACCTCATGGACCGAAGAAAGTCGAAAAAATTGGTCACATTGAGAAGTTATGTTTTGTTTAACATATCTGTGTATATTTTTATACTCTCAGTATATGCTGGAACGGTATGCGCGGAAACAGTATAAGAGGATGGGTTAAGGCAGGGGGTCGCTGAAGCAGTGGTCGCCATATTGCCGGTAGTCTTTTAGCATCATCGCGCGTATTTAAGCTGTTAGGTCGTTTTGCAATTTCGATGGTTTCACTAATAATTCTCGATTTTAACGAGTGGATAGGAGAGATGGTTTTTGCTTGTAGCTTTTTCGAAATCTATTTGTGGCTGACTACATATGATGGAGGTGGTCAAAATAATTCAAATACTTAGGACCAACAATTACCAGTGAAAACACAGGAGAACGGGAGGTTGAAATACGAATACTGGCGGGGAATAAATCATTCTTTGCCATTCAACATCTAATGAGGTCAAAGCTTCTCTCAAGGCGTGCCAAAATCCAAATGTACAAAACCATAATACGACCAGCAGTGACATATGGAAGTGAAACATGGACATTGAAAAGGAATGTAATCAATAAGCTTTTAGTATGGGAACGCAAAATCCTGCGAATTGTATATGGTCCTTGCAGGGACAGCGTGACAAATGAATGGAGGAGCAGATACAACAATGAAATAGAGACTCTCTTCGGAAAGAAAACATCGTAAGATACATAAAAGCCAATAGATTAAGATGGGCAGGCCACGTGGTACGGAGTGATGACGACAGACTGATTAGCAATGTGTTTTGGGAAAGACCAGATGGGTAGAAGATCGACAGGAAGGCCTAGAAAAAGGTGGAAAGACGCAGTCAGGGAAGACCTGGAGAAGATGGAAGTAATGGCAATGGTAAATAATAGCACAGGATCGGAATCATGGAAGGCAATAGTAAACGCGGCAAAAACTCACGAAGAGTTGTAAAAGCCAATGATGATGATGATAAATATGATGGTGGGCTAGGGCTAAAGTAGTATCGGAATGTTTTACAGATATGGAATGTTTGTAAATACGGTTATGGATTTATCGGTTTGTATGTCCTATATAGGATGTGCAATAATCCAAAACCAAATTTCAATTTAATTCTACCCACTTCTAATTGAGCATATGTCAGGTATGATCGGCACCCCAATGACTAATTTACAATAACCAAATAATCTGTTTGACTTATATCAAGAAGCCTAATATGACATCTCTGAATATGATAATGTCAACACGGGAGCTCACAAATACTATTAATAGTGCAGATATTCGAGAAATATAATGAGGGAGTTGAATACAGTTACCATTGTTGCTAAATAATTTTTGATAAGTCTGGCCTAGATGTCTAGGATCAAACGCCATGACGATCGCCTATGAATAAAGAAAAATATCATTAGATAGCAAAAATCGGTTGTAAATAGATTCCTAAACCCCTTGGTAATAATATAACATTTTTAAAATAAGGTATAAAAAAGATGCAATAACGTGAAAAACTTTTATTTAATTTTGAATAAATAGCAAAAATTCTTTAGAAAAAACTAAAGCCATTTTTGTTATTAAACGCGTATTTAATTTGTTAGACAACAGATAATAAACTGGCAACATTGAACGAATAGCCCTCTCAATCTGAGCAAGCAGTAGCAACGAACACATCCGAATGATCTTCCCATAAATTGCTGCGTATATCATCTTGGCGATTGTAATGCAAGATGCATGAATGGCAAAAAGTCGGTTGGACAACTACGTACATCCAATAAATCTATATCGAGATACGTGAGCGGCAGAAGGTCGGCGCACCTCTGTGGCGATGGCGCCCACTGACTCGTAACCGCTGTCCCCTGGTAGAGCTTCTGGTTTTACCTGCGGCGATCTGCCATGGGAAACTCCCAATTCGCGGTACGTCGTACAACACCATACACCACCGGCATTCGGAATTTCAATCAGCGCAAAACTCGCTGAAGATTCGCTTTAAATTCTTCGCCAACTATTAAACTTGTACAATACGGTCGAGGCATTTCTGCTATTTGGTGGAGTCTCGAAAGTATAATTAATTGACAGATCAACCGAGAGCCGATGCTATGAAAAAGTCGCTAATTATAACACAGAAGCTGAAACAATTTCTTTCGAACAGTTTGATGCAAATTTCCGGTTTTTATGACAAAGAAGTGAAGCTTTTTACAAAATTCTATTAAGAAAACAATATCATGTCGTACGCTGCAGAAAATAATTGACAAATAAAAAAATATTCGTCCAATATGATCAAATAAATTCAGTTATATCGCTAGTGCCTCAAAAAAAAATTAATAATTTTTCGGCAAAAATAATAAGTCGTTGATAGGTGTTGGCTAAAGAAATTATTTTTACCTGTGTACTTACTAAGAAAATTACTCAGAACGTAACTCAAAAAGAACACCATGTCTTGGTCATTCTGCTACTGTAGTTTTTTTAAATGGAAGCAGTGCAATATCAGGCCACTTTGAAAACTAATCCAGTGCAACTATTATGTACTTGTTTTGTAACGATGAGTCCAAGCCATCACCGTTAGACCAGCGTGCGCGCGAACCAACCCATGAAGTAGGAGTGTATCGACAGTAGAAAGGGCAAAACTTTGCTATATAAACCGCATTATTTCCTCATAGAGGCAGAATCGTCAGGTGTTGACTGAAGGTTCTCTTCTCCCCTACCCCGGCTTGTGGACGTGTTGAGTTCACAAGTTGTTTCCGTTCCGTACCGCCATCCGGAGAGCGTGTTGAGCTCTCCATTACCCGTACTCCGAAGCAGTCGTGTTGAGACTGTCGAGGAGTGTCCTATTAACCCGAATCACTTGAGGGACGTGTTGAGTTTCTTTCTTTCCTTTGTACCTATCGTCCGCTGTTATTAAATCGACACATCGTTCACGTAAAATTCCGAAAACACACTTGATTGCCGATAACACTAATTTCATACGACAAGGTCAAACTTAATTTGAATAAATAGGCCAGGTACTGAGAAGACTAAACTAAATTGTAATTATGTACATAAGATTTTTGTCAATTTAATTTAAGGAAAACAATAAAGTTTTATTTTTATTTTGAACTCTGTCTCTGACTGTCCAAAAGCTACCCGGATAGTGACTCCTACGAGAGGACGTCACAGATGGCGCCCGAGCAGGGACCTGAACCTGGACCCTTGGATCCAAAATTTTTTTTTACCCAGGAAGAGGGGGTGTAACGATGAGTCCAAGCCATCACCGTTAGACCAGCGTGCGCGCGAACCAACCATGAAGTAGGAGTGTATCGACAGTAGAAAGGGCAAAACTTTGCTATATAAACCGCATTATTTCCTCATAGATTCTATAGTTCATCTATGATAAATCCAGAAAATTTTTAGATGCCTGAGATTACGCCAAATGCAATATTATATTATTATTAACTTCAAATTCTTGCAGGCTTACATTATATTTTTAATATGAGCTGACTAATAAATAACTTTCAGCTGACTTTGGAAATCCTGCTTTAGATGCTGCTGGTCATATCTTATGTCTAAAGCTTGAACGGGAGAGGTAGAACTAGGTGAATCCTGAGGAAAAATTGCAAGATATTACCAAGAAAGCGGCCATTTCTTTCACAGTCCACCCATTTGCGCTAACTGCAACTTTAAATTGAAAACGAATAGTTTCACATGATGTTAGACCATCGAATTTGGGTAATCGAATTAAAATTTTGCCAGTTCTAATTGTACCTGATTCAAATATGTAAAACGGTGATGCTATTTCACAGACCATTGCGACCATTGGCTTTTATTTTCTTTCTTCGGTAATTTTTTTCATTTCTGCTGGTCTCTCTCTATTCAATTCTACACTTCTCTGCCATTTAAATCAGCTTTAACTGCTTTTAACCACTCTTTTGATGGTCTTCCTCTCTTTATTTTATCCCCACCTCCTCCAAAAAGCACCTTTTTTACACAACGTTTCTCTGGCATTCGAGTGATGTGACCTAACCTCCTCTCTAAAGACTCTCTGTGGTTCGACTTTTTGTACAATTAGTTTTCCATACATCTACATTACCTATTTATTTATTCTTCTTCATTTTCCATTTCAACTTTCTTATTCATAGTCCAGATCTGACAGGCATACACTGCCACTGGTCGAATGACTGTTTCATATATTTGAATTTTTGCTGCTCTACATACATTTATAGCTTTTAGAATATTGTTTAATGAGCCCAATGCTCTACTTCCTTTTAATAGTTTCTTTTCTATTTCTTTTCTTCTTCCCCTTTATTCGTTATTGTTCCACCTATATACTCGAAGTGGCTGACATTTTCGATTTTGAACTTCTTTTCTCTCGTTTTAGATGTGACAAATTTATTGTGTTATCTCACCACCCATTTCCATATAGTTTGTTTTCGCTTCATTTTTATACAAACCAAATTTTCTTGCTTTATCTTTAAAGTTCTTAAACATGTGTTCAAGTTTTATTTTTTGTTATCTTCTTCCTTTAAAATTTTCTCCGGAATTCTTGACATTTAAGTTAAATGACTTTTAAGTCACTTTATTGTTTCCTTTAATTCCTTTTCTGTTGTTTCCTCTACGTACTCCTCTTCATTATCCTCTAATTGACTCATTGCCTCATCTGTTTGCATTTGTTCTTCATTATTTAGAAGTTCTCCAAAATATTATGCCCATCTTTTTAATTTCTCTGCAGTATTTTCAAGAAGCGGTCCTTCTTTATTCCTACAAAAAATAGTTTGCGTGATATTTGTTTTTCTTTTTCTCTTCACCTTGTCTTATTTATTACCACTAGTGCTCTTTTGCATTTCTCGTCGAACCGGTCTTCTTCTTTCTTCGCTCCTGTATTGCCTAAGCGATAGCTCCTGTGTCGTCCTCGAGCTGTGAAAACAGATCTCTCACGTCTCTTGTAGAAATGCATGACTGCATCTATATTATCATTAAAGACAGTATTGATGCTTGAGCAGCAAATCCTTTTGTCAGCTCAGACGATATTTTACTTATTGCATATTCTAAAGTAAAATTGCACAGCAATGGTGACAAGGGATCCCCCTGCCTAAGTCCTGAATTTATACCAAATGGCATCGATGTTGTGCTTCCTATCTTTACTTGCGCATATGAGTCAGTCACGCACATTTGCGTTAATTCAACTAATTTTCTTGGTATTTCTATTTGTAATATTGCTATCTAGAATTTCCTACTTTTTATGGAATCTTCTTTTTATGCAAGCAAATATACTTGCTGAAAACCTATGAAAATTCGGTACACATCGCGGTTGTATTCCCAGCTTTACTCTAACATTTGTCGGATGGTAAATATCTGATCTATAGTTGACCTTTCAGCACGAAAGCCTAGAATATTTTCCGAATATGGTATGTCTCTGTAGTAAGATAAATGATAACACTTTATAGATGTGCTAATAAGCGATATGCCTCTATAGTTTCGCATTCTTTTTTGTTTCCTTTCTTATATATGGGAATTATAACGGTTCCATTTGATTCTCTAGACATTTTCTGTTGTTGCCGTACTCTCAGAATGATGTCATACAATTTTTGGTGTAATAGATTTCCTTCTTTTTTTAACAACTATCCATTTATGCCATCATTTCCTGGTGCTTTATGGTCTTTTATAGACGCGATCACATTCTTTACTTCCTCAAGTGTGGGTGTCGGTATTTCGATATCTGCAGAATGAAACGTAATATCTGCTTCCTCCGTCTCACTTTCAATATTTAGTAAATTTTTAAAGTATTCCTACCATCGTTCGACGATTTCTGTTTCTATCATTATAAATTCTTTCTTTCTTTCTTTCTCCCCTTCCTTTTACCCTATCAGGGTTTCGGATTTGGGCTAGCTATTTTAATTTCCATTTACCCACCTCTTCCATTCTTTTCTGTTTCCTGTCATTATTTTCAATTCCTCGAGTGATTTTTGTTTAAATTTTCCCGCCTCTACTACTTGATGTATCCATTTTTTTCTTGGTCTGCCTCTTTTTCTTTTTCCGATATTTTTTGCTTCATAAACTTTTTTTGTTATTCTATTGGATTGCATAATCGTCAGATGCCCATACCAGTTCATTTGTCTCTTTGCTATTTTGTTCATTATCGGTTCCTGGTTGGCCATTCTCCTAATAGTCTCGTTGCTTAATCTATCCCATTTTGTCTTTCCAACTATCCTTCTTAGATGTCTGATCTTCATTGCGTTTATCCTGCTATTACGTTTTTCCAGAATTGTCAGTTTTCACTTGCATAGAGCACAGTCGGTATCACTATTGTGTTATATATTTTTATTCTTGTTTCTCGTGTGAGTTCTCTTTTTCCCATTATTGGGGCTAACGTATAGTATAACTTGTTTGATT
Source organism: Diabrotica balteata (assembly GCA_918026665.1). Lineage (NCBI taxonomy): Eukaryota > Metazoa > Arthropoda > Insecta > Coleoptera > Chrysomelidae > Diabrotica > Diabrotica balteata. The sequence continues at coordinate 7,329,746 of OU898276.1, forward strand.
TCTTTGCTCTATTTGTTAGTTCCCAGTCTATTTTTCATCATTAGTTATTATACTTTCCAGGTATTCGTAAGTTGATACTATTTCCAATTCTGAGTTTTTACATTTTATCTTTATTTAATTATCTTCCTGATTTCCATTGCCGCTGATTATCATTATCTTACTTTTTTTCTCGTTTATCTTCATTTTTAGTTCTTCTATTTGTTCTACCCATATATCCATTAGTTTCTGCATTTTATTCTCGGAATCTGCTATTAGTACTATGTCGTCTGCATACATTAAGGACTCTATTGTTACCAGTTGTAATCTGTGGTAACCTATTATTGTTTGTAGTTGATTGGTTCTGATTCTAGTGTTTTTTAACAATTCGTTCATTACTATTATGAATAGCAAAGGACTAAGACTATCTACTTGTTTAATACCTCTCTTCCAATTAAATGCTTTCGATCTTTCCCCTGTTATTTGTACCATTCCTCTTACCTCTTTGTAAGTACTTTCTATAATTTTTATCAATGCATTAGGTACATTTATTTTTCTCAAGCATTTCCCTATAATATGTCTTTTTATCGTGTCAAATGCTGCTCTTAGGTCTATGAATGCTAATACTAGTTTTTCGCCCGTATCTATGCTTCTTTCTATTAGGTTTCTAATGGTATATATGTTGTCATTTGTCTGTCATCCCGGTCTAAATGCCGTTTGTTCTTCTCCCAATACCATTTCTACTTCTTGTCTCAGTCTCTTCTCTATTATTTTCGTATATATTTTAAAACATACCGATGACAGACATATTGCTCTATAGTTGTCGCAGTTTACATGTTCTCCTCTCTTACATTATAAGTTCATCTGCTTATATTTCTCATAGCCTGTATTACTCCAATACTTGCACCTTTTCCAAGAATTTTTTACTTTTGCCAAGAATAAATGCTAATATAAATAATTTTTACTTATATTAACATTTAGTTATGAAAACTTATATTCTTACTAACTAGCTAATCTTATTTAGATTTACCGCTTTACATTTATATTGCTTTGTATATTTATCTGTTTGATTGTGATTTTTCCAGGCATTAAAACACCTTATAATAAATATATGCAAAATATATACAATAACAAATTATATAACAATTTTTCATAAATAGACCAACCTGAACGTGAATTAAATGATAATCACTCGCAACAACTGCTTAACTTATTAGATACAAATACAACATTTTTCTGGCCCAATCACATAATTCGCCGCTAAAATCGTGCATACCAGACACCATTACCACAACATAAAACAAAAAGACATGAAGGATGAATATCCGACTCAAGTATTTAGTTAGTATTCAGTTATTCAAATTGTTGTGCATATTTTTATCCGTAATTGAATTACAGATGTTAACTAACTGTATTTTAAATGTTGTATACATATTTCCATGCAGGAAAAGTCCCTGTGATTGATCGACATAATCGTTTACCGACGGAAAGTGAATCCGATGATAGATTCGGTTTAATGGGATGGATTTGGACGATGGACTTGATTATGGTATTTATTTTAGAGCGCTTTTTTATTTTTTCTGTGTGTTTGCAGACATTAGACTTATAATCTGTTTTAAATAATATTAATGGTCCTATTTTTTTTTAATTTTGATTTTTTGTGCCGAAATCAAAAAAGATCAATAATAGATATATCAATATATCTTTGGTCGGAAAGATCAATATGCCGTTCTTTTTCAACTTAAATTATTAAAGGATGGTTTTCTGAACCATAGTTGCATTCATTAAAATTACCATATAATCTAGATTATTTAAAGTGATAATATTATCACTTTTTATCTTGCTCAATACACAGCACCAAGCTCTGCTTTCACACTCCCTGATTTTCACTTAACCAGCTCGAAGGATTTTCTTCTCTTGAGTCTTCTTTCTATATCCACGTTGTCCAGGAGTTAGATGGCCTCGATATAAAACCAAGCATTCCTCAACCTTTTTTTCCAAAACCTCTGGAATATTTCCAAGTTGTTCTTGTTGGCGCATCGCAGAACTGCGCGATATATGTCTATACTGGTCTAAATATTTGTTTATAGACCAACTGGCAATTTTGCCCATCACCAGGCGATAGAAGATCCAATCAATATTTCTTTTGATTATACAATTTGTGGTGACAGGAATAAATTCATTTATCTGAAGAAAAATTTAATATGAATAAAGAAATAATACATGTTTAATGATTCTTCTTGGTTGAGGTTAGCTCAACCATATTCAACTTCAAAAATGTTTAGTAATTTCTTCATTTAGCAACTGATCCTTAAAATTGTCTTAATTTTGATCTCTCGCTACGTTACACTCGTAGAATGCTGCTGTAGATTAGAAGGGTTGAATCTTTTCAACCTCACAGCTACTTCCACTTGATGAAATAGTACCTAAACTTTATCTTACATACGTAAAGAGTTATGTTTATATCTGGTTTCAATATGAAATTCTTTATAGAAATTGGATTGTTCAGTGGACTTAAAAAATAGCTTTACTTCATAATCAGAATCGCCTTGTAAGAACCCATTTATATTATCTCTATTTAAACTTCTTATCAAGAATACAGAATTATTTATTCCTACCTGGTAGGTACCTAGAAAAACATATCCAAGAAGTATCACGAAATTGTTAGAATTTAAAATCAATATTCCATATATTATACAGGGTATTTCAAAAAAAGGTAACCCCGTCTCTAGGGTAGTTAAAAAACTGAAAAATAATTGGGGTTTGCTTAGTAAAAAATTTTTGTAACGTCATCCGTTTTCAAGATACAGGGCGTTGAGGAAAAAAATTTTACACATTTTTTATGATTTTGCCGAAAGTACTGACAACATTGTAATGAAATTTTATACGAATATGTTTTGGAAGCTGATGTATCACATGAATTTTTTGTTATATCTGATTCTCATATAGGGCGCTAGTTACAAGGATCGTACTAAATATTAGTAATCGAAATTTCAAGTAAACTTAAACATCGTTCAATTTTACACGAAAAATGTACTCTTGGTAAATCTCGATACTGTGTACCGTTTTCGGAATATTTTGATTTGAAAATTCTGAAGTAATAATTGATGCTGGTAGTAATGATAAAGTTCTAATAGGTATACTATTACTCTATACTCTATACTCTATTTTCTCCAAGTCTACTAGGGAAATCTGACATTTATTGATTGTTTTGACGATAAATCAACAATAATTAGACTTTTGAAACCTTGTTATTTGTAAAATCAAATCAAAATGTACTCAAATGTTGAATACACTGACATGTTATTAACCTTAGGCGAATGTTTAGGATGTTCTAGTGCAGCTGTGACACGTTATGCAGAAAAGTTTTCTAGAAGAAACTTACCAAGTAAAAAAACATTTAGAGCCGTTGAACGACGTTGTCGAGAAACTGGGAATGTGAGACCAAATAATATAAATTCTGTGAGACCAAGAACAACAAGAACAATTAATAAAGAAAATAATATTTTTAAATTTACTTGATCAAGATCCAACAGTAGAAACACCCTGTATAGAAGAATGAAATTGAAAGACACCCTGTATTGAAAGTTTTCAAAATTTCCTACTACACTCTGGATAATTTGTATACTTATTCTGAGTCTTTTTTATATATAGTTGAATGTATTTTATAATTATTAAATTATTGAATTGAAAATATTGAATCTCTAAACTAAATAAATGAAAATATGTATACACCTACTTTTATAATCATTTATTAACAACTATTTACAATATTTTCTTAAAATATAGATCACTGTCGGTTTACTTAATTTTAACCTTTTAAACAAGTCTTTCATTACAAGAATTAAAATGTTCAATTCTGCATCAAATATTATATTCTCGCACTAAGTTTATAAACATCAAACATCATACTGATCATACCCTCCGATTTTATTAAATCTTTTAATATCCATGTTTCTAATATATGTAAACTAAACAACAATATTTAGGTTATATTTTTGATTTCGCGATAACCTACAACATACTAACAAACTACAATAAACTTAATTTATTTGCCAGTTAAATTTTTATTCAATACTTTATTTGGTAAATAAATATTTTATATTTTATATGTCAGATAATTTTAATTTATTTTATCTGTCAGTTTATCTGTTCAGATTTCTTTCGTAGGTAATGCAAGAATTTTACATATAAACTAACATAAAACTTTAATTTATCAAATTCTACCTTAAAAATATTATTAATATCAATTATTAATTATATTAATATATAATTAATACAGTATTATTACTTAAACGTAACGTTTCAAGAACAAAATATATTTGAGATGTCAAATGGTGGTAGTTCATATTTCTTTCCTAGATGGCGTCGTTAGTTTAGTGGACAAATGGACAAAGTTATTATCTATGGATAGTTTGGAATGTCTTTCTTTATTATTATTTTTTCAATAATGTATTTTATCTACTAAAGTTTATAGTTTTTTTTGCAGCGTCTTCATAATTATGTCCAATTGATAATACATCTTTGTTGTCCATAAAGATGGTTACCATTCAATTCTTTCTCTACATCAGGAAGTTATTGGTGCATGGAATGAAAACTACCGGTTCAAATACACTAACATGTGCTATTCCTGCCTTGATCTCTTGTAGTTCTGGGTAAGCATCATGTTTAACTTAAAAATGTATGTAAGATATGCGATTCTAGTAGTTAGGATTATTTTTTTTGTAAATAATCTTTTAATTTATATATAATGCCTTTATGCCACACCCTATCAAAGGACAAAGCAAAGCTAATTATTTTTCTTCTTTTTCTTCTTCTTCTTTCTCCTTTTCTTGATAAGCGTTTTTGTTTGTTCATTGGCGGATTAATACCTGTATGGAAGGTTCTCACTCAATCTTTTGCGCGGTCGTCCGATACTTCTTCTGTCGATTGGTGACTTATCTCTTGCTATTTTGACGACACGGGTCTCCTTCATTCTGCTTATGTGGTTATTCCATTATTTTTTTTTTCTACTTTGTGTCCATTCCTTTATATACTGTACGTTACATTTTCTTCTAATGTCTTAACTTCTTTATTTTTTGTAATTCTTCTCAGTACTCTTATCTCTGCCGTTTCCAGTCGGCTTTGCTTTGTGGCTGTGTCGGGTTGTGTTTCTGAGGCATATGTCATTATTGGTCTTACACTGGCTTTATAAATTCTTGACTACATCTCAGTGCTAATATGTCTATAATTTGATTTTTATACTTCTTCTCTTACTTCTTTGTTCGGGTCTTCGTAGCTTGACAGTGTAATTCACAGGTATTTTATTTCCATTACTTGTTTAATACTGATGCCATCAGTTTCTATTTTACATCTGGTTGGTTCTTTGTTTACTACTATTGTTTAAGTTTTCTGAGATAAGATTGTCATATTACTTTTTTTTGCTTTTATGCTAAATCTGTGGACCAGTCTTTGTAGACTATCTTTATCCTGGACTATCAATATTGCGCCGTCTGCGTAATAGAGTATAAAGCTATTTGTGTAAACAAACTTTCCTCTTCAATACCTTTTCTATTGATTTATTTATTTAATAAACGTTTTATAATTAAACAATGATCCGGGGATTAATATTTTGGTCTTTGAAATCCTTTACCCTTTCCTTGAAATTACTGCATGTGAAAATATAAAATTGTTTATCCTTCTCGTCTATCCTTTATCCTTCGTAAGGATGTGGTGACGTTATGATATTTGACGAATGGTTGCTATCCATTATTCTCTCTCCTGGGCGCGTTGTGCTGTCTCAGACAGAGAGTACGTAGTAGCGCACATTATTTGGCCTGACCATCGGAGTGGCGATCTGCTTCAAATTCTACTACCATCTACCTTGCCTTCAACCACCAACTTCTCCATGCAAACATTCGTCTGGTAATGTGTCCAAATTACCTCAATATATTTTGGTTGATGATTGTGGTAAGCCTAGTATTAATGTCGATTTCTGTCAATATTAGAGACATTAATACGATGTACTGTCCAAGTTATGGGCATCATTCTAAGATATACCTATATTTCAAAGGCCATTATACGTCGTGAGGTGGATTTTTTAATGGTTCAAGTTTCTGATGCATAGTTAGCGATAGAAAATATAAGCGTCCGTACTAAGCGCAGTTTCGTGTTTCTGGTTATATCCGTATCTTTCCAGATTTCAGTAAGTTTGACCGTTGCTAATCTGGCCATTGTTAGACGTCGACGTATCTCTTCTTCGCCTCCACCATTGTTTGTGATAACAGAACCTAAGTAATTGAAATGGCTTACCACTTCAAACCCCGCTACGTTTCGTATTTCCGGCTGGTTATTCTCCTAATTCGATCGATTATCATTACCTTGGTCTTCTGCACAATAATTTTAAGTCCATATTCACGACTAATAGTATCTAGTCTGTTCCTGATGTATTCAATTTCATTTTGTTGATGATACTAGTACTAAAGTTTTACATTATCGAACGCTTTCGAGTAATCGACGAAGCACAAATTTTAATATGTTTCTAGATTAATTTGTCTGAGATTGAGAATTTGTTCTCGTGTGCCTCTTCCAGGGACAAATCCACATTGTTTTTGTAGGATCTGTGGTAGAAGTATTAATTTTAATCTGTCGTTAATTATAGTTAGCAGAACTTTACTTGCGTGGGAGATCAGGGATAGAGTGCGGTAGTTATTCCAGTCAGCTGGTAAGCCCTTCTTATAAATGGGTATAAAAGTGAGCTTACACCAATCATCTCGCCATTGTTCTGTGTTCCAGATTTTATTACACAGTTTGCTTCCGCCGTGATTCCGTCTTCTACTTGAGATTTTCCAGTTTTTATTTTTTTATTGCGATTTATTTGCGATTTTAAAATATGTGGGTGCTTTTCGTTAGTTATTTCTTCTGGATTCACGTCTTCATGGTCACTATGAAACAATATTTCACAATAGTGTTTCCATGTCGCTGTTATCCAAGTTATCTTTAATTATCTGCGTTTTATATTTCAATCCAAATTCTAATTTCAGTACCATCAAAACTTTTATAGGGATACTATCATCTCTTGTCCAATCAATCAAAGACAGCATTCCAAATGAAAAACACGGAGTTTCGTGTCTTACTGACATAGTTTCGGGACGGTGATATTACTTTGTCATTTTACTGCTTTTGACAAGCCAATTAAATAATGTTACCTAAAGTTAAATATAAACGATACTAATAACTATTGTTTACGAATATCAATCCTAATTTGGACGTTTGTCTTCCTTCTTGGATAGTTTTTGTTCTGTTACTTCCATCCAAGTTTTTTTACAATACTGTTTTCAGAACATTTTTTATCTTTCACAAAACTGATTAAGCTTTGTTTTTTTATCTTAAAACTAAACGTTTTCTATTTTTTAATCTGTATGGTTCAGCAATTGAGCTGTTTCTTTCACTTCCAACTTAACATGCTGCATATGTTTTGTACTAGTTAACGTACACGTACGTGTTCTTAAATTTACATTAACCCTTTAAAACGTTTATTAGACATATTAAAATATATTATCCACGAGACTTCGACACATATCTCTTGGGTAATATAATAAATTTTGTAAAAAAAAGTCGACAACAATAGGTTTCTGCAAAATATTTCGAAAATAATAATTAATTTTTATTAAAAAAATAACCTTGAGAATATTTATAAAAAATAACAATGTACTATCAATTTTTTCCATGTATAAGTCAGGATTTTCTATTTCTTTCTCTAGTAATAAAAAGTCAGTATTGTTGTGAATTTTGATGCTTCTTGCACATCTATAGCAATTACAGATAGGAAGAACTACATTCTAAACAGGTCTAGCAAAACACGTACCAGGTACGTGGTCAGAAACTCTTCGAACATGGTTCTGCATTTAAAACCACAGCAACCATTTCAACTCGAAGACGGAATTGCCTCTACTTTGTAGCAAATTATTTTTGTCGGACACGGTACGAGTTTTTTAAACATCATTGGCATTGTTAAAAATAAGCCGTTTTAGAAAATTTATTTTGTGGAGTTTTAACAGTTTACTATTTATCATTTCATTAATAGCGTTTTCTTGTTACATATGAATTATAATAATAACAATAGAATACACACATCCATAGCACAATATCAGTTATATGTCCTAATAACAGTCAATAAACGATATTCAAATCCATCTAATGCGTTTTATTCCGATATCTGAACCTAAAACTACTGTAATTATATAGCTTACTAAATAACATATCAATTTTTTTAAATTAGTACTATAAAACGCTCATGGTTCACAACATTCTAAAGAAATAAAATCTTTAATCTTTGCCAGTATACTAACACAAGTAAATATGAATCAAATAGGGCATAAAAATGATTCAAGGTAAGTACGTAGAACACTATAGGTACCTAATTTTCTGAAAAACTACAGGTTCGATGAACTATGAAGTCTGCTAAATAAAAATAAAGTATGCTGCGACTGAAAATTAATTTAGTATATCATAATCAAAAGAACTTTTCAAAAAAATTATTTAATACTGAAATTATGGTATTTCCTGCGGTAAAATATTGCGGAAACAAACAGAGCATCAATTTAGATTTGGGGCTGAACACTATTTAAGGGAGAATGCCATTCTTCTTCTTCAGATTACAAAAAAAATCACAAAAAACACAAAAAACGGCTTCGGTCACCAAAAAAATCAAAAAACACTAACAAAAACTGGCTTCGGCCACCAAAAAAATTAACAAAAACCCCAAAACCCGGGCACGTAGGGCCCAACTCCCTTGAGCACCAAGTCGCCGAACTGAGCCGGGACTCAGAGCGGAGACTTGAGGCCCAAGTAAGCAATTTTAGTTCGCGGATAAGCTACATTAAGATAAACAGGAATAAAGCGGAGATGTGCTGTCCTAAGTTTTCACATACGGTTAGGAAACCATGTTGGGGTTCAATTACCCAGGACCTCCACATGAAGAGCACTTGGCTGATTGTTGTGCCTCTATAGCGAATCAGATTGCTATAGGGGGGAAAGGGATGGTCTAGAGCATTGGAGCACGGTGGGGTGATTCCTGTTTTTAAACACGAATTAAAACACCTTGCTCCAATGAATTGTTACACCCGATCGTACTACCTGGGTGAACATTTCTCATAGGCTGGGTTCAATCAAATTGCTTCTTCTTCAGATGTCCTCTCCCAACGATAACGATGATTTCAAGAAACTCTTATTTGTCTTTTAAGCATTATGTTGTGAATATAATTTTTAAAGATAGTTACAGTACATGTGACGATGAGTTGAAAATGACTGGATTCTTTTAAGTTTCTAGATTTTGCTGGAACAAATCATTATTATTTAGAAATTTTACCTTGATAACAGCGTTATTAAGGTAAACAAAAATTGGAGCAGTAGGAACAAGTTCACGAGGACAAAGGTACCTAGTGCCTTTGAGTTATCAGTATTATGGAGAGACATGCAGTAGAATTAAGGTAAAATGGAAGGCGTGTTGTATGCGTGGTGTGGTGTCTTGTGTGACATAAAGATTTATAAGAAACTGAAGGAAAAATTATATTAAACTTAATAAGACCAATTATTATAATAAACAGAATGAATGTTCGGCAGTTAAAAAGATAAAGAGACAACTAGTACATGCGAGAATGCTTAAATGTAGGTGTGGAGTTAGGTACATTTGGCACCAATTGATGCCAAAGTGAGAAAGCATAGGTTAAAATGGTTCGGGACTGTTCAGCGTCGAGTCGTTACTAAGCGAATTGCCAATTTTCAAGTTTCTGATAGAATAAGAAGACCAAAGAAAACTTGAGGGAAGCACCTAAAGAAGGCGGCCCCTTATAGATAAAAGCAAAGAGCAAAAGTATAAGTTTTGGGGCAGAAATAACCGAATCGAAAATGGATAAACGTAGGAGCATATAGATAAGTTAGGTGATACAGTACTACATGTTAAAAAGTTAGAATTTATCTAGTGAAAATAAAAATATTTGCATAGATTTATGTAATGACAAAAAAATAATTTAATTTGAAATCGAAAATACAGCTGTATAATACCCAAAATGGTGATGTTACAATACTATGCTTCACTAAGTGTCATGTATTTTAGGGACCAGAAGGTATCGCTGCTGAAGTTTGGAAAAATTCAACACCAACGCTTTTTAATATGGTGAGAGAATTTTTTAATAGATACGTAAATGGGTCTAATATATCTGCAAGCTAAGAAGAGAAATGGATTACACAAATCCATAAAAAAAGGAGATACAGCAGACTGCAAGAACTGCCGCCGCATCTCAGATATGCTGATATGCTCTTTAGCTGGAAGAGCAAGCTAGATTTTAATTTGGACGATCTTGCATCGACCACGTCTACATTTCGACCTTACCAAATGAAAAAATAATGGCTAGGGATGGCCAACTTATCTATTATTCGTGGACTTAACGAAAACTTCTCACAAAATATCCGTATGTAGACCATGGAAAGTACTGGAAAGCTTATTTGTTAATATTACACTCATATGAAAGGAATAAACCGATTCTACAACGACCTTAAATCAAAAATAAAGATTAACAACCAGTTATTCGAAAATTTTAGGATGACGAGGGACTGAAGTCTATCTCCAACACTGTTCAAAATCTAGCTGAATCAGACCCTGGAATAATAGAGGAGATTATGTTCTGGAATGGGTATACCTTTAGACGACAAAATAACCATATATAGGCTTTATTTTGCAGACGATCTAGTAGTCATCACACAGACTAGTAATATTTGCTATTTATGACAAAGTGATAAATATAATACAAGTGATGGGGTCTAAATGTTAATTCAACAAAAACGAAATACAAGAGTGTAGAAGGAGTTGAAAACTATGAAATTAATTTAAAAAATGATATAGGTAATTTCATTACGTTTTGAATAATTTGAGGCCCCAAGACAGAAAGAAATGAACGCACTGAAACAGAAATCACAGTTCGCGATTCAAAGGACGAATTATAAAAGGAGAAACAATAATAGGCTCACTGAACTGACTAGTCTAGCTAAAGACTATCTCTAAACAGAGAAAGATATGGCTATATAACAGAATTTTTAATAGTGGTGTACTCTAAGATTATGAAACCTGACAACTCATCAAGGAAACGGGATACATTTGCTTATTCTAAAAATGGATTTTTGGCTCAAATCAACAGGTGTTCAGAATGATGCAAATGAAAGAGTACGACAAATTATGGACGAAAAAACCACTCTCATGGAGTAAATACAATAAAAACAAGTTAATTGGTAAAAACTTGTATAACAATTACAGACCATTATCTAGCCAAGTTAATATTGGAGTGGCAGCCATCTGAGTAAAAAAAAAGAGGAATACCGAAAAGAACAAAAGAACAAACGTGGTTTAAAGGGGTCAACAAGCCGAGTCAACAAGCCACAACATACTTTATATTCACCGCCCGTCAATAAAAAGAGGCTACCTAGAATGTTTTTCAATAATTTTAAGTTTATGCAAGTTATTGTATTAAAAATAAACTTTTTTCCACAATTCAGAAACACTTTTAAGCACCGCAATTGGATGCCGACAGATCATTTAAGGGTCAAAAGTTCGTAAAATTGATATAGAACGTCTCAGAGGTACTTTTCAGTGCGTCACAGTTTTTTCGATTTCTTTCTAATGCATTAAGTTGGATGTGACGGAGAAAGCGGTAGTTCCGTGATTAAACAGAACTGTATTGCAGCGTTAGAATAAGCTTACATACATAAGCGGTTCTTTCCTAACCTTCGTTTGATTGGTTGATATTTAGATGTGCGCTTTCTCTAGCCAATCAAATACGCCTATTACTGATAGTTGACGTAAAACTTCGTCCATGCTGGCCATTCTTTCGAAGTGTTCCAACAGCAAGTGACGGCTGTGATATATAATAGCTTATATAATAGCTTTAGTTTTTAAAATTTTCCATTAAAATCATCATTTTGGGAGAAGGTTTTTTTGACACTTTTTATTTAAGATATGGTTGCATACTGCTTTAGAACATATTCTTAAAAACATTACACAAAGATCTAATGATAATGAATTTCTTGTAGGGTTCTTAAAAATTAAAAAAGTCCTTACCTCATAGGGATGAAAACAAACAAAATCATATTTAAAAATAAAGAAAATTGTGTTAACCATATTAATGAATATCTCTATTTTTTTCTTTCTTACGAAACCCTATTTAGCGTTAAATGAGTTTTCTGTGCTCCTATTGTTTCCTCCAAGTTTGATTTATAGGCAGCCCGTCGAAACAAAAGACAACATTACTACAAAAACGTGGTAAAGGCCGAAATTGACAAGACTAATTATTTAAAATCTTGTTGAACATATGTCGGACAACCGTATCACATTATTTGCTGAAACGCAACAGTGTCGACGATTGTTTCAGATCTACGGGACAGATAACGTTGCGGCACATCACATTTCATAAGACGGCTGTCAACAAAACTGCCCTCTTCTTTGTTTCGTACAGGGGTTGCAATTTGTTACGTTAGTAAAGTTTATCTAGGATGGGAGATCTTGGGAGCTGTTTTTTGTTGTCTCACGTGTATCAGGCCGTGTATATTTTGTGAAAAGTGGTCGTTTCGGTAGCTGAAAAAAGTTAATATGTTTTTTAGGAATATTTATGGGGGTTGGTTCGACTTTTGTTCTAGAAATTAGTATGCTGCTTTGTTCGCCGAAGTGTGCCCTTTCTAGGTAAATCATATCTAGATTTTCATTGAGGGTGAATTACTATCATGATTTCTACTAAGCCACATCTTATATTTCGTCACCACTCTTTCATACTTTTAGGTATATATTTATTAGGAAAGACCGGATTATGCCTGATTATAAAGCAATGTGGACTGACAAAACTACAGAACTAGATGAATTACCAATGGAAATAATTAAACGCATCTAAGGATATATAATTTTTGATATAATAATGATTGCACGTCATTCAAGATTTACGACGTCAGCACCCCACAGGTTGCGAAAACATCAGAATAGTTAGTAAGTGAGGAATTTTTAAAATGTCAACTATTTGTCAAACTATTATATTAATAGTAAATACACTTAGTCTTAAGACTACTGCAACATATTAAAATACATAAGAAAATATTATAATATAAAATAATATTGATATAAAGTTGAATGCTCGAATAAATAAACTTTGAAAATGAAAGGCAAATATCGAGCACAATTTTAACAATTAAATCTTGCCCAAGTACTTTCGCTTAAAACAGCATCTTCAGGGGCATTTCGTCAAGTTGGGGCTATCCAGCAAACGTAGAATGTGATAAACATGAATTTTATTATAAAATTGTACAAAACACTACACTAAAACAAGGACAAACTTTAAAATTAATTAAAATGGTTCTACGCTCTACATTCTTTGTCAGTAACAGGAGAGAGAATGCTCTCTCATTCTCTCTCCTGTTACTAACAAAGAATGTAGAGCGTAGTGTCTAACTTACTAGATCAAACTGGTAAGCAGGTTTTGTATGTTTTCAATAAAATTGATAGTGTGTAAAGTAATTTATTAATTAACCTGAGTATACTTTCGACATAATAAATGTCATCATCAGAGCTATCCTAAAATAACGTTAAGTTAAGTAAATTTCTTATAAAATACAATGACAGAAAAAACTTGCGTCAATTAGGCAATAACTATTTCATAGAAGGAAAATTGTGGACAAACAACATATTAAAAAACAAAGATCGGGCTCTCTAGGCCACAGATCTTGGGTCTAACCCTTATACATATGTATAATTCACATCAAATAATAAAAAACATAGTTACTACATACAGCGACGACAACAGCTGTTTTTGACTTACATTTTTGAAGTAAAATGAAGGAGGAAGCTCGGATATACGGAAATAAATCCGAGAGAGACCTCTGTATTTAAAATTATTAATTGAAAATGTCTAAACTGACGTCTGAAGGTTATTGATTATTACTTTTAGTTACTATAGAATTTAAATTTAAATATTTTAAATTGATAAGTCAACGTGAAATTTTAAAATATACATTTATCAAAATTATCAAAAAACAAAACTTTTAAAGTTGCCGGATGAAAAACAAACCAAGGAGAAGTATCATTTGCTAAGTTAAGAGTTCAATAGCTATTATTGATTATCAATATTATTAATAAAATAAATAAAGAAGAAGAAAATTATCAAACATTTTCTACTTAGATGAAATCAATAAAAGAAAATTCAAGAAATTTTCTTTTTTTTAAATTTTTTTTGTTTAAAAATAAAGGTCAAAGCTTGATCAATCGATGGTTAATTGTATACTAAATGTATTATTAAAGAAACTTCTTAAAGATTGGATCAAACTTACAATTTAAGTTAATTTGAGTGTTGACACAGTTCTGAGGATTTCTTTTCATTTCTCTACTGATTTCAAGATCTTCTAGTAAATTCATTTTTATATAATTATTATTGAGTATACTGTGTAGGATTTTGCTATCTCTATGAGGACTAAAGCCATACTTTGAAGCATGTATAATAATGTATATGATTCCCAAAACTAGATTTATCAATCTTAGACAGATGTTCTTTAATGCGTATATCCAAAGGTCGCATTGTTCTACCCACATAGGTCACCGGGCATTCGCCACAGGATAATTTATAAATACCACTTTTTGACGATTTGTTGATTTTGTCTTTAGTGTGAGAAAAAATAGATTTGATATTCTCTTTAACTTTGAAAGAAAGTTTTAGATTAGGAATGTTATTTAAGATTCTGGCTATATTATCCGAGGGATAACATATGTACGATATTGATCGATAAATAACTGTAGAGTTAGAAATGTTATGGACAGTGTTGTATGCTAGTGATCTATTCCTTATATTTCTTAATTTGTTGAGTATGTTATCAACCAAAGTAAGGGTATAACCGTTACTATAAGCAAGTTGTTTAATAATTTCTAATTCTGATTTAAAATTTGAATCTGACAAGGTAAGCTAAGTAAACGATGGATATAGCAATAAAAGGAGGTCATTTTCTGTTGAAAAGATTAGAAGATCTAGGGATGGTATGGTCAGTCTGAGTTGGTTTTCTAAAGACTGAAAAATTTAATTTGTTATCTATTCTAGTTAATGTTAAGTCTATAAAATTAATAGAATTGCTGGATTCTGTTTTTAAGGTGAATTTTATAGCTGGATGTAAGTTGTTAAGTGAAACTAGGATATTGTCTGCATCTGAGGAATTTCCATCTATGATAGCTAACACATCATCCACATATCTGAACCAATATAAAACTTTTTGAAAAGAGTTTTGATTCAGAGAAATATTGTCAAAGATATTAATCTCAAGGTTATTCAGAAATAGATCTGCTAGCAAAGGTGATAAGGGATTGCCCATTGCCAAGCCTTGTGTCTGTCTATAAATACAGACAGTCTAACAGTCTTTTTCAATTAATTTACTAGAGACACATTAACAAACAAACAGAGTCATGTCTACATAAAAAGAAGAAGAAGATACCAACTGGCATATTGCCAGCAACAGACAAACACTGCATGCGACCTATAGCACAACGCTGCACGCGGCGTACGGTATTATCGGGATTATTGGGATATCGCTGTTATAAAGCAGGTAGGTATAGCATATTGCTTGTGAAACCCCAGCTTTAACTTTTCTTAATTCTGTATATGCTTCCTCATGTTTAATCCAAAAGTATCTGTGGGATCTATATGATTCTCTAGTTGAGAATGTTTTGTTAACTAGCATGTTTTTTTGGATTTAATTCATGCTTCCTCATGTTTATTTCAAAAGTATCTGTGGGATCTATATGATTCTATTAGTTGAGAATGTTTTGTTAACTAGCATGTTTTTTTTGGATTTAATTCATTATGCCACACTTTGTCAAATGCCTGAGCTACATCGCGAAAAATAGCAGAACAGACTTTTCCCTCTTCTAGAGATTTTTCTTCTATATTTGTTATTCTACCCACCTGATCTATCGTTGAGTGGCTTAGTTTAAAGGAAGCATTTATAAGATGTGTTAGTTTTATTATAGCTTTTCTTGGAAGTTGCTTTTACATTTCTCCAGTGCTAAAATCAACTACAGGAGATTTCTTTTGATTTATATTTTCTTTTATTTCCATATACACTTAGTGTATAGTTACTAATTTTCATTTCACCTAGATCAGGGGGTTCCCAGTTTATTATTTTGTATTTTTCACTTGATTTCAGAGTATTTTCTAGGTGATCAGCAAACCGGTTGGTCTTGTATACGTTGCTGCTTGCCCAGCTAGCATTAATAATCGGTTAATTCTGTAAGATTGGCCATTTTAATTGTTTGATAACCTTAGAATTACTTTAGACTCAATCTCAAATCAATTAGAGTGATTTTGACTAATAAAATTGTCATCTTTACTAATTTTTTCAATTTGTATTGTTCTGAAGCTATTTTCTTGTGGCATTGTAAATTAATTACTATTAAACTGGGAATAAGCCACAATTAAAGATAAAAATACGTTTATTGACGTTTCAATTTCCACTTCGGAAATCGTTCTCAAAATACAAACCTTTTTGTATTTTGAGAACGATTTCCGAAGTGGAAATTGAAACGTCAATAAACGTATTTTTATCTTTAATTGTGGCTTATTCCCAGTTTAATAGTAATTCATTTATCAATTTGTTTACCTTCCCTGCTAACTATGGATTTTTTGCATATGGTTCCAATCAAGTGCACTTTCTTGTATGTCAAGATTTATGTAGTTTTTGAGGTTTATCCTTTCACTGTTTCATATTATGTTGTTAGAAGTCTTTGAGAACTATGTATGTTAGTACCTTATCATCGAGACTTTTGTCTTATATTAACTTAAAAATGAAAATTTGGCAAATAACCGATTTGATTTTCCCGGAACCTGCATAAATATTGTTCTTCTTTTTCTTCAGTGATTTCTGCTACTTAGATTTTGGATATTTTATAGGCATTTTTCAGTAAAAAAGAACTTTATATACAACATTGGATATCTCAAAACTAATAAAGAAATAAGTAGATAAGAATTCAGTATCTATGGTGTATTTGATTAATTTAGTAGTTTTCTTTTATGTTTAATATTATATAACGATTTTCCCTAAAATAAATAGAATAATTAAAACAAAAAGCGGCTCTTATTTGAATTCCGTAGGTACATAACACGGTTGCGTTGTTATATTCTATCCACTTTCACTATTCGCCGACCATAATAACTCTTGAATTGTCTTTTGAGTATAATATGGATTTTATCGGGTCGTAAGCAGCAGTTTTGAGAAACGGACAACAAAAGATAATAAATTACTATAGAAATGTCTCCCATTCAATGGTAGGTGCCCATCTATTGTTTGAAATTTTGAATATTCCATGCAGTCACCTGTTTCGGTCCACAAAAGCGACCGAATAAATTCTTGTAACTGAGCCACAAAAACTAGCGACTATATTTTATTTATCGATTTCGACAGGTAGGCCGTTTTGTGTGCCAGTTTAGGAACGTTTGAGAATTTAAAAAAAAATTGCTTTTTAATTTTTGTTTTAAAAGATATATTTAAAAAAAAGTCGTTTAACACTACTCGCATCGCATTTAGTCAGACAATTAATTTAAACTTCGCGATTATATGACAAGTCAACAAGAAATTTTGTACATATACACCTTAAAAACAGAGAGATTGTACATAATATACTTTAAAAACAAATATGTGTATTTGTTTAATCTGTGTTAGAATTGAATTCAATTGTTAACAATGGTCAACAGTTCAATTTGTGTAAGATTTAGAAATTCCATTAAAAGGTTAAGACTTACCCTGGAACAGATATCCAATCAGACTATAATATCCTTGTCTCAATAATAATAATAATAATAATAATATTAAAAAAAAAAATAAGAAGTACTAAGGTGAATACTTAGTTACTTAATAAAAACGAAATACCTGCTAAGAAAATTATAAATCAAAACACTGAAAATTTAAACATTATGTGGAGAAAAATCAAGGATTCTGATATAAAAAGGAGCAAGCTGAAATCCTTAGATGACTGGAAGTCATGAATCAAAAATCCAGATAAATACCGAGAAAAACAAATTAATCAGGAACAATATAAAAGAGACTAAGGAAAAGTGGATGATGGAAACATACATTGAAATAAAGCAATTGCAGAGAAAAACATGATTTTATAATTTACATAAAAAAGTTAATAACTCAATTAAAATAAAACAGGTAGGGACTAAATATATGGAGGATCTTTTCATAGAATGGACATAAGAACAAAACTAACACAAATTAAGAACAAGGGAGCTCCAATAATATTAAAATCTGAAGTCCAATACGCTATAAACAACTCAAAATCTGGTAGAGTTCCTAGGCCAGGTAAAGTTCATATCTAGCGGATTAAACGTATAAATAAAGACAATTAAATCGCAATAATGATCATCTTTAACAACATATACAAATCTGGTGAGACACTTATAGAATGGCTACTATTGACCTTTGTTCCGCTACCATAAACCAAAAACCCCCAACACTATAGTCATAGTCATAGTCATAGTCATCTTTGTGTAACTATAAAACACTGAAAACTTTGTTTTCAAACTTCCACAAAATTTATTTTAAATATTATCACTACAGCTGTTTCGGCTGATTGCCTTTCTCAAGTGATCTATTTTGGCTTGGGTTTACAAATTTATAGTCTCTAATGAAATAGTTTGAGGAGGGGAGAACTGTTTGTCTCAAGTTGGTCATTCAGAATTATATCTGTGTTTTTTAATTTGTTGATTTCAATAGATTCTAATAAAGATAGCTTAAGGCCTTTATTTTATATGTGAAGAATTTTAAATTTGTCATTAAAAGAATGATTATGATCTAGAAGGTGAAGTGCGTATGTCGAATCTGTTTTTCTATACTTGAAAGCCCTTTTATGTTCTGCTATTCGTTTATCAAAGTTTCTACCAGTTTGGACCGATGTAAGTTTTTGGGCAGTCGCCGCATTGAAGTTTGTACACACCACTATTTTTGATAACAATTTTTGTTGTTAATTTGCCTGTATATGTAATCGAGCAGAAGGTACTGGGTTTTTTCTCTGGTGGTGGAACTATTCTGCCTACCTCCTCACAGCAAACAATGGTCGGGTTCCTACGCCCGTACCATGACAAAAAATTTTTTCAATTTTTTAATGTGTCTGTGAAGTCCAGTGTCGGTTTTTTTATATGTTTTTTTAAGAATTTTAACAACTAAGTAATTAAATAAAAAATCAATATTTCAACATATAAGGAAATGACATCTGTCCATTGTAGTGGTATTTATAAATTGACCGTAGCTCCGATGATGGCTTTGTAAAGCCGAAAGCGCTCAGCTAGGAATTATTAAAATTATCCATACTTCAAAAATACTTTTTTGCCTTTTCTTTTGAAAAACATTAATTGTGTATATATAATATCCACAGTGTAAAAAAATTGACAAAACATAAAATAAATAAAATAACATTTTTACAAGTAAAATGTGAAGCTACTGCAGTTTGTCCTCAAGATATTCATTTATAGAATAATATGCTTTTCTTAAGAGTAAATCTTTAACATTTTTTTAAATTAGAGATACGTGATATTTCTTTCACAGTTTTTGGCAAATGATTGTATAAGGTCAGTCCCATAATATATCTGAAGCATTTTTGAAATTTGGATGTTCTGTGTTTAGGAACTCTTAAAGATTCAGCACTTCTTGTATTGTAATAGTGATTGTCTGAATTTACTGGAAATGTATTGATTTCCTCTTTGACATAAAGTAAACATTTATAGATATATAGGCAGTAGAAAGTTAAAATTTGATGTTTAATAAAAACTGGTCTACAAGATTGTTGATAATCCAAATTAAAAATTTTACGGATATTTTTTTTTTGTTAATGAACACTTTGTTACTATCTACTGAGCTCCCCCACAAAATTACATTATAGCACATGTGGCTGTAAGCAAGGCTATAATAAACGTTCATTATTGCCGAGATGGGTAGTGTGTTTTTAATTCTAGATATAGCATAAAAAGCTTTATTCAATTTCATGTTCACTGAATTCACTTGCTCTGACCATTTGAGATTACAATCAATGAATACACCCAAAAACTTTGCAGAGTGAGTGGAAGATAACATATTGTTTCTATCATGGATGGTTAAGATATAGTCATATTTAGATGAGTTGTATGAATGATGTCTTGTCAATGTTTATACTATACTATGTACTATAATACAATTGTACAATGTACTATAATATAAATTATTCATTTTAATGTCGCAATTATTATAAACATTTTTAAAGGTAATGCGAGACCGGACAGCATCTTCAGGAGGTTAAACCTCTTTCTCATCCTATCTAGGGTATCTTGAACGTCGGCTTTCTAGTTGAGAGTCCTTGTAAATCGAACTCTCAAGTAGGTGACCCAATTTAGGTCCCAATTTGTAATCTAAAAATTATTATTATATTATTACATTATTAGAAGTTAACTAAATATTTGTGACCCCTTAATAAAACTATATAAACATAAACAGCCAATGTTTTATTTGAACGCCATTGTGCAATATTTTTGTTTATTTATGCTCCAACAATCTTATAAAAAATAATAATTTAATTAATATTAAATTAAGCTTTAAATAATATGTGGGACTTATTGCGAGCATAAAATTGTCCCAACTTCTTCTTTGTGTCAACCAAAAATGATTGAAAATCTGCGTGCAAAAATTGCGTGACAACGACACTTAACCGAGTCTCAATTTCACGTTTCTTTATTTTTCCTGAAGAGTCGTTACGCCGCCTTATAATTGAGTTTGACAACTATTAAATATTCCGATGAAAATACAAGGCTTAATTTTATTTTCCTTGTGCGGATTTTTAATGGAGGCGACCTTCGATTTTAGCATTACAAAAATTATGCACGTGTGTTTGGAATGTTATGGTGTAGGTGTGATTGGAATAATATGAAGCGATTGGGGAATTATAAATGATATGGAGGATGTGTACTTGTTTCAGAAATGACTGTAATCCTGAATTATGTCGATATTAATACTCACAAACAATCGATTGTTTAACGACGTATTGAAATACAAAAATACCGATTATGTATTGTGTAATGTTCCATCATTTTTACAAAGTTAATTGAACATTATTGAAATGTTTACATAGATATGTTTACATAAATATAATTATCACAGGAAACAAGTGAAATTTTAAAAGAATGTTTACATTTTTTGGCCCCATATTCTTCCTAGCTGATAACACGCGCACTAAACTTGAAAAAATTCACTTCTTTTATTGTCCTTTAATTCTAAAGAAAGTTTATTTTTACTACATCTGTAGTTGGGTCACGGTGTTTAAAATATATTATATTAACAATCGTACTTATAATGAAAATTGTGCCTTTTCTTTTTACATATTTTTTTGCTAAATTTTATTGGTCGAAATACTTACCTTTTGACAAGATACGCCATTGACGGAAAGTAGATAAACTGAAGAGCATTTATGACACATTTTGTTCCGTCAGCGCTCCCAAACTTCAACAACAACTTTATGGCAAACTATTAAGTTAAGTAGTTGTTAAAGATCCGGGATCCTTCGTCTTACCCGAACAATCTTGTTAAAGACTAAATTATATTGTGTAATAGAGCAATAAGGCGTGGACTTGCCAAAGTAAAGGACCCTTACAGTATGGGGGTTGTTTAATCGTCGTGTTGCTAATCAAAGTAATCTCAGAAATGGGCCACACATAAAAATTTTTGACTTATAAATTTTACAGATAAATGGCTTTTTTCTGTGGGTATAAAAAATGTTTACAGATCTGTTAATTGTAAATAGTCGGTAAAATTGTAATAACAATTATTATTTAAATATGTAATATTGAAAAATCCTGAACACAAAGTGAAGCAGTGCATTAACATCCAGCCCAGTATACCTTCTTCTTCGGGGTATAAATAGGATATGGTCTTATTTATTCTATCATCCCAGCTCTTCTTATACTAATGTTCAGCTGTCATACCACCTCTTTGGGATCATGTTTATTCTATCATCCCAGTTCTTGTGATATTACCTGACCATATCAGCTGTCATACTACCACTTCGAGGGTCTTGCTAGTGGTCTTTTTGTATTGGGTTTATGTGTTTTAGCCCATTTCGATCTCTCCATTTGCGACCAGTTTTTCTTACTGTATTCTCATTTTTTATTCTGAGAGACATTTCTCTTGTTGTTCTTAATACTATTCATTCTACCTTAAAGAAAGATAAAAAAAAGAAAGACAGAGGACAAATAATATGTATTCTACAGGACAAAAAGAAAGAGAGAAAGAGAGAAAGAGAGAGCCAACTAGAAAGAAACTGAAGGTAAAGGAATTAATAAATTAATAAATAAATTAAAATAAAATAATTATTTAAATATCAATTAATAAAGTTGTGACGTTTATAACTTTCATTTTTTTAGTTCTCATCAACCGTTTTGTAACCGTCTCATCTCTTGATTGCACTGCATATGTTAGTACTATAAGGTATTAAACTTTCGCTCAACAGAACAATAGACATAGTCCTAAGAAAAAGGAATACGGCAATGTTACAGTTAAAAATCCTCTACAAAATAAATTAGTTCCCACAACTGCATATCGTTTTATTCTGTAAAAATTGGAATTTTGATTACCTTGGACGGACCACTAAAAACGAGATTCTAACTTCGATATGTCGTTTGTGAGCACAGTCACATCGTGTGGTAAAGATCGTTCTACAAAGTAATTATGATTTTTCCATACCGGTAAAACTGTCTGTTTTAAATTACACGTGAGTTTATGGACCATATTCCGTCTGATTACATGAGATTTTTCACCATGAGTGGTGAAAATATACACCATGGTATGGAGGACAAGTACAGGTACAGGTAAGTACAGTAGTATCTGTGATAGAAGCTAGACCAAAGAAAATAAGAAAAGCCATCATTCCAGCATTAGACTTAAGCCAGCTTAAAAATGAACATCTACGACAAACAGTGCGAGAAGAAATAAACACCAGCCTCAGTGTAGCAGAAAGCCAAATCCGCAGAACAGACAACATAGATGAAAAACTTAAGTATATAAATACGATAAGAAGAACTACGGGAAAGAAACACCTAACCAAATCTGCAAAGAAACATAAGGTGTGGATGACACCAGACATTCTAGAACTAATGGATGAAAGACGTAAAATGAAGAATAATGCAGAAAAATACAAAGAGGTTGATAAGAACATAAAGCAAAGAATAAGAAATGCCAAAGAATCATGGATTACAGAACAATGTGTAGAAATGGAAAACTATGAAAGAAAGTATGACACGTTCAATATACATAAAAAAGTAAGAGAAATTACAGGAACCCAAAGAAGACGTCAGATAAGTTTGCTTAAGAACAAAGATGGAAAGATTATTATAGATTTAACAGAGAAAATTAATAGATGGAGATTAATACATAAGAGAATTATTTGAGGACAACAGAAATAACATTGTTCTGATATATGGCGAAACGGGACCTGAAATTCTAAAATGTGAAGTAGAAATGGCACTTAAAAATTCCAAAACCGGGAAGGCAAATGGACCGGATGAGGTTCCTATCGAATTGCTAAAGCTCTTGAATGATGAATCAATAGGTATAATATTGCACTTATTTAATACAATATACAATACTGGCTCTGGCATTATACCTCAAGAGTGGCTGTTGTCTACATTCGTTACACTGCCAAAGAAATCTAATGCTAAAGAATGTTCAGAACATCGAACAATATCTTTAATGAGCCACCTACTAAAGATATTTCTAAAAATCATCCACAACCGAGTTTATCAAAAGTTGGAGTCAGATATTAGTAATACACAGATGGGGTTCAGAAAAGGGCTTGGTGCTCGAGAAGCTCTCTTCGGTTTGAATGTTCTCACACAAAGATGCCTAGACGTTAATCAGGAGGTACATACGTGTTTTATCGATTTTGAAAAAGCGTTTGACAGAGTACGTCATGATAAGCTTAGAGAGATTCTTGAAAGGAAGGACATAGATAATAAAGATCTGCGAATAATTCTCAATCTATATTGGAATCAGAAAGCTAACATCAAAATAGAAACTGAAACATCACAAGCAATAGAAATACGTAGACGAGTACGACAGGGTTGCATTTTGTCACCTCTGTTATTTAATGTATATAGTGAAAGCATCTGTCAGGAAGCCCTTTTACAAGCAAACGGAGGAATCGTAATTAATGGAGAGATTGTAAATAATATTCGATACGCGGACGACACTGTACTAGTTGCAAGAACAGTAGAAGAATTACAAAGATTACTTACAGATATAAATATTGCTTGCAACTATTATGGTATAAATATCAATATTAAAAAAACCAAGTATATGGTCTTCAGTAAAAACATAACACAACCAGCGTATATTAGTATAAACGGCACTCAAGTTGAAAAAGTATCAAACTACAAATACTTGGGAACTTTAATAAACGAAACTGGAGACCAAAACAGTGAAATAAAAAGACGTATCGAAATTGCCAGGGCCACCTTCATAAAGATGAAAAATTCTTCTGCAACAGAAATATAAGCATCCCTCTACGATTAAGAATGCTGAGAGACTATGTATTTAACACGCTATTATACGGTGTAGAGGCCTGGACTCTCAAACAGAACAACATGAAAAATATTGAAAGTTTCGAGATGTGGTGCTACCGTCGAATGCTGAAGATTAGTTGGGTTGAAAGAATAACAAACTGTGAAGTAATACAAAGAATAGGAAAAGACCCAGAGATTTTGTTAACGCTAAAGCGAAGAAAACTCTAATATTTTGGTCACCTGATGAGAGGACATAAATACGCATTACTTCAAAATATAATGCAGGGAAAAATAGAAGGAAAACGGAATCCAGGCCGTAGAAGAATGTCATGGTTGCGGAATTTGAGAGAGTGGTTTGGCTGCACCACTAATGAACTCTTTAGGTCAGCCGTAAACAAGGTCAGAATAGCCTTGATGATTTCCAATCTCCGATAGGAGTAACACAAAAAGAAGATGATGGGGGACAAAATATCTCTGATGATTGGAATGTTGAATATATCAGCTCAATATTAAAGAAAGGGGACAAACGCAAATGCTCTAATTACAGGGGAATAACAGTTTGGTGGGGAGGTTGTACGATCCAATAATAAAGGAAAGAATAGAATCAGAATACAAAGACATAGAAGTATCTTTGAAAAAACTGTTTCAAACATTGACGGAAGTAGGTCTCAGTAGAGAGTATGTGGATGCTATCGCAAATATATACAAAAATGGAAGAAGTGTCTTTAAAAAGGGAAACTTTATATCTGAATCATTTCCAATAACAAAGGGGCTTAAATAAGGATGCTGTCTATCTCCGACCTTATTTAAAATATATATTCAATTATCGCTAGAGCAGTGAAGGAAACAAGTATCCAGTATCCAGTAACAAGTTTTTTGCAGATGATTAGGTAGTCGTAGCGAATGATGAAGAAGACATGGACTACATATTTTTAAAATTGAAGAAAGAATATGAAAAATGGGTCCTAAATATGAATATATAAAATCATAGTATCTTAAAATAGGAGATGATGAAGAAGATCCAGAGTTAGAAATTAGAAACATAAAAACATGCAATGAATACAAATATCTCGGATCTATAATATCTAAAACAGGCACTACCAAAAGAGACATCAAAAACAGAACGCAACAGAGAAAAGAGCGGTAAACATTCTAAACTCTCTACTATGGTCTAAAGATATTAGACAAAAAACGAAATTGACAATCTATCGAACCTTGGTAGAGTAGATTATGACATATGAAGCAGAAGTTTGGCAGATTACGAAAAAAAAATAGAAAAAGAATAGATGTAGTAGAAATGGATTTTCTAAGGAGAGCATGTGGTGTATCCAAAAAAGGTCAGATCAGGAATGAAGATATTAGAAGGAGGGCAAATACTGTATATTCCAATGTAGACGGAATTGAAACGAGACAACTAGTGTAGTATGGTCACGTGAAGCGAATGAATGAATATAGATGGCCAAAGAAAGCTTTAAATTACATACCACAACAAAGAAGAAGAATAGGAAGGCCTTCAGTTGCCTGGGAAGAAAATATACGGCACATAATAAAAGATTGAGCCATCAAAGAAGACGAATGGATGGACAGAAAGCGATGGCGGTCGAAATGCGAGAAGCTGCAGAGGCTGTAGGAACCTCGCTTATAGAGAGTGTAATGATTTCAAACACTGATATGATTCAACGGTGATAACAAGTCTTTAAGTGGACATATTATCTAGGATTTTTATCGTCATTTGATGCATCTGTATGCGTCCTCTGCTAGACATAGGTCTCACTCAGCTGTTTCCATCTGTCTCTGTCTTGTGCGGCTTGCCATTCTCTGATGGCTTATGGTATCGAATGTTTTTTCGTAGTCTACAAATATCAGTGCCAATGGTTTGTCGTATTCTGTAGACTTCTTTCTCAGGTTCTTTGTCACTAGAATGTGGTCGTTATTGCTGTATTCCGATCTAAATTTAGCTTGTTCTCTAAGCTGATAGATTTAAGTCTTAGTCTAATTTAGCGTCCAGTTTTTTTTGATAATTTTTTTGAAAAGTTTATATATGTGTGAAAGCAAACTGATAGGAGGGTAGTTTTTTAAATCTGTTATGTCTCCTTGCTTGTGTAATAAAATAATGACTGTATTATTCTATTGAAAATGAATTTTTTTCTTGGTAGTTGCGTATACAGTGGTACCTCGACATACGAGTGTAATTCGTTCTGTTATCTTGCTCGTATGTCAAATTGCTCGTATGTCAAAGAAATTTTTCCCATTAAAATTAACTGAATTAAAACAGTAAAAACACGGTAGGTAGTTGTTTTTGTTAAATGTTTTTAAATAAGAAAAATGTGTTTAAAAAAAGAAACATTTATTTATAATTAATAAAAAATACATACATATTCTGTAAAAATATAAGAAAAAGTAAAGTGCTTACGGTACTATTATAAACACGCTATTCACCATTAATAACATGCAGATTGAAAATGTGGAAAACTTTACGTATCTTGGAAGTGTCATAACAAAAAGCGGAGGTACAGAAGACGATATTCGTATGAGGATACGAAAAGCGCAACAAGCTTTCAGCATGCTCAACCCTGTTTATAGGTCTGGAGACTACACTACGAGGACAAAGATCCGCATATTCCAGTCAAATGTCATGTCTGTACTACTTTATGGATGTGAAACCTGGAAAGCGACAAAAACCCTTACAGACAAACTGCAGTTCTTTGTTAATAAATGTCTACGAAGAATTGTTCGTATTTTCTGGCCTAACATCATCAGAAACGAAGATTTACTACACCTGACCAAACAAAAGAGGGTAGTAAATGAAATAAAGTCCAGAAAGTGGGGTTGGATTGGTCACACACTCCGAAAAAATAACTCCAGTATTGCAAAGACTGCCCTAGAGTGGAATCCCCAAGGAAACCGAAAAAAAGGTCGCCCAGTACAAACTTGGAGAAGATCCATCATGGACGAGATAAGAAAACAAGGAAAGTCTTGGAATGAGGTGAAAGCCTTAGCGCAAAATAGAACCCGATGGCGCGTTTTCACTGAAGCTCTATGCTCCACTTAGGAGTTCAAGAACCTTATATATATATATATATATATAATATATATATATATATATATATATATATATATATATATATATATATATATATATATATATATAAAGTGCTTACGGAAGCACTTAATTCTCGTCAGTGGTCTTCGCTTTTTTCACAATACCTGAAACAAAATTTGCTTATGCTGACGACCTGGCCATTGGCTTCCAAGATAATGGCTTTCGGAGAATCTAGACAGACCATAAGCCATTGTGTTTCAGACTGCTTGAATCGTGCCTACCGTGGAAACCTCCAGGACTTTGCGGAATGTTCCCCAGAAGCAATTGAATGGCTATGTAAATTGGACATTAATATTTAGTGTCATTCATTCTATTCATTCTATTTTTACTATTTTTAGTGTTTGAATAATATATAATATATATATATATATATTATATATATATATATATATATATATATATATATATGTATATGTATATTATTGTTATTGTATTTGTATATTTATCGTACTGTGAAAGTCCATACGCTAAATAAATAAATAAAATTCGCTTTTTTCGTCACACTTTGCCCATTTTCATCTGCAGATCGTTTAAAAATACTGTCCAAGAAGGTTTGTTTTTTCCTTCCTTTCAGAATATTGCGGAAATTGTGTTAGGCAAGTTTCGTTGAACAACACTGATTCACGACCAGTTGTCACTTTTTCGGAGTGATTTTTATTTATGAACTCTGCAACTTTCTTCCACATTCCTAGGATCTCCTTTATATCTCTTGTAGAGACAAAATCTTCCAATTCTCGCTTCTCTTCAAAACATATTTTTGAACCCTCGTATGCTGCTACGAATGTAGTTCATCTAACTTCTCGGTTGTCAGCTCCTGAGACTGTTCATCGACAAGTTTGTTTACATCTCCTTCATACACCTCCAAACTCACGCATTTTCCAAGAGAAACAATCTCATCTATCACTAACACTTCGGGTTTCAATCCTTTGCAGGTTAAGAGCCTTGTTGTATCACCCAGCCAGGCCTGCTCAATAATTCTTAGGCATATTACTATGTTAAAGGGATCCTTCCAGAACTCTCGAAGGCTAAGGTTTGTGTTTTTCGCCACCTTAAAGCAGTGCCGAAAAGTGTGCTTGGTATACAACTTCTTAAAATTAGAAATCATTTGCTAATCCATGGGCTGCTAGATAGGAGTGGTGTTGGCTAGTAAGTGGAGAATCTTTATAAACTTGAACTCTTGGAGTAAATCATCTTCGAGATTTGGTGGATGAGAAGGGGCATTATCGAAGACAAGAAGGATTTGCATGGGTTGGTTGTTTTGCATTAGATATTTTTTAACAGAAAGGGCAAACACCAGGTTTGCCCACTCCACAAAAAATTTCCTGATGACCCACACCTTTGGATTTGCCCTCCACATAACTGGCAGTTTTTCTTTTAAAATATTACGTGACTTAAAGGCTCTGGGATTTTCTGAATGATACACTAGAAGAGGTTTGATTTTACAGTCGCCACTTGCATTGGCGCAAAGTAGTACAGTTAATCTATCTTTCATATATTTGTGACCTGGCAACGTCTTCTCCTCTGCCATTATTTATCTGCCCAAGTATTTTTGAAAAAAATGAAAATGAGACATATTAGGTCGAAATACGTATCAACAGATATATAGACGCTTTGTAAGTGAAATCGAATCTTTTCGGTCTTTTTCATTTTATTCGGATATACTCTGTACGAGTACAAGAAACCAATTCGCTAAGGATTTCTACTTAGTTGAAAATATATGTCGTGGAATGCAAATTTTAGATTCCCCTCTGTCTCTTTTAACACCTTCATCAACGTCTGTTTTGCTTTGCAATTTTTAGAAAGCACAGATTAAAGCAGCAATATGAATTGCGTTTCGAATTTATTTTACGGATTTATTTTTGAAAAATTTAAACGTAGAATGAAAGAATGCATTATACCGAGGGCCGAAAGTCCCTGAAAACTTCTATAATTTTTATTTTAAAGTTACAGAGGTGAAAAAGAAGAGAAAATTTAGTGTGATTTTTAATTTCAAATATCTCAATAAAAAAAACTTTTTGTTTATTGCAGGGGACTTTTGGCCCTCGGTAATAATGGAATATAAATGGTAATAAAAGTAATAATGGTAATATAAAAATAGGCGATTTTCAGGTCAATCAGGTCAGTCCTTCACGGGCTCTCCGAGAGCTTAGTGCTCTCGGGGCTCTGCTTTCTTTTAGCCTACCCTATACTCTGTGGCTTATTCAACTTGAAACTTAGTGTTTTATTTCGACTATTTAGTCGTGTATAAAATATCTTGCCTTTGTCAAGGCAAGCCACCGAAGACTACAACCTGATGGTTTATTTCGTCAAATATTTTCGTCATGTAAGAAATAACCCGTCTTTTTCAAGACGGGTCCATCAGAAGACAACTTTCACAAGTCCATACCCTGAAAATGGACTTAAGTAGAGGAGCTATCGTTGATGTTTTCGAAGCCCTCTACAGAGCACCCGGAGGCATTAGAAGGCGTTTAGACCCTTTCCATTTACCCCGAGGTGACAACATAACCCCTGAACAATGTTTAACAAATATCTGTAGCAAAGGATGCAACATCTTAAATATCTTCCAATATTATTATACACAACAGATATAAAATAGAGTTAGGGAAATGTTTATTACAAAGACAAAATTACGTTTTTTTTATATCAATAAGAAACTCGTTAATACTTTAACAACCTTCTTATTGTTAAGATCTTAACCACCAAAAACATAAAAATTGTACTAAAATTTACTCGTCCCTTCAATAGAGAAATCTCATTTCGAGAAAACAACACGTAGAAGCGGCCGGTTTTGCGGGTTGTTTTCCAAGATTAATTCATTTTTCATTCGAAGTGGCGGAACAGCCAGCGTGAGCGGTGAGGGGTTGGTGGAGCGGAGTGGGAACCGCGAATTTTTACGGTATGTTGCATAGTAGACGGATTTTAATAATGGTTCCTTAATTAAGTTAGAGATGTTTTTAATTGCGGTCTCGGGTGCTAGCCCGAGATATTCCGCCAGTAGCGGAACAAGAAAGGATATAATCATTAAAGAATATTAGAAAGTGGGAACATTAACGCAGAGTAGATTGTTTTAACTTTTCTTTGATGAAACGAAGGGTGGGAGAGTAAATTTTAATGATAATATCAGACAATGAGCATTCTGCTGTAGCATTAAAAGGGATACTGAAATTCGATGAAGTTTACCTCAACGTTTTACGTTTTAAGTTTTGTACTGTTTAATATGCCATAAAATAAACTATTTATACAAAATAAAGGTTTGGTACACAAAGTTATTTACTTCATTACAAAATTTGTATGAAGCTATAGGATTCAACTATGGATAACGGCAACTAGATCCAGCTTTTTTATACTGGAAATATTTTAATTCTGATTCCTCTTTACGGTCAATAAACTCTAATAACACTATAATCCAGGATATTAAAATGACAACAGGAAAAGAAAAACTAGTTGACCCTCTAAGTAATTTAACACAAAAATATAATAAGACAACCCTAAGTTGGACACAGGCTGAAGTGAAATACTGCAACCGATATCCTAAATACTATTTTAAAGTAAACCAACGAAGCTCAACTATTCCCCAAGACGTAGGAAACACTATGCCAATGCTAAGAACATACAGAAAATGCGCAATTTTGGGCATGCCATTAATAAAACTATATAGATAATTGCCATCCAAAGTTCTTCTATGTGAACTTTGTGAACTTTGAAAAGGAAATTATGAGGACAATAAAAATAAGAAAACTACAAAATCTCGTACATATATTGCATTTGCAAGAATGGTACCGTATGGCTCATTATTCAAGGCCAAACAGACACCAAAATATGTATTGGGAAAAGATAACTATATTGCCTAGAAATACTAAGACAAGTAAGTCTTTTACATACAACAGATAACAACTA
Source organism: Diabrotica balteata (assembly GCA_918026665.1). Lineage (NCBI taxonomy): Eukaryota > Metazoa > Arthropoda > Insecta > Coleoptera > Chrysomelidae > Diabrotica > Diabrotica balteata. The sequence continues at coordinate 7,361,291 of OU898276.1, forward strand.
TTTACATTACAGTCTTTTAGATTAGTTGCCATTACCGGTGGAAAACCTGAAACAAACTAGGAAAGAAGCTATAGAAGATAGTCGATAGGTGAGCAGGATGCCATACTAGTGAAGTGTAGACTAGACCAGATACCGCCCGAAACTTTAAAGGGTCTAGGACGCAAGGAACCTGGGTGAATTTTTAAGCACATGAAGGCATTGCTTGAAGCACATACATTTCCTGGGGCTTAGAGGACTTTAAGGTTGGTACTGCTTCCTAAAACTGGGGAGAAGTATCGCCCCAGATATCTCCTCAATCGACAGGAATTGATACATTGTACAGAGGACATTGAGATTAAGAGCATATTGAGAGATCAGGAAGCCTATCCCCCCGAGACAGTTCAGATGCCTATGCCCCCCGAGACAGTTCAGATTCTGGGCGATACTTCTGCTCTTCGATCGTAGAAATGAGTTCAATATTTAGAAGTGGAAAGAGTTGATGCGTTCATTGGAAGAGAGAGAGTGACCTTACTCTCTGATGGATGTGATAGCGGAATATCTTTCCGAGAGAAGAATCATGGTTAAAATGGCACGCTCTTTGACGTAACGGCTGGAGTCCCACAGGAACCAGTCTTGGGTCAGACGCCTTGGAAACTAGCATATGACGTGGTCATGAATTGCGAGTACGGAAAAGGTATAAACCTCTTCGTCTTTACGGATGATCTCGCTGTACTGGTAGTAGTGCGGGAAGAGGATTTTCGATTTTGGGTAAGGCATAGGGGAACGTCGTGAAGGACTGGATGACAGGTCACTGACTGGAACTCGAGGCAGAGAAGACCGAAGCATCATTCTAAAGGGTAAACCGAAAAGACAAGGGATGAAAATCCAATTTACAGGGACACAGTTAACATTAAAAAAGTAATTACATCCGAGTAGTCATTAAAATGAATGAAGAAAAACACCAGTCATACCAACGACAAGATAAGATCTAGATAAGAGAAGGGAGTGCTTCGAAAGTGTCGTCAGCTTTACAGGCGATCCCACTTTCGGTGTACTGTACGTGCCACAGTAGGAGAAGGTGGTTTTAGTTGGTATGCAGGATAAGGGGAAGGCATCCATTTGCAGGACCTCCTTTTAGTGGGAAATGGACTCAGATGCACTCATCAACCCTCAATACACGCTAGCCAACCCAGGTATGGAAGAATCTATTATGGTTTTTAAAAATTTCTAACCTTAAAAAAAAGTTGAAACGTCAATAAACGTATTTTAACCTTTAATTATGACTTATTCCCATTTAAATAGCAATTACTTTAAAATGCCACAAGAAGATTTGACGTTACAATGGGTAACTATTTCACGCATGGCAGGGCAGTAACGTTTACACAGCCTCTTGGGTGTTTGCTCATAATAGCCACCTTTTGGTCATTGAGTTTAATAAACGTATGAGAGATAATTGACATGTCGGTCTAAAGTATGATGAAAGGGATGAAGTTTTCTTAAAGAGGACTATTTTTTGGTACTAACGAGTCATCTCATTGACAAGAAGCGACCTGGCTTCCATCATGAAGCTATCTTGACAACTGATTCGTAACTTATTTGGACATCCTTTCTAATTGGACAACTTTTTGCGCACTAGTGATGCGAATTGTTTTTTTTTTCACTACCCTTTACTTTAAATTTTTTCTTTAAAGTAAAATTTTTGCACAAAGAAACAGCTCTGTTCAACACTCAGTATTGACAGGCTGTCTATTTCTCAAGCTGATCTTACATTACACCTAAGGCTTTGATGGTGACCTACAAACAAAAAGATACTCAGACATCGAGCCGATATCTTCTTATGTAGAGAAACCTCATAGGGAGGTTCTTCTCGTTTCAGGTGACCGGTGACGGACAAAAACATATGTATAAAGACATGGTAGACACGCAGTTAGAGTCTAAGACATTAGCTCCCACTAAAGAGAAGACAATAAAAGAAAACATTGAAGACATGTGGGGAAAAATTAAAAATACTGTCCTGGAGGCAGCAAACCAAAATATACAGAAAGAAAACCTTAAACAAAGAAAACCTTGGATCACAAACAAAATATTACAAATTATGAAGAGGAGACGGATGGTAAAAAACACAAACCTAACAAGATACAAAGAGCTTAACAGGGAAATTGAGAGAAAGATAAATGTAGCTAAGGAAGAGTGGATGAAAGAAAAATGTAAAGGGGTAGAAGATCTGCAAGGGAAGCATAAAGATAGAGAATTACACAGAAAGGTGAAAGAAGTCGCTGGGATATGGAAACCCAAACATTTATCTATTGTAACAAACACGAACAACCAAATGGAATTAGATCCTGAAAAACAGAAGGAAATATGGGAACAATATCTTAAAGATTTGTTTGGTGATCGGAGAGCAGAAGGGCCCCCACAAATAGATACCGATGGAAAACTAAGTATTCTAACCGAAGAAGTTATGCGGGGAATAAAAGACGCAAAGAACAACAAGGCACCCGGCGAAGATCTAACAACAGCAGAACATTTTAAACACCTGCGTGATGATGCTGTCGGGAAATTAACCTATCTCTTTAACATTATATATGAACATGGCACTCTACCGCATGACTGGCTAACATCCACATATGTAGCTCTTCCTAAAAAACAAAAAGCAAGGAAATTTGAAGACTATCGAACTGTATCCCTATTGAGTCATGGTGCTAAGATTTTTATGCGAGTAATTTATAACCGCATTCACAATAAGTGTGAGGAATACCTGAGTCGTTCTCAATATGGTTTTAGGAAAGGTACAGGCACCAGAGAAGCCATAATGGGATTGACACTAATGGCAGAAAGGTATCTCCAGTTTCAAAAACAGCTGTATGTGTGCTTTGTCGATTATAGAAAGGCCTTCGACCGCATTAGACACAAAAAATTGATTGAGGTGCTAAAAGAAGTAGGGCTGGACGGACACGACATAGCTATAATAAGCAATACATACTGGAACCACACAGGATCTGTTCGAACAGACAACGGAAATACCAATTATGTAAACATAGAACGAGGAGTGCGTCAAGGATGCATTCTGTCCCCTCTTCTATTTAATGTCTATGCCGAAAATATCATCAGAGCTTCTCTTGAAGATCGCCCTGAAGGTGCCAGAGTCAATCATTAATCATGGACGTATAAACACAGATGGACTCAGTTATTTACATAAAATTGTGAAGTCAAAATTATTTGAATATGTCACATTCTCAGCACCTCCAACTGTTGTCACGTTTTTTTATTAAAATTTCTTATTCGCGAGTCGCTGAAAATATTACTCCGTATTTTATACTCTACAGGTGCTATCAAACCAAAATAATAATTTATTGGTTATATTAATATATCTAATTGTAATCAAAATATCAAGTGTGCACATAGTGTGCATTACCATTTAATAATAGCGTATAGTAGATATCAATCAATTATTTTATATTTAGAAGCACTGAAAACTATTTATAAATGGCAACGGTTGTTTACATTTCTCTGTTTTACGGTTCTACGTCAAACTTCAAATGCTATTCCATGTTTGTTTACAACGATTGAGGAAATAAGGAAAAATTGTTTTTAGATATTTTGGCTGTATTTTGAGTGATATTTGTGAAAAGTGAAATAAAATAAACGAAATATTTACATCCCGGTCTCTCATTTCATTTGTAAGTACATACAATTTACATTATTTAAGATGAGGAAATAAAAAAGCGTGTTTGTTTACATTTTAATAGGCGTACCATTGGGTTTATTCATATTCATTAATGTATTCAATAAGATATAATAAAATTGTATTTTAATTTTTCTATAAAGACGTGATTTGTTAATAGTTAAATTCTCGTTTTTTTTTAATTCTTTGAACGTGTTTTTATACATTATTACTACTTCCAATTTTTAAAATCTGAATAATTACCCGCGAGTAAAAATTCAAGCACGCTTATACTCATTGCGGAAGCATCACATTCTATCGAAGCTTCAAAACATTGTGTGTTAAAGGTATCTTATTGCTGTGTCCATCTATGTTTATACGTCCATGTCATTAATAATGTAAGATATGCCGATGACACTGTAGTATTAGCAGAAACAGAAGACCGACTAAAAATATTGATGAACATACTATCAGAAGAAAGTCACAAACTAGGTTTGGATATTAATCTTTCCAAAACCAAAATCATGGTATTCCACAAGAACCCCCATGAACAAATTACACCCAACATACAAATCAATGGTATCACCCTTTAGAGCTCCCAAAGCTTCATATACCTGGGCAGAGAGCTAAACAGTCAGCTAGACCACTCAAAAGAAATTAGAAGACGTATTGAAATAGCAAGATCTGCCTTCATGAACATGCGTAAAATGCTCTGTAACCCCAAGCTATCAATCACAATACAATACAAATACAATAAAGCAAGAGCAGTGGACGAAAAGATGGATGCCAACAACAGAGTCAGACGTCATCAAAATAACAAGTACGTCGATCGGCTTCACTGGATCAAACCTGCCACGCCCTATATGGACAAAATTAAATCGCATACGCACGGGTCATGGCAAATGTGCCGATTCTCTATACCGATGGGGTCATGCAGAAAGCCCACAATGTGATTGTGGATCCCCAAGACAGACCATCCAACACATCATGGCGGATTGCCCAATCCGCAGATACAGCGGAGACCTTCAAGATTTTGCAGAGTGTTCTCCTGGTGCAATTGAATGGCTGTGCAATTTGGACATTAATATTTAATATTTAACTTACATTACAATTCCAATTTGAACATAATTATTATCTAAATACTACTTTTATCGTATTGTAAATATCCATACGCTAAATAAATAAATCAATCACAATAAGGTTAAGAACACTAAAGTGTTATGTGTGGTCTCTACTACTATATGGCTGTGAGACCTGGATATTAAAACAGTATGACGTCAACAAACTGAATTCATTCGAAATGTGGATGTACCGCCGAATGCTAAGAATAAGCTGGACCAGCAAAACTACAAATGAAGAGGTACTGGAAATAATGAACACACGACCTCATCTGGTTAATACAATCAAAATTAGAAAGACGTCATATCTAGGACACATAAGGCGCCATAAGGAATTTGAGCAGCTCCAGGTAATATTAGAAGGCAAAATCGAAGGTAAAAGGGGTATAGGAAGAAAGAAGAAATCCTGGCTCCGAAACATCAGAGATTGGACTCACACAACACGAAATGCCTTAATCCATCAAGCCCAGAACAGAGAGAAATTTGCTATATTAATCGCCAACCTCAATAGAGAAGGCACTTAGGAGGAGGAGGATAGTCATAGTCGAGTTGAGACTTTACGATTTTGGTATGCACGGATTTTGTTAAATGGATTAAAAGATGATCAATAAAGCTAGCTGAGTGATTTAAGTCGATACAGCATGCATCCAAATATTTATCAATGCATGCCATGCTAAAGTAATCAGTGCATGTAATTTATAAGTTAAAACATTTGCATTAAATTTGTCAAGACGTTTTTGTAATTATTTTAAAAACCATTAAGAATGATTCTATATTACCCTTTTCGAAATTCTTATCTCCGCCAATGCTAATGTTCACTGAATGGGTTTCATTAAAGTTGACACCTCATAAAATACCAATATTGGATTTAACAGATTCTTCGCTTTCTTTACTCGGCAAGAGAATGCGAGAGGCAATGAGCAAAGTTTTTGTGTTATTAAGAGATAATGGTATTGTCGAGGATGTTCTTGGAAAGTTATTTAATATCTAGGTGCCGGGTTAAGTTTTCATCAAAATAATATACAGTATATTATGTATTGTTTTTAATTTAACTTCTCTAACAATAAAACGTTAAAACTTGTGAAAGCGACAATGAGCAATGTGATCTAAACGATGCAAATACAAAGTGATCTTTCGTAAACTGCCAGACGCCTCATCATAGATCGAATAAGTGTGTTTCTACGTTGTCTGTTATGTTATAATGGACAGCAGGAGTGCGACGTCACATCTGTCATAAATTTCCAAACAAAAGTTGAAATGTCAAATCTCAAGAGTTTTTAATTTCTATAAAGTTAACATTTTGCTTTATGTGCTACTGTTTCTTTTAAGTATAGTGTTCTTTACGATAATACCATCACAATTCAGTGTTCTATTTCTATGAAATATAGTTTAAAAGTATACATTAAAGAAATTCTAACCTTACTTTATTTATGAATTCATTTTATTGCTATTTTTATAAAAAAAACATGCTTTATTATTTACACAACCTTGTAAAATTATTGTAGTAACTATTAGAATACTTAAATATTGCAAAAACGGAAATATTATGTAAAAAAAATTAAAAAATAACGAAAAATACAAATTATCCACACTAAACAACGTTTGTCAAGTGAAACTGACAGATGTCAATCAAATCTACGTCATCACTCCGGTGGTCCATTCATTCTCATAAGGTGACCTGAGGTACTATCTAGTGATGGTCAGAATAGATTACTTATGGGAATCGGTTACCGTGGAATCAAGTACAGTAAGGGATCGGATACTTTATTGAGTACTGAGTGCCGAGTACTGTGAATATCAGATTTTGAATTAATAGTCGGTTTGTGGGTAAATTGTCTAGGACATAGCCCAAAAAAAGAACAAGAAGAAGAATAGTCGGTTTGTCAATCTTTATCTGTGATTTTTCAATTATTTGTGTTTTTTTGCGTATGTTTTTTTTTGTTTTATAATAAATATAATTTTGGCAAACAAATACAAACATTTTAGATAGTTTTTGGTATAATTAAAGTAATTATTTAGCTAAGAACAAAATTTTCAGTATTCTACTATTGTCTAAAAAATAAGAAACAGTTCAAATATTAAATGAACATTAAAAAGAAAAATTAATAAATATAAAAAAATATTCTAGAATATATTACAAAAAAATAAAATAGAAATATTAAGAATAAAACTTTAAAAATATAATTTTGCCTAAGTTTTTTGGCCATAGTCGGTTTTGACGATCATTCGTTAATTGCCTGCCTTCAAGAAGATTTTTTTGGATGGAACCGAGGTCCCAGAAACAGATAATTTCCGAATGACCCAAACATTACTGTATAATCTGACCGTTCTATAATCGGCGTGATTCGGCAAGTATTCAGTTAATTCAGTACTTAGTACTCAATCGGTTTCCGATTGTACTCAGTTCGAGTACTCGAGTACGATTGATTCTGTAAGGAATCGGATACTACTCGATTCCAGTATTCAAATACTCCCATCTTTAGTACTATCTTCGTACAAATACCTTGGAACATGGATCACAGAAGATACTAATCAGACAATAGAAATAAGATGCCGCATGGAAATTGCATGGTCAATTTTTATTAGAATGAGAAAATTTTTTGTAATCGCGATATCAATATATCGCTCAGGATAAGAATGCTTCGATGCTATATTTTCTCTACCCTTTTGTATGATGTTGAAGCTTGAACATTACAAGCTTGACATTACAGCATATGAAGCTTGACACTGACGTAACACGTGTTAAAAATCGAGCAGAGGGACATGTAGTCCAGTAATAAAATTTTATCCATTGTCATCAACCTAGAGTCACAACATAATTAAAATTTAAAATTTGGAATGATGTAAACCCATATGTGGAGGTCACAGCGATAACTTTATTTGTTAGCATCAATTACATAAGGCACTGAGGATGATCTGTTCAGATCGAAAACGTTATGCTAGTACATAAATTTTGACGACACTTTTTAAAAAAGTTTTAACTATGTGATTTTATAACACAATACAAGTGTTTTAATTTCTGTGTTTTTTTAAACGATGGTATACAGCCAACTACTGGGACTTTCCCATTAATTTTATAAAAAATATTCTTTGATTTTTCAAAGATATATGAGGGGATTCCAATTTATTACATATATGAGGGATTCCAATATATACCAAAGGATCAATAAATTTGCAAATGCTACAACATTGAATTGCTATTGCGCATTCTACATTAAGCTAAGTGTCTGGATGGGTATCTCACATCCAGGACTAAGCTTTCAGAGTTAATACTGTAAAAAAGATTATGAAAAGATTTTTTTTAAATTAATTTAAAAATTACTTAAAGCGATTTACTTTGCTGTACAGTCGAGTGAACCATTGGCTGTCGAGTGTCTAGCAATAAGCCACAACAGACGTAAATTCATGAAATATACTTTAGATGATTTATGTAAAACCTTTTATTTATTAAAGATCCGTGAAGACAATTTAACGGGTGTTACATACGTAAAATACGATGTCACGATTAAAATACGATGAAGACAGTCAACGCAAATTATGGACCATAAAAATATCTCTAGGTGTCATTTATACTCCATAATATTTATGCACTTTTTGCATGATTCCATTTATTACAACAAATATGCACTTTTGCCGTCATTACGCTCTATTCTTTTCTTCTTTTTAAATTATAGAGTGAGCATTTATTTACTCTGAACCGTTGTTGGCACGCAAGTAGTCATCTAGTTAGAATTTTTTCTCGGGCTCGGCCCATAATTCCATGTTTATTGCATCTTGTTGCGCTTCAGCTATGCATACGCCAATTAAATAAAATTATTTACCCACTGTTACTTCCGAACAATGATATCTCCTTGACTCGAACAATACACATTATAGTGCAGTCGTTTCGGAATTTTAACTAGAAATATATAAAATGTCACATTTTAACACTTTATAGGTCTGTGGTCGATATTTCGACCACTGCACTTAATAATGCTTATAAGGTAATAATTGACATGAAAATTAACCGAAGTGCAAATTTAGTGTTTGTAAATAAACTGTACCCAAAATAAACACCACAGAACAAAATTCGGTAATGTGGCAGCAATGCGGTCGATTCGTCAATCATAACTCGTCATACACTTGAGGTTACCGTTGAAAGTGAGTTTCTTAAAGGCGGAAACTACTGCATTTAGGTAATTGGATAATTTTTTCTTGAGTTTTTCACTTCTTAAGAAAATGTTAACCTCAATTATTCTGCTGTGGAACTTTTAAAATAAATCGTAAAGCCTTTCCAATACAAATAAGAAAGGACAAAACAATGAAAATGGAGAAATACAATTATTTCATGTCCAATGATACTTATATGTGTTAAATGGAAAGATCGTGGGCGCAAATGCGTTCTAATCGGCAGTACTATGCATAATCCACTTGAGATTACTTCAGTTTTGCGAATTGTGAACAAGAAATTGACAAGTGTCCAAAAACCATAAGTGATTACTATCGCTACATAGGTGGAGTCGATCTATTTGATCAACTTTATGATTCTTTTCCAATTTCATGGAAATCCTAAAACCGGTATATGAAGATTATTTACTAGTTGATTAATGCAACAATGGCAAAATTCATATATAACTAATAAGACTACAATGAAAATAAGGTCTATTAAATCGAAATCAATGAGTCGCCTGTATTTTAGAAGTGTATTGGCCAACGATCTCATAGTTAATGTCCACAACAGAAAGAGGCAAAGACTTAAGGTAAAAATAGGAAGAAATAAAATAAAGAAAATAAAAGCACATAATTATGTTAGCGTTAAAAGCACGGTGGGACTAAGTGATGCTGGCAATCACATGCCAGAAAAAGGAAAGTCTAGATGTTGTGCACTCTATTTTGCACGTGCAACGTGCAACGTGCACGTTTTAATTATTAAATGCTCAGATTGCCAGGTTGCATTATCTACTTAATATTTTACATTATTTCATAATACAAATGTTTAATTAATATATTTTTTTCTGTGGTTATTAAACCACACACCTAATCAGGCTGTGGTCGAAATTTCAACCACAAGAAAACCAACCAACCAAAAGGAGTAAAAATTAAATGAAAAGACAAATAAAAGTACAATAATGGGCCATTCGTTAATTATAATCTGCAAAGAATTTGTTTATATTACCAAAAAATATGTCTGCCGTATAAAGGGTTAGGTAATACATACATATTAGCACAACATTTATAATCTGGCGATTCCATCTTAAAAAAGTTAACAAATTAACAAACATTTTCTTTATGTTTTTAGGGTGTGTTATTATCCTTGTAGATTGGTAGTGTTTTCTTTCTGTTAGCGTTAGCCTTTTTGTTTTCTGTACACCGAGCTGGAGATTTGAACTGACATCTCTCGCATTGAAGCGAAGGAGAAGCCAGGCGCCCAGCTCGCTTGGCTATCCGATCGACTAAAATTTTAAGGAGATTAAATCTGGAGTACAAGGTGGCCATTCAATAAACTCTCTTCCCCTTACCTATCAACTCGGAAATATTTCTTGAAGATAATTCCGCACATCATCTTTATAATTAGGCAAGGCACCGTCTTGTTAAAACTATATGTTATTAGACGATCCATCCGGAAAACCCGTTAGATAGATAGATAGATTTAGAAAGGTGGTCTTTTGGCCTATAACATTCTCTAGCCTGACCCTTTTTAAAAAGTCTAATAGCTTCGACATTGTACCTTCCAAGTAGCTATTTGCCTGTGGATTTTCTTCTATTTATGCAAAGAAACGCACAATTTCCAGACTGCCACACTGACATAGAATGTGCTCTGCTGTTTCTTCTTCGAGATGACAGAATCTGCACAGGTCATCATCTAATAATCCGATCAACTTCAAGTGCCTATTCAGCTTCCAGTGCCCTGTTAGAAGACCTACTATGGCTTTAAACTGTTTTCCTATCTTTGCTTATAAGGTCTGCCATAAATTTTGGCAAATGTTCTGTAATGAACTGTTTCGCCTGTATTTGTCCTGCCGAATTTCTCCACCATTCCCGAAATTTGTTAGCTACCCACTTCCTTGTAGCTATTCTCTTACTGTCTTTGCAACGCCGCAGAAGAGTTCCAGTCCAATAAATGGCATTTATGAGCCTTGTTTCGCCATTTCATCTGCTTTTTCATTGCCCTTATGGCCCTCGTGCCTCGGTATCCAGGCTACCGTAATCTTGCTACGGTCATCAATCATCAAGTTTATTTAGGGCACACACACAATCCTATACTAGCTTAGAATTGACCTCTACAGAATTGGGTGATTAAGCGCTGCCTGACTATCTGTGAAGATGGCAACTGAAAGGAGCATTTTTTTCTGCCTTTATATTTTTTTCAGGCAGTGATAGATTGCCGTTATTTCCGCCTGAAAAACTGTCACATCCTTAGATATACTTACCGAGAAATGTATCCCTTTATTTATTCCTACTATTCCGGCTCCCAAACCCTCCGATGTTATTGTGTCACCCGTGTACCAGGTAGCAGCAGCTTATTATTAAAGCTTTATCTCGTAGCTATTGCATCGATAGGTTGCCTCATCACAATATCGGTTTTAGCTCTTCGATTAGCTTTCTGTTGTCAGCACCATGCGTCTGGCTTATATGTTGCTGACTATGGATTAATCTGTGCAATATTGATCTGGCTTCACCCTGTATAAAGATATGTAGTGATGGTAAATTTAGCAGGACTTCCAACGTTGCAGTAGGTCCCTGTAATACACAGGCATGCTAGCTTCTGTGTATTATCTAGCAGCCTTATTGCTCCTACTTGCTGCGTCTTTGTCCACCACGTCACCGAACTATAGGTTATCATTGGTCTAATAACCCTTGTCTGCATGACTCTAACCATAGAGTAATTTTGGGGTTAAGTTCCCATTTCTTATCGCACATTCTTCTACATCTGCCCAGGGACATAGTAGCTTTTGGTTTGGTTTTCAAAATGTGAGTATTCCATGTAAGCCTATGATTAAATTACACTCCTAGCTATTTGGTTTTTTTGGCAAATAAAATCTCTATTCCTTTTAGCATGGATGGTTTTATGCCTTGTAGTGCTGTTTTTTTGGTGAAGTTGACGATTTGTGTTTTCTGAGCATTGACTATCAATCTCTCTGGTTTACACCAGTCGTCAACTATATTTAGGGCCGTTTGCATTGTCTCAAATATCACCTGGGCAGACCTGTTCCTGACAACGATTGCTATATCGTCAGCATATCCTAGACAATAAAAGCCTTTTGTGGACAGATTACTGAGGAGATCATCTACCAAGTTTGCTCAAAGTAGAGGGTATAGAACTCCTCCACCTACTTTTGCTTTGATGGTTGCTTTAACTAGAGTGGACGTTACTATCCTATTCTCCAATGATGTCCTTATCCATTTTCATATTACCGCAGGTGCGCCTCATCTACTCATAGCTCCTGTCAAAGAGCTGGTAGTAACATTATTAAATACCTCTTCTATATCTAAAAAAGCGGCCATTGCCATTTTTTGTCTTCCATTGACTTTGAGATAAGCCTATTTAGATCATCCATAGCAGGGTCCGTAGATTTACCAAGTTGGTATGCATATTGACGATTGCTTAGAGGATTATCTTTTAACACTTAGTCTATAATATACCTATCAGGAACCCAAAGTTTTAATAGAAAAGAAGATAGGCTTCTCGGTCTATATGATTTTGGTGTTAGGTCTAAAATCGTGAGCGCAATAAAACAAAGAAAGCTTGAATATCTAGATCTGCCGAAGTGGTTCAGGCTCACATCAGTCGAACTATTCAGAAGCGCCGCAAACAAGATCAGAATTGCTATGCTAATAGCCAACGTTGGCAACGGACAGGGCACTTGAAGAAGAAGAAGAAGAAGAAGTTGGGTTTAAAACTTTACCTACCTTAGGCAAGTAGATGACTTAAACATTTTGCAATATTTTTGGTGAAAGAGATAAACTTATAAAGAAACAGTTAATAAGGAAAACCTGTTAAAAAAAGCTTAATTTAAATACCTCATATACAATCACTTCTTTTGTAAATGTAAATGTTTCAATCACATTTAGTTTGTCGCTTAAGCCTTATACGACTGTATCATCAATTGAAAGATGCAGATGCGCACAATGCCACTTTTTTGATGTGCCTGTACGTTCAAGATTCCGTGATTCGAAAAAATAAATCACATGATACTTTTAATATTACTGTAATCTTTGCGTAGACACGAATATCACGTTTTGCGAAACGCTGGGATGGTAACTCTTCATCCGGAGATTAGGGCTCTTCTTATTTTCCTTGATTTTTAATCCGTGACGTTGATTCCTTATCAATTGATCGCAATTGGAACAATTTTCCAATTAACGGTCGTTTGAAAGGTAAGTAGGTAGATAGGTAAATGAGATAGGTGCGTCTCTTTCTAATACCATTTTTGTTATTCACCCAGAAATTTAAAACTGTAAATGTAAAGAATGAAAATTTTTTTAAGCTCAAACTGAAAAATATTAATTACTTAAATAATTTCCTTCTATGAATATTTTTGTTTGAGCTCTGACGATATAAATTTTTGATGATATTATATGTTAAATTATCAATTTCTCGAGGATATTTTCAATGTATCTGTGTTTTCCGTACTGTGTACTTTACTTAGTCAGGGCCGAAAACTGAAGTAAAACAATTAAAGGTTTCGTCCAACCAAGAATTGTTACCATGAACTGAAATGGATTTCCAATAAATCTTGTATTAACGTATGTTAATAAAGTTTTCGAAAATTTTAGATTTGAATGTATTATTGGTAGGAAGTATTGGATCAAGTTGCCATTAAAAACCAAAGCTAGTAAACTTAAACGATAGAAATAATGTGTTTTGATAAATACGGTTGGTTAAGATGCCGTACAAACTTAGTATTTGTCAAAGTATTTATCGTTTAGTTGGACATGTTCCAAACTCGATATTGTAGGAATTTTTAGTGCCCATAATATTTATGTGTCAATAATTTACCACAGAATTAAAAAGTGTGAAAATTATATACCATGGCTTAATTTGCTCAATAGTAGAAGACCAAGAGTTTTAACTCCTGATCGGGAACAGAGGTTAATTCAGAGTTTGGAGAACCAATTAAAAAAGTCTTTGTAAAATTGTTACCAATGAAATCAGGGAAAACTTGGGAATGGTGAATTCAATATTAGAAAATTAAATAGAATGGATGGTTAAATAGAATTTAAAATTAATTTATAATTATTTAAATAAAAAGGTTAAATAACCAGGACTGTAACGAATATAAAAGAAAATAGAAAATTTACTGGGAGCACTACAAAGAATGTGAGGAGGTTGGCACGTTTGCTTGCCTGTAGTAACTAAGGTTAAATCAGATCAATCCTAGGATGATCTTGGGATGGGCGCCAGGGTGAATTTAGAATATCACTCCAATTTGAGGTATATATGGTTATATATATATATATAACTGAAAATAAAAAATGATAGAAAACAAATAAAAATCTGAAATGCTTTATACACTATATATTATAATCCTATTATCCCAGCCCTATATTTATATACACTAAAGAATTATTAACCTATATCCCCAAAATATATATTTACAAGAAAAAGTTACTAAAAATATGACCCAAAAAAAATATATATACACAAGTTGATCTAACTGTCCTCTAACAATGAGGAAAAGGTTAAGTTAACAATATTGAGATATCTCACATGGAGTAAATGGTAATAAAAATATAAAATAATTAAATAGTTACAATAGGGCAGTTTAAAATCTGAAACTAGTCAGTTAAGAAACTAGAGCAATACATACTTCAATCTGATATATAAAGGTACATACAGATTACCATAAAATTGGATAATATATCCTGACACCTTAATATAAGGGTCCTATAAAATATTAATAAAGAAATGCAAAATAAATATGAAATAATAACAGTACAAGTAAAAGGATTCAGCAAGGAGAGGGTACTAGCAGAGACTGTGCACAACGCTGTTTCGTAAACCCACTTAGGCTGACGGCCTAAGTATCCAAGGATATAAGTATAGGTTATACAAAAAAAATTAAATTATTATTAAATGTTATATGAATTGTCCTTAATAAACCCTATGATATGATTGCTGTGAAGGGGTTTCCTTCCTCAGCTGCCTGATGTCCAGGTAGAGGGTGGTCTCTGGAATGTCTAAGCTTGTTCGTGTGAGCAGCCTGGCAGATCAACCAGAAAATGGCAAATAAAAATTCTCTTCTTCCCCAACATAAAGTCCCATTTCTTTCCCGGATCCCAAGTACTTCCACCAAATTAATATTCTTTCTTCCCCAAATCCAAAAAAAAATAAAAGGTATGTCCGAAACTTCAAGTCGTTGCCGGCAGGCTACAAAAATAGAAAGCCTTTTTATTCAATGTTCTTGTACTTCATAGTTTTTTTGTTTTAGTAACAAAAACTGGGATATAGTTGTCATTAAGTGACCTTGACATAAATATTTAATATTTCCACAGCGGAATTTACTTATATATGTAAATATAAAAAGAAATAATAATGATTTTTCAATATGTCTAGCAAAGTGAGAAGATTTGAAAAAAAAATGGGGACTGGAAAATTTAAATGGAAGATGTAGGTGTTTGAAAAAAAAACTTACCAGAATCTTTCTAGGGATTTTCTTCCGTAAAACAATAACTTCTTAAAAATTTCACTTAACTAAATAACTTCTTAAAAATAACAGAACCAAAGCTCCTTACATTTCCCAAAAAAATAAAAACTTAAATTTTCTTCTAGTTTCCCTAAGATTCTGCCTGCCGTGATAAAATTATCGACTTCTCTTGTTGAAGTTTGGTTCTAAAATGAATCAGGAGAATATGGCCGATGGCCAGCATTCGTTTTTCCTATACAAGGTAATCGATTATCTTATCGATATCGATGTTCGATATATATTGATATATAGTTCGAAAGTCATAAAAATGAACTATTAGAGATCGTATTGTTGGTTGCATACTCCAACGGCGGCAATTAGATTAGATTAGATTACTAACGATCGTATCGTTACAAAATGTTGGCTGAAAATATAATGTTTCACGAATAACTGTAAATAGAACAATTTCTAGATTTAATTTAAAACGATATAAAAGAAAAAAACCTTTCTAAGTACACACCAGCTTAGGTAGAACAAAATTCCTAAATTTTGCCGTGCAATGAGACGTATTCATTTTCCTGGTAAAATTCTCATTATTGATGATGACAAGTATTTTACTTTATTAAATTCCGAAATGAAGGGCAACGACGGATTTTATACATGCAATGTACAAGATGCACCGAACAAAGATTTAAGAGAAAAGTGAAAGTTATCGATAAAATTTTGGGTTGGTGTGACATCTCAGAAGCTGGTGTTTGATAGCCGTTTGTCGAGCGTGTTCGGGATTAAGCTCTCAATGCTGACAGTTACGTTGACAGGTGTCTTACAAAGCATGTTCAATTTATAAATACCCATCACTCCAATGATGAGATCATATTTTGGTCCGACCTAGCGTCATGTCATTATGCCAGAAGACCGATAGATTGGTTAACTGCTCAAAATATAAATTTTATTCCCAAATGTGCCTCAGGCGAAGCCTATAGAAGAGTTTTGGTCGAATGGTGTATAATAATGGATGGGAAGCCCAAAATGAAGATCAGAGTGAAGAATTTTGCAAAAATTAAAAAACTTAAAATCAGTCCAAAGGCTTATTGCACCTGAAAGACCAAATTTACATTTCATCGAAGATCACGAACGTCTTTCTATTCTATAAAAATACATTATAAACCTTAAATATGTAGACTTATTTTCCTATATTTAGTTAATAAAATAAGCTTCATTTACAATACATATTTATTTTTTCCGAAAACTTTAGGGACATAAGTTAGTTCAGCTGCCACAAGAAGAAAGAAGGCCAACGAATTATCCACAAATTACTACGTATAAAAAGGTTTAACATGAACATCAGAATATTGCTATATACCTCTTGTTTGTTCCACAAAATCATTAAAAAATCATTACCAGTATATATTTTTTTGGCACGCATAACTCATTAGCTATATGCTAACTAAAAAAGATAGACAGCTCAGCTTCGTAAGCAATTCTTTCTTTCTACAAATCGATTAAATCTAAATTTCTAACTGCATGTCAAATGTGCCTGCTAGTTAATCACTCGTGCTTTTGAGCGACAATAAGCACAAACGTTCACAAAACTT
This sequence comes from Diabrotica balteata, assembly GCA_918026665.1. Lineage (NCBI taxonomy): Eukaryota > Metazoa > Arthropoda > Insecta > Coleoptera > Chrysomelidae > Diabrotica > Diabrotica balteata. The sequence goes on from OU898276.1 coordinate 7,378,254, forward strand.
AACGAGTAGCGCAAAAATCGGTGATTTTTCTTATTCGCCAATGTGAAAATTAACAGAAGCAACCATAGTAATATAAAAATTATTATAAGTGGTAGATTCGACCTTTACTTGATGGAAATTCATTTTATACAACAATAAAATACTGAAAACTTTGTTTTCCACAAAATTTATTATAAAATTTTATCACTACAGCTGTGTCGGCAGAGTGCCTTTCTCAAGTGATCTATTTTTGTTACGTGTTTACATTTTAAAGTCTTTAACGAAATAGGTTGAGGAGGGGAGAACTGTTTGTCTCAAATTGGTCATTCAGAATTATGTCTGTGAGCTTAAGACCTATTTTTGGATGTGGAGAATTTGAAATTTGTCATTAAAAGAATGATTATGATCTGGAAGGTGAAGTACGTATGTAGAATCTGTTTTTCTATTATTGAAAGCCCTTTTATGTTCTGCTATACCTTTGTTAAAAGTTCTACTAGTTTGACCGATGTAATTTTTTGTCGCAGTCACCCCATTTACGTTCATATACACCACTGTGTGCTTTTTATTTAGGTTCTTTTTATTAATATATTTGCCTAAGTTGTTGTTTGTTCTAAAAGCTAATATTATTCCTTTCTTATACATGTGTTTGACTATTTTTGTCGATATATTTCCTGTATATCTAATCGAGCAGAAGGTATAAGGTTTACTGGGTTTTTGTTTCTGGTGATGGAAATACTAATTTCGGCTCTTTCTTGTGTAGTTTTTGATTTAAAATTTTAATAGTTGTTTGTTTGTTGTACCCATTGTTTACTGCTATTTGCTTAATGATATTTACTTCTGTCTCAAAGTTGTATTTTAACATCAAAATTTCTGTAACTCTATGTAACATGCTATGATAGGCTGCCAGTTTATGTTGTGTAGGATGGGATGATGAAGTGTGTATAGTCGTGTCAGTATGGGTAGGTTTTTAAAATAAGGAGAACCTATGTTTTAAGTTTGATAATTTTTATATCTAAAAAATTTATGAATTGATTTTATTTTGTCTCTATTTTAAATTTACTATGACTATGCAGTGAATTAATATACGACAAAAATTGGTCGAATTTCCTGTTAGTTCCTGTAAAACATACCAGTAAATTGTCTATCTCCACCAATATAAAAACTGTTTGAATACGGGATGATTTAAAATCTTTCTTTCTAGATGAACCATAAAAATATCTGATAGCAATGGACTTAGAGGATTACCCATTATAAGTCCTGCACTGTTATTTGTATATATTTGATTATTAAATTCAAAGTAGTTCTGGTCTATGCTAATTTCAAGAAGACGTAAAATTTCAGATGTAATAATTGGATTTGTAATATTATGGTCTAAAAGGTTTTTTACTAGAACAAAAGTTTCTATAGGAAGAATACTAGGAAAAAGATTTTTTAAGTCAAATGAAATTAATCTGGAGTTGTTAGGTATTCAAAAATATTTTATTTTATTAACTAGGTTTATTGTATTTTTTGCGGTAAACTTAGATGAAAATTTATTGTGTGTCGTAAATAACAGTTTTTTAGTTTAAGTTTATATGACGGAGCTGTATAAAAAAACTATGTCTTATTGGGTGATCCGATTTGTGTAGTTTAATAAAAGAGTATAATTTAGGAGCCTGTAGATTCATGATATTGAGGTATTTCTGTTCTGTTGAACTTAATATTGATTTTAAATTTTCTAACGCTAAAATAGCTTAATTTGTATTTGATATTTTTGTGTCGGATTTTTGTTTGCCGTTTCAATATTTGGATTATTTAAAAATTCTAATAATTTGTTATTATACTTTATTTCATCTATAGCAACAGTAGTGTTACCTTTGTCTGCTTTTGTAAACACTATGTTGTTTTTTACCGGTTTATTTTTAATTAAAATGGCTGTTTGATTTTCAGTAGTAATATCCCTAGGACATTGATAATAGACGAGATAATTTCATGACAATCGAAAGCTCGTTCCTTGGTAACAGCACGAAGCCGAAGGCTGAGTGCTATTACCAAGCAACGAGCTTGAGAAATTTGTCATGAAATTATGAGACATTCATCAATGTTCGAGGGATATTCGGCGGATAGTTTTTCAAAAAAAAAAAACTCAACATAACGAAACATTTAATTATTAAAAGTACAGTTAGTGAAAGTACAATTATTAAAATTTAAGTTAACATTAGATTCAAACGTGACATTTTAAAATTTATTTGGATGAAGTTGTCAAACTCGATCGTGTTGTCAGGGATTGAAAATTGCACTGAATGCAATTATCAGTCTAATGTTGACATGATTGAGTGAAATTGTTCCACATGACAATTGTTTCAAAATGACGAAATTTGAATGGTTGTTAGAACAGTCGAAAAATTATCTTTGTAATAGGACATTTTAATTTCACTACACACATTTGTAATAGATTTTGCAATGATACTTTTTTCGATATTGTTGGCAGTTTTGTTTAATGCTACTTTACTTTCTACACCTAAATATTCTAAAGTTTTCTGATTATTATTTTGAAGCAAGTTGTGTTTAAATCCTTTCTCTAAAAGTTGTATCTCGCTATTACTTTTATTTAATGGACATTGGGTCTTTTACTATTGCAAATTAGGTTATTTAGTTTTTTACAGTGTGTATTGAATTTTTTCCCTATTATATTATCTATTTTAATTCTCAAGTTAGAATCTATGATGTAAAATTCTATCTTATTCATCTAAAATTTAATTCTGAATGGCAAAAATTATTTGCGACGTTTGAAAAATGTTCTTTCTGTTCGGAGTAAAAATGATATTTTGTGCTTCGGCTTAATGTCAAACGTTCAGCCTTGCCATAAAAAGTATCATTTGTATTCCTAATAAAATAATATACTATTTTATTTTTAATATTAGGGCCTTATTTCCAATTGGCTCTTATGAATCTAAATGTAATACAAAAGTAACATGTGAAGGACTAACAGATAATTTCATGCTGGTTTTAAATGTATTTATGTGATTTAGAACATGCACAAAAACAATTTCCCACTTGAAAAGCAGAGATACTGATTTCTTAGTACTAAGACAGTGTTAACTGGTCTTTGGTGTGTTTCTTTTTCTCACATTACTGTATGTATTTGCGAAAGACCTTTTATTATTAATAATAATATTAACGTATCCTCAGAGATCATCTGCGAAGATGATTTTATTTATTGCTTTATAAGAAACAGATAAACAGATGTGTTGTTTTTAAAAATCTTTACAATTTGTTAACAGAATATCTAGCTTCCCAGAACTAGCTGTAAGCATTTCCGTCGGGTACTAAAGTTCGTTTGAGGTTATAATTTTTAATGACATAAAAGGCGTACATGACCGCGACATCTGTTACGGCCATTTGTTTATAGGATATATCGGTATCTGTTGACTTGAATATTGATGTCCAGTCGTGGGAAAAGGAGTTTCTGAAAGACGTCTAAGTGAGATATTACTATTGTCATTATACGACAACATGAAAACTAAAAATAAATTGTTGCGTGACGGTATTAATATTCGGTACTTCCAACGGTACGGCCATACGTTAAAGGATTTTCGTTAGTGACATTGGTGTATTTATAGAATACCTATTACTTAATAATACAGATGTTATTTATTAGAAAAAATATGTTTTTCCTGGTCCTAATTAAATATGCTAACATAATAGTGTCTTCGGCATATTTTATGTCATTAATTGTTACTTCTTTTCATAGCTAATAAATTTGGAATATGTATTGAACAGACATACTTGAACAGATTATAACACACTATTTTTAGGATACGTCTTTCTTCTTCAATACAAATTAGCAATTATTTGAGTAGATCTTCCTTCTATACTAAAACAATTTTTACCTGAAGGTGATTACTTGGCTACATCGCACTTAACTAAGCTCTTAACGATAACTTTTCAACGAAATCATATTCTACTCATCAGTTTTGCAAAGGCGTACCAAAACAAATTTTAATTATTTATTTAAACACACAAGTAATTATTCTGCATCTATGTTATATCTGCGAAACATTCAAAGCATGCCAAGGAGGATCAAAGCTGTCATCGAAGCTAAAGGAGGTCACACAAAATATTAACAAAAATTGTTGTTTAAGGTCAAAGAAAAAAATATTTTAAAATTTTTTAAAAGAACGTGTTTATGATCTACTTTTTTTATATTATATTCATGCATTACACGTTTATATGCAGTTTTATTCTTTATTAAACAGCAAAATACAAAGTTTTTGGAAGTGATCATAATAATGTGATCACATTTATATATTTAATATTAATTGCTTCTTCGAAAAGCATTATTTGTAATAACTCTTTTACTACCTTGGCATAAACATAATTACAGATAATATATTTTGTCAATGGCTGGTTTACTAATTATATAATTCCTTTTTGTAAATACATTACCGAGAACCACATACTAAAATTGTCATAAGACTACACAATGTTACAGAAAATCCTAATATCTATTTTACTTTTAATCCAGTTTCAAGAAATTTTAATTTTACAGAAAAACCTATACTAACCTTGTACAATACGGGTATTTCATGGTATTTCATCAAAAAAGTAATTTTTGTTATACAGTGGAACTTGGATAATTAGAACCTCAAGGGACCGTTAAAAAAAATTCGAATTTTCCAAAAATTCGAATTAAAAATATATCCACAAAAAACAAAGACGCCTACAAAAACATATACAAATGATAAAAATCAACAATAGTTGACCATTTTTATCGCTTGTCAACCGAAAAAATTGGGCCAACAAAATTAGGCCAGAATACCAATTAAAGCATTTGCAAGCTATAACCAATGGTCAATTTTTGTCGATTTTTATCATTTGCAGGTTTTCTCATTGGTATTTTTGGCCAAATATTAGCCGAAGCAATAGGCAGATAAAAAATTCCCAGCGAGAATGCATCATTAAAAAAATAAAACATTTTGTCTCAAAAAAATTATTGAAAATAAGAATACACATTTGTTACAATTAATGAAAAAAATAGACTAATTTTTCCTAAAGAAACCCAAAATTTTTAGATGCTTTTTAGAATTTAACGTCTCGGTAATGACAAACGATTCTAAGATGTTCAGTGAACTAAAAATAGAGTGACTTACATCATTTTTACTTTCGAAGTACCGTTTAAGTTGCGTAACGTTGCTTCGGCCGCACTCGGAACATGTATTTCTCCCGCAACTGATGATTCAGTTCCCGTCAGATCCCGTCGTCTTCATCACTCTCTTGTTTTTCATCATTTTTCCTTAAGCACTTCAGAGATGATCTCTGTATCGGGTATTTCACCACATACTGCAACATCTTCATCCACGTTAACAAAATCTTCATAAGAGATGGCAGGATCAGAAATGATGTCCCCCCAGCAGTCAACTGAAAGCAGCTCTTCTGTTAAATTGTTGTCTGTGTTCTACTCCTTTTTTATGAAACCAGCTCTTTTGAAACAGTGTTTGATCGTTTCGGGTGTTACTTGGTCCCAAGCTTTCTTACACATTCGAGATGCTTGTAGAATGTCTAACTTTATTTTAAGGGTGTCACAATCTTCCATCAATATGTTTTCAACCAAAATACGTCTGTAAAAATGTTTAAAAATTTTTATGACATCCTGGTCCATAGACTGGAGAACTGAAGTCATGTTAGCAGGAAAAAAAATAACTTTTACATTTTCCATCAGTGGGATAGTGGTGTGTGCCGTACAATTGTCAATAAACAAAATAACATTCCTTTTTTCTTTTATGAACTTTTTGTCTAATTTTTTCAGCCAGTTCTCGAAAAGATCACTAGTCATCCAAGTTCTTGTGCTGCTCACATATTCCACTGGTTTTGACTTAATGTTCTTTAAACAACGCGGATTAGCCGACTTGCCAATCATCAGTACAGGCAGTCTTTCTGATCCGTCCATGTTTGCACCAATTAGGAGAGTTACTCTTTCTTTACTTAGTTTTCTTCCGTGACATTTTTCATTTTTAAATGCTAGCGTTTTGTCAGGAGTGCATTTAAAAAGAGACCCGTCTCGTCAACATTAAAGATATCTCTTTCATCCATACCCTGAATCATCTCTTCCAATTTTTTTTTCCACTGGTTGGCTTCTTGCTGATTAACGGTCCTACTTTCTCCACAAAGGGATTTGAAAGAAATTTTGTTGCGTTCTTTAAAGCCGTCGAGCCACCCTGTACTCGCCTTAAAATTGTTTTTCCCCATCTCAATAGCAAATTGTTCAGCTTTGCTTCTTATAAGGGGACCACTCACGGGAATCTTCTTATCCCTAGCTTGTTTGAACCATTTTAGCACACAACTGTCTAAATTTGGATTTTCTGGCTCCCTTAACCTTTTTCGATCTTTACCGCGCTCACTTTCACTGTTGAGAATTTTTTCTTTATTCTTCGAGTAGGTGGATAATGTGTTAGGAGGAATTCCAAAGTCCCTGACAATTTCAGATTTTTTCTTCGTCCCCTTTTCTACTTCTCTAATTGCCGCTATTTTTTCCGATAACATTAAAGTTTTGTATGTTTACGTATTACCGTGCGACGACATCTTTACTCAAAACGAAGTGACTTGACGTGATTTGCGGTGATTGCAATTGCAACGCCAACGCATCTCAACTGAAGGGGCGTGCCAGATGGGCTAGAATTGAGGTGACAGGTACGGGTACAATGTACAATGGCCTTGAAACAAGTGGCACGTTAGAACAGAAAAGAATACTACCCCTTTTAGCGGAAATTTCCAGCATGAAATTGGCATTTTTAACTTGTAGAAAAGTTCGAATTATCCAAATTATAATTCGAATTATCCACGACTTTTTAACATTACTTATATAGGAAATGCTAGGGACCAGAATAAAAATTCGAATTAAAGAAGATTTCGAATTAACGAAGTTCGAATTAAGCAGGTTCTACTATATTTACAATTAATTTGTGATGACAAAAGAAGTCATAATGTTGATAAGATATTACAAAAACAATCATTTTCAAAACGTTGGGAACTAGGTTAATTGCTTGTTTGAAAAGCATTACGAAAATTTACCTGATCCTTTGGCCGATTTTATACACCTTAATTTTAGAGGCTTGGATGAAAATGTATACCTTCTTTTATGACACTCATTATTTTGGACGAAAGTGTAATAGCCGATTTATTTCATTTAGATCGAATAATTAATTTTTTCAATAACATTCATGTATTATGTTTATTTATTGAATAGCTTAACAACATTGTAGTCGTAGTTCACTTTTCATAGACAAGGAACACAGTCCCCTTTCGTCTTTTCTGGATTGTTTTTTAAAATCCCTTTTTCCAATCTGTAAGTTGTCGGTTGTAATTAAAAACAGATTGTAGGAAACTCATAAAACACTTCCGTGTTTGGCTGCCCTTCAGAAGCAAATTATTTAATTACTGACACTTTTATCATCGAAAAAAATCTTGAAAATAAACACAAAATAACGCTGAAAAAATCGTTTACTCCTCGCGTTAAGTCTATTTTTACAGTGATTAGCGGCATGCATTATTTATACATAAGTGCTTTGCATTCTATTCATGCTTATAACACAATTAAGTGGCTGTAGCAGCATATGTTAGAGACCCGGAACATTTTAAATTTCCATAGATATCACCTCTCTCGAACAATCGTTATTCCTTTCTGGCGAAAAACATGAAAGAAAAATTTTGTTTACATTCGTATTAAGTACGTGTTTTTCGTGTCCGATGTTTAACTATATAATTAAATTACTGCTTTTTATCGCTTAAGCTTTCAACGAAATTGTTTAAACGGTTGCGTCATGTGGTCACACTTTTCTTCATTTTTATGCTAGAGCGTATTCGGTATAACTGTTCATATCTTTTACAATTTTTGTTACAATCAATATTCATTATTGTTATCCTGTGCATTGGTAGGTTTTATTGTCAATCAAGAAATCAATAATTTTGGGTGGTTTAACTACGGAGTAATGCAATTTGTGTTTAAACATTTAAATATTTGGGAGTACTAGTCAACAGAATAAATGAAAGTGTAGATATAAAAAGATGGATTCAAGGGGAAACTACAGCGTTTTATAAAAAAATATTAGATTTTTTGTTATATTTGGATGGACGGCGTTTTGATTTTTTTGGAGTTCGTACTATTTTTCTGGGCTTGACATTCACTTTAATGGGATCTTTTGGTCGAAGACCTTTGAAAATGGCAAAGTCCTTGTCAGACAGTGCCATCACATATCTTCCTCCACGATGATTTACCATGCCGTTTTGCGTAGCGTACTTTAGAGCTCGTTTTATTTGCATAGCAATGTTTCGTGGCCTTGGACGTATTTGTTTGGCATTGATAACACCTTGGATGTAGTCAATTATTCTTCCTTGGGAAGATCCTGTTGATTCATGGAGGTCCACTATGGCCTGCAAAGCGCATTGCAAAAATTTGGGTTGGCCGCCGATCACTTTCATCTTATGCCAACAATCATGGGGTCCTGGTTTAAATTTGCTTTGGCTGCTTCCCATGTTTTAATGAAATAAAATTTAATATTTACACTCAAATAATAACAATTTTTATATGCCAACATGACAGAAGTCATTATTTTATAATTTTCGGTAGATTATTTTCTAAAAATGAATATTTAAAATTTTATTGCATCTAACACATTTGAGTGTAAATATTAAATTTTATTTCATTAAAACATGGGAAGCAGCCAAAGCAAAAATATTAGAGATAGGAAGATAAGCCGAAACACAAAAATGAAAATCTATAAAACGACCTAAGACCAATAATAGCATATGTTGCAGAAATATTTACATTAATAGTTTAACTGATTAACAATAAAGATATTTACAAACCCTCGGGCCAGAGGACCTCGGGTTTGTAACATCTTCGCCCTCTGGACATAAACATCTATTTAATACCCTTGGTACATAAATAACTATTATTACTAAATAATGAGTACTCTTAGCTATATTAATTCATCTGCATAATTCTCTTTTTTCTTCTTCTTCTTCTTCTTCTTTTTCTTCTTATTCTTCTTCTTCTTAGAGTGGTGTCTCCCTACGGAGGTTGGCAATCATAATGGCTATTTTTATTTTTTAACTTGCTGCTCTAAACAAATCAATCGATCTGCATTGATACCAATCACGTAGATTCTTCAACCATGAATTCTGCCTTCGGCCAGAACAGATCGTCTTCCTTAAATCTTTCCTTGTATTATGAGTCTCAAAATTTCATATTTTGGTCTTCTTATCACGTGCAAATTGTATTTTTTTTAATATCCAAATCTCAGCTCCATATAATAATATTGAAAATAAATAACAGCGAATGGTAACTGATCTCCAAATTTATATTTTGGCACGTTAGGAGTTGTAACGAAAGTATTTTTCCTACCTCAGAGTAAAATTATAAGGGTAAAGATAGGGCAAGCAAAATAAACCTTACTTTTGCGAACGGCACTTAGGGTTTGTTGGAGTGCTGGGGTCGTGGATCAGTAAAAAATAAAGGGGTTGGAATGGGGCAACTACAAAAAAATGAAATAAAAAGTCATGAATTTCTTGGGACAAACAAAACAAAAAGAAACAGGAAACACCTCTAGTACTTCAATATAGGGCGCCACTTTGAGGTGCCTAATTATACCTATTACAACCACTAGTTGTAACTAGGGAAATAATTATTAAACATATAAAAACATATATGTTTATAAAATAGACAAAATACATGTTAAGAAACAAAATTTAACATTTATTGTTGTGTCATACCACAAACAGTTACACAAATACAGACAGCACAAAAAATGCTATATTAGTTACAGAGATTCTTACCAAAATAATAAAGAAAATTTACATATGTTCTACTGATTTACAAACTCAGGAGATGCTACAAAAACTTATAAATGTTACTGAGGTATAAACTGTGACAAATATAAAAATTATTACAAATAAAAAAAATTTCTTTCTTCCATCTGTATCTAATAGTATTTCTTCTGTCATCCACTGTTTTTTAGCCTCTGACCTATGTTGAATCAAACTTTCTTGAGCTGGTTTCAGTAATGTGTTTTTTTATAATATACCACTTTTTATTTACATCCATAATTTGTTTATTATCAGTTAATGTTTTATGCATATTAACATTCCCATTATTATTTTATTTTTTTCTTATTTCTTTGTTTTTTAGCATTGTTACATTCATTTTTGGTTGTTGTTTTCTGAGTTCAATTCTTTTTATTTTCACGTCAGCAACTAACGGATTGTGGTCTGAGTTAACATCTGCTTCATCAGTTTTAAATAAGGTTATAGAGTTTTTTTTTAACTTGAAATATGCTGATGACACTTTAATAATCGTGCCAAATCAGGAAGAAATTGAAGACACAATGAGATGTTTGGAGGAAAAAAGGAAAACATATAGACTAAAGCTAAATACGAGTAAGACAAATATCATGATTTTAGACAGAGCTCGGAATAATCTTCAACACATTAAAGAAATTGGGGCTTAGCTTCTGATTTTTCTTCCTCTCGGTATCCTGGACCTCTCTGGGTGGTTTCCTCGTCTTCTTCTGTAGGTAATATTTTCTGGCATCGTAACAACTTCCGTACTGAGGTTTCGTTGCGCATCGCCGCTTATATAAAGCCAAAACGAGGCTACGAGAACGTTCCAGAGTGCCATTTAGTAGCGAGCGCTTTCGCGATTATCATGGAAGAGTTTTGCGATGTAGACACAAGCTAATATGTCGCGGTGTACAATGTGCAGTCGACTTCTTATTATTTATTTTTATTGTAAATGCTATTCTGGCAGAAGTACCTACTACTAATTACTAGTGGGACAGATCGCAATCATTAAAATAATTGTATTAAAATAAAAAAATTGTTTTTTGATTTAAGCTTAAACAGTAAAGTAAAATTAAATTTGAGAAACCATCAGATAATTGTAAATTAGGCGCGCTATTTCTGTCAAATAATATTAAATAAATGATTGGGGGGAAATTGGGGGGGTCGCGAACAATTTTTTTAGCAAAAAGTGTTCGCGGTCTAGATAAGTTTGGGAAACTATGATCTAGATTATCATACGAGCAGGTGAGGTTGACATTTGAATAGAAGTGGCTATATGTTGCGCTTCACTATCCCATTACACCCCCTTTCTTGTGGCATCTTAATGCAATTTAACATTTTTGTTGTAAATAAACTTAGTTTTAAAGTATAATTGTAGCTTATAAAAATAATAAAGTATTAGTTTGTTGCTATTTCTCTTCTTCTCCTATTTTTATTGCTGCTTTCCATTTATTACTCTTGTATATATATAGTATGGTAAAGTCACAAGAAAGACATACTTCCCTGAAGTAAAATTATTGATTTAGTTAAGGAAATGTTACAGTGTTATATAGTTGCCATTGTCAGTTTTACCGCCACATAGTTGTGTAATTAATTACGTAGTATGGAATTAGAAAAAAGAATACCTCTGAGCTAAACTCCATAAAAGTCGTAAATAGTTTAAAACAGTCTGTAATACTAGGGAAAATATCGCACGGACGTAATTTATTCTTGTATGCCCTATAAGGAAAACTCTTTAGGAAGCAAAAGAAAAATTTTAATACGGAAAAAAATGGAAATGCGTTGATAAGTGGATTTTTTGTCGGCGCCAGTACGACACGATTATGAGGACGTCCAGAGAGGTACTTTATAAAGTGTTGGCGCTGGGATTTGCAATTCAAGAGCTCGTCAATTAATGATACAAAGCGGCTTGGCCTCGTAAAATTATCATAGGCACGAGTGAAGAAGAAGGTTGAACATAATCAATTAGAATCCGTAATAGCAGCGTTCTCATCGTACACTTTGAGAGGAACCGAGGAAGAACTTTAATAGTGCATTCAGCACAAAAGAACGTGATTAGAACTCATCATACATATTTATGGTATCGGCTGGTGATGGACGAGCGCGACTTTTTTCGATTCAGTGACATAAAAATACCGCTACAAGAATTTTTACCAAGAAAATCACATACATCTTTTGTTAGACTAATATTAATAATTAATATTTAATCTTAAGTAAGCAATATTTCTTTTCTGTTAATCGGAATCTCTCTTAAGAAGTTTAGCTCATCAGTATGTTGATTCATGTGCGTTTTCTATGCTCATCATTATGTCAATGCAATTTTAACTTTCGACAGTGCTACTTGGATCAGTTAACAATAAATGCAAATAAGTTTGCCATAAAAGTGCAAATAAATAATTCTCTTTTTCTTCTTCATATACCGTCTTCTTTTCAAAGATTGGCAATCATCAAGACTATGCGTACTTTAAAGAGTAAAGATGTTTATTAGCGGTTTTGAGCTTTTCGTAAAGATTTGTAACGAGAAACGTTTTATCCTTTCATTGATATTCTTTTATTTATCTTTCATTGTATTATAAGTTCATGTAATGAAATATGTTTTCTCTCTCATAATATGTTTCAGGAAGATCAGTTTCTTCTTTTAAATTTTCAACACGTGCTTTGCCTTTTTGTTGGTCGTAACACCTCTCGGCATTTTTGATTCTCTCAGTATTAACTTCCGATGGAGAAAAATTCCTCATGTTAATTTCTCCTGCATAGTGCAAGATTAAATAACCCTCTTCACAGAGTTAAGAACTATATTCTGCTAGTGGCGTATCAATGTTTTAATTCGCAACTACTACTGAATATTCCTGCAGAAGACTTTTCTACAGTTTGCAGGTAAGATCCGTCTCTGTATCAGGTACAACCCTGCAGACCGAGTTCTGTTTATTTTGTCACATCCCTCTCGTACATAGATGTCTACTTCGAAAGGCAATTTAGACATGTATCTGGGTATTATATGGCTAGAAATCATCATCCATTCGGTATACCGGATTTCAATAATGAGGTTATTCCTGCTTATTTTTCGCAGTATGTCGTAATATAACCGTTAAGTTTTCTTACAACTTCTGTAGCTTCCTGACAGAATCGTGTCCAGGAACCGATACCTGAACAAAGAAGCAAGAGATCAAGTACAAAAAGCAAATAGACTGGCAGGATGCCTTAATAACAATATATGGCGAAACAGACACACTAACACTGAGTTGAAATCAAGAATTAATAAAGCCAGTGTAAGATCAATAATGACATATGCCTCAGAAACAAGACCCGACACAGTCACAACGCAAAGGCTACTGGAAACGACAGAGATGAGAGTATTGAGAAGAATTACAGGAAAAAAGCGAAAGAGATCGAAAGAGATGCGAAGAAAATGTAACGTACACTGTATAAATGAATGAACACAAAATAGAAAAAAGATTTTAATAAGCACATAAGCAGAATGGAGGAGACCCGTGTCGTCAAAATAGCAAGAGCAGTCACCAATTGGCATAAGAAGTATAGGACGACCGCGCAAAAAAGAAGTGACAACCTTCCAAGAGCAAGAAGAAGAAGATGAAAATTTTGTTATATTCCATTCTCTTCTCTTGAGTATATCCTATTATGACTAATCTAGTTTAAAAAACTTATCAATTTAAACTAACTTCTAACTTGTAGTCCATTCACTAAGAATTGTTTTCTTCTCTTTAGATAAATGCCCAAAATCAAAATTTTATTTTCGTGTAAGGACGTCATTTCCCCTACCCTTCCCGAATTAACTCATTTGGTCTACTACCACAAATAGCTTTTTAATAAATATTTGGGTCTTCTTGATCTGGTTAATCAGCAGCAAACATTATACTACTACTACTACTACTACTACATGTCGATTTATAATGTTCTTCTCTGTTTCTAGACTTCAAATCGCTACTTCGTCCAATCATTCTATGGGTCTTTTTGGATGTTTCTTTCTCTTATCTTTTTTTTTTTGTTAATAAGTCATCTGTGGCCGTTCGTTTGATCCATTATTTCCCTAATGTGTTCGTTGTTTTTTCTTTCTCTTCTCGATCTTCCTACCGCTTTTCTCCAAAAATTCAGTTCTGTTGCTTTCAGCATTACCTTTAGCGTGATTTGGTCGTTTAATGTGAATACCTATTTTTTTTGTTTTGACATTAATAGTTGTTCTGGTAATGATATTTCTAATAGTATATCAAACAAACTGTTACCATGATCTTTAAATTTAGTTTCTTTCTATTATATTTCATCTTCTGAGTATTTTTTTATTTTTTTTTTCTTCAGTTTTAACGTATGAGGATATTAGGAACTCTCAATTATTTTAGCATGTTTTAACAAAGGTTTTACTATACTATATTCCTTATGGAGATTTTCTTCAGGTTTGAAATATTGATCCTGTTTAATATATAGGTGTTTGTTATTTGTGCCTGTAAGTACTGAGTTAGTCGGTCAGATAGCTCAGCGGGATGTGCGGCTGCCTCTCATTCGCTTCACTGTCGAATGGTTCAATGGATGTGGGATCGAGCCCCAGCTCGGTGTACAGAAAACAAAAAGTCTAACGCAGCAGTTTAAGATTCTAGATGAATCTGCGGCTTAGACTAGGATATGCTGGGATCTGATCGGCCTATGGTGGAGCAGTACGGCAAGAGATAAGGGCTTGCGGCTCGGTGATACTCCTCCATAGATCCCTACCGGACGGGCGTAACGCCTAAAAAACCGGATATATATATAAGTACTGAGTTAAATTTATACTGGTATGGATAATGAAATTAGAGCTTCTTATTCTTCTTTTGGCATTATAACCCTGGATGGGTCTTTGCCTGTCTGGCTATGTCCTTCCATTCAGATCTCCATTGTGCCCTTCTTCTCGTTTGTCTTATGTTCATTGTTTTCAGGTCGTCTTCCACGTCATCCAACCATCTCGTTCTGGGCCTTCCTTTTTTTCGCCTTCCTATTGGCTTCCATTGTAACATTTTCTTTATTGTTTTTGCATTGTTTTGTCTCTGCACATGTCTCAGCCATGACAGTCTTTGACTTTTCACAAATCTTACAATGTCATAACCTTCATTTAACTCATTAACCTCGTCGTTTCTTCTGATTCTCCGTGTGCCATCTTCCTCTTGTACCGGGCCATATACTTTCCTCAGTATTTTTCTCTCTAATGTCCTGTACACCACAAGTTAATGCAGATTCTCAAGAAAGTTGATATAGACCAAAAAGACATAAGATGCATTGAAAACTTGTACTGGCATCAAACGGCACAGCTAAAAATAGACAATTCTATATCTAAGCCCATACATATAAGAAGAGGCGTTCGACAGGGATGTGTGCTTTCCCCTCTTTTATTTAACATTTATTCAGAAGCCATATTTCAAGAGTCTTTGGAGGATGCAGAGATGGGAATCAAGGTGAATGGAGTATTGATCAACAACATACGATATGCTAATGATAGTGTCTTAATTTGTGACAACATAGTCGATCTTCAACAACTTGTCACTATAATCGGAGAATACAGTGAGCGAATGGGACTAGAGATTAATACCAAAAAGACCAAATTCATGATCATCTCCAGAAACTTGGATGCATTTGAAAACTCCACCATAACACTGAACTGTTCTGACTGATAATACTGACTTGTTCTGAGTTCGATCTTCAACTGAGACTAAGGTTTACTAAGTGCTACGTATGGTCAGTGCTGCTATATGGCGTAGAGGGCTGGGCACTCAAAACGAGGGATATAAACAGATTGGAAGCTTTCGAAATGTGGCTTTATCGCCGTATCCTAAAAATACCATGGACAGCGAAAATCACAAATATAGATGTCCTTAAAAGAATAAACCAAGAACGCCAACTTTTCGAAACCATCAAGAAAAGGAAAACGGCGTATCTAGGTCACATCATGCGAAATGAAAAATACCAGTTCCTCCAACTTATAATCGAGGGTAAAATTGAAGGCAAGAGAGGAATGGGACGCAAGAAAATGTCCTGGCTCCGAAACATAAGGCAATGGACAGGGATTAACGACATACAATCTCTGATACATATTGCAAGAAATAGAGAGTTAATGGAAAATGTGACCGCTAACATCCATTAGTGGATTTGCATCTGAAGAAGAAGAAGAATGTCCTGTAGTTTTGGTTCTTTTGTCTAATAATTTCGATGTCATCAATCTTTTATTAGCATAGTATGTACGATTCCCGCTGGAAATACGTGCATTAATTTCGCTACTTACGGAGTTCTTCTGATTGATTTCTGTGCCGAGATATGTAAAGACATCAACTCGTTCGATAGTATCGTTGTCTATTGTGATATTATTTTCATTGTCAGTTGTTCTTTTGACTTTCATATACTTCGTTTTTGCTTCGTTTATTTTGAGACCTCTTTTTCTTGCTTCAGGATCAATTTGTTTGAACACTTCCATTAGTCGTGGCTCATTCTAATGATAGCTACATCGTCTGCATATGCAGTAATTTGCACTGATTTGGTGTTTATATGGCCGGTTATATTGGTTTTTCTGATGACTGCATCAAGAACTAGGATGAATAGTATGGTTGATAGGGCATCTCCTTGTCTTACTCCCATGTTGATGTTAAACAGGGGAGTCAGTTGACTGATCTACTCTGACTGCGGCTAATGGAATTAAAGCTAGTTCTACGAAAGTACAATAATTTGGTTATGTACATCAATTTTGTTCTGGAATGTAAAGCATTATCAATCTTTGTCTTATTCCATTTATTGGAGAATTTTTCTAACATGGCAAATATCAAACTTACCGCCGTTATCTGGAAGTAACTCTTTCTGTAGACTTTATCTTAGATAAAAAAAGTCTATAATTTTTATGAGACAACTTTCTATTTGATGTTAACAGAATACTAGTAACTGAAATCATCCATTTTCAACCACGTTGTGATTTTTTTGAATGGTCCACAATTGCCTGTCAGCATCAGTTTTTTTTAGTACTTTTCTTTTTTCTCGTGTTCCAAACTTCTTTCTGTGCGTTTTACTGTAGGTGCAAACTTCATAGAGTTTATTATACAAATTTATCTGAAATTAAAGCTCTGACAACATACCTGAGATATCTTCTGTTTTGATGACTAAAATCTTTATAGTAAATTGTCATTTGGAATAATCTAGATTTCTAATAAACTCTAGATTTATTATCCGCATTGCAAATCTATCGGGGCAGGAGCCACCGAGTTTACATTTTATGTACTCTTTAAAAGTAGTCCTTAGGATCCACTAGTATTTGTATAGTACCAATATTCTTATCCTACGTTGGCGCCCAACGTGGGGCACGAATTGTTTAACGAGAGTACGCTAGACTCCCTTGTTTTAATGGCTTCAAGTAACTCTCCCAGATACAGGTATGTTCTGCTCTTAACATAGGATACTTAGTAGAAAATTTGATTACATTGATAACAAAAATTAATCTGATCCAGTAAAGAAATGTAGTTCCAGGAAAGAACTTAAGTTCCAGAAAAGCAGCAAAGTCAAGAAACTATACGAAAAATAAAATATTTTAACCCATAAGGCTGTAATTAAATATGGAAACAACCTCGATGACAAGATATACGTGGAATATACACGGTTATATGAAACGTACTGACAGGGTGCATAACTTCATCATTAATATTTAATCTGGACTAAAAGCATATTTTTAAAGAGGCTTTAAAACTATTTATGTAGACATCTTAATAAATGAAGTCAAGCTCAATAACCTTCGGTATGCAGATGATACAATAGTGTTTGCCAATAACACAGAATGGCTGCAAAACTTAATGAACAAAATAACGGAAAACAAGTAGAAACATATGGACTAGATATAAATACCAGCACAACCGTGCTAATGATTAGCAGCAAGGAAAATATAACTATAGCAATTCTGTATGTGAACCAAATGAGAATTGAATGTGTCTGATAGTATAACTCTTTGTATCTTGGTATAAAAGATTTAATTTAAAACTTTTTATAAGTGTCGTCGAAAATTTGCAGTTGCATAACGTGACGTTTTTCGATCTAGTTCAGATCATCCTTAGTGCCTTCTTTTTGTACTTTAAGCTAACAATAAAATAGTAGCGGTGACATCAATATATGAAAAAATGTTTACAAATGTCTACATGTTTAAAAATTTAAATTCTAATACGACCCTAGGTCGATGACATTGGATAAAGATTTTAATACTGAAAGAGCAACATGTTTGTTTGCTCTACTTAAACACGTGGTTGTTGTCAGTTAAAACTACACAGACCAAATGAATTTTCGACGACACTTTTAAAAAATTTTAAATTAAATGTTTTATACCAAGATACAAATTTGAAGTGTTTTGCTTCTGTATACATTTTTTTAAACTATAGTATACAGCCAACTACTGGGATTATCCCATTAATTTTTTTACAAAAATAAGGCTCCTTAATTGTTACATGTACTTAGTGCTTCTGGACGGAATAGAAACGTTGACATTAAAGGCGAAAACTCTCAAAATTTCAAGATTTTGAGCTATGGTTATACAGAAGGATCCTAAAGATACCATGGACAGACAAACTCACTAATGAGGAAGTACTGCGAAGGATGAACACAACCGCGGATTTAGTCAACAACCTGAAGGTCCGTAAGCTGCAGTACTTTGGATATATAATGAGAAATTAAGGAAGATATGAGCTACTCGCATGCATTTTGCAAGATAAAATTGAAGAAAAAAGGACAAAGGACAAAGAAGAATATCCTGGCTTGCTAACCTTAAAGCATGGTATAAAAAGACCTCAACATAGCTATTCCGTAGAGCAACCAAAAAAAAGTCATCATAGCCAGAATTATTGCCAATATTAGCAACGAATAGGCACCCTAAGAAGAAGAACTGACTGGTAAACAATTGAGGAAAACATATAATAATTGCACAGGATTTACTTTTAGGAAAATTTCAGCATAAACTATTTATACACTATAACACCACAGAAATTTAACCAATAAACGAATCTAAAGAAATTGTGTGGTATGAATGTTATTAACTTTATGTGGTTCCGAAAAATACCGTTCCAAAATAACAGCTCGCGAAATCCGCCACTCATCATCCATATTTATGGTATCGGTGTTTCCGCAACTAGTGAACGTTCCCAGCAGAAGCAGCAGCATCAATCGGAGAAAACAAAAGGGGATCTTTGTTTTTTCAATCCAATCTGCATTTCATTAGTGATTTGTCGTAATATAATCAAGGCTTTCGAAGACTCCGGCTATGCTGCTGATATAAATATCTGCTTGAATAAATCGGACTCGGTATTAATTAAGTCGGGAATATAAGAGACGAAAATCGGGGAACATCCACTTCTCTATTGATCAGACGACGTCCCGATATTAAAATCTTCTCAATCATTTCAAAACACGAAAGAAAACGCAAAATGTATGTAACTATGTAACAAAAGTTTTCGAAAAAATTCATTGTCTGATAATTATTCCCAAATAACTACGTATCGATTCGCTATTGGAAGCAAATTTTGGGTGATTGTCAAACTCAATATGTTGTATCATATTTTTCAATTATTGAAAACTTTATGAAGTACAAAGTGGGTATACAAAAATCTGTGTACAATTTAGTTGTAGGATTGATAAAATGTGAAATTGTAAATTTGATTAGAAGTTAAAATGAAAATATCACCAATACATTTTATACACGAAATCACCGAGGAAAAATTCAATGTAGAATCACTGTGGAACGACTTTACAAGAGAAATGTACCAAATGAGGCTAGCACAGAGTATACAGCTGAAACAAATAGACGATATCGAAGATATCAACGCGAGCTGGGAGGAAATTAAAAACAACATTGAAGAAGCAGCAACTGAAGATCTAGGAAAACACAAAGGCATGTCATGTCACTGAACAAAAGTCATAACAATACACCATGGTTCAGAAAAGAAATAAAAGGAAAATGTAAAAACAAACTAGAGGCTTACATGAAGTACAAAACATCAAATACTCCAAAATCCCGAGACACCTGTAGAAGAATACGAAATAAAACAAAGCAGTTGGTAAGAAAAACAAAAAATAAACACAGGGAACAGTTTACAAAAAGGATGGAAAGTGCAAGCACAAAAACAAATATGGAGATTCATAAGAAACTAACGGAAAGAAATGGCACAATTGAAGGAATACAATAACACACCAGCAAACGAATGGGAAAAATACCTGACGGAACTGTTGAAAGGAAAGGAAAGTAATAATTAACACAACAACGTACCTGAATTAAGACACGAAATAGAAATCAGTTTTTAGGAAGTAGAGATAGCCATAAATTCATTCAAAAATAGAAAGTCGGCAGGTTCGGACGGAATAACCAACAAGCTTCTAAAACACGGAGAAGAAAGTATAACCCTAGAGATGACCAAACTTATACAAAAACTAATATTACACTGCAAGATACCAGACGCATGCAGAAACAGCCCCAAAGAAGGCCCCAACAACTATAGAGGTATAAATCTACTGAACACCACACTTCAGCTTACCACAACAGTCCTAACCAACAAAATCAATAAACTAACAACTTTATGACATGAACAACAATGATTCAGATCCATAAGATCTGAAATGGGCTTCCTTAACAGCATTGAACGACGCCAGAGTAGATTCAAGATATGCTGCCCTCCTTAAGAATATATACGATGATGCTACTTTTCACGTAAAAATAGATGATGATCTGGAAACTATGAAAATAGACCTTGGCAAAGGCGTGAGACAGGGCGACACCATCTTACCCAAGTTATTTACTTTGGCATTAGCAAATGTTTTCAAACAACTAAATTGGGCCGAAAATGGATTAAAAATAGATGGCGTATATTTTAACCATTTGCGTTTTGCAGACGACATAGTACTACTAAGCACAGTTATCTATGAACTAAAATCAATGCTACAAGATTTAAATCACAAATCGAATCAAATAGGATTAAAAATGAATCTCGACAAAACAAAGATTATAAGCAACAGCCTAGAAAACATCACGATAGATAACATCAATATAGAAAAGGTAGAACAATATATATATCTAGGACATGCAATTAAAAACGAAAAGGAAAATCAAACCCTAGAAATTAAAACAAGGACACAATTATCATGGGCTGCTTTTGGTAAGTTGAGCTTCATTTTAAAAGACACAAAAAACCCAATTCACTTAAAACGAAAAACCTATGACACTTGTATACTACCAGTTGCAACTTATGGATTGGAAACTATGGCAATAACAAGAAAAATGGCAGAACAATTCAAGCAATTTTGTTGAAGCCTCAGAGACAAAATTTCTAACACCGAAATACGTCAAAGAACTAAAGTAACCGACATCATGGGAAAAATAGCGACATTGAGATGGCAATGGTAGCACATGTAGCAAGACAAGACACCAACAGATGGTATCATAAAGTGACATTCTGGAGACCTCGGAAACAAAAAGAAGCGTGGGAAGACCTAAAATGAGATCGATAGACGATATAACTGCTGTAGCTGGAAAGCAGTGGATGAGAATTGCAAAAGGTAGGGAAGCGTGGAAGCAATTGGAGGAGTCCTATGTCCAACATGGGATAAATGAGGGCTGAAGAAGACGAAGAAATGGGCTTTAAAGCCTACATACAAGAAGGACGAAAAATAGCTGAATGAGGACAAGATGTACCATGTCTAAATTTTCTAAAAAGCAAACGACCCAAATTATTGAGTAATGCCCAGTCAAATAGGTTACTAGAAGTCGCAAAGATCAATTAGGAAAATCGACTCTTTCTTATTAGTCAAATGATCTTTAGTGGAGAACTAAGAAGAAAAGTAAATACTATTGAAAACGGGTTATGCGTATTTTATGCATGAGTTATAGATCTTAGGTAGTAGGGTTCCGTAAGTTATGTATGCTACCGTGAGGTCTGTCAAGGCTACCCCCCACTATCTCTCTCTGCTCAAATCCCTTCTCTATGTACTCTGCTAGATTTATTACTTCGGAAGCTTGGTGGGTGTGAAATTAGTTTTGCATCTAATTGTTTCTGGATGCGGTTAAGAATAAGGCGATGTGACATAGCAGATAGATCCCACGGTAGCTACTCGGTAGTTTGGAGTCTTTTCCGCGTTTCAGAAGGGGTACCAATTTCGATTTACGCAAGAATTCGGAAATCTGATAGGTGATAGAAAATCTACAGCTGTAAATGGGCCAAGCATCCATTATCTCACTCGTAGCTCAAAGTGCTTTATCTGCTCTGTTAGGATTTCATTCACATCCAATGATGTTCATTAATTTTTCAATTTGCATGACTTCCATGTTTTTTTTTGAGATCTTCATTGATAAAATGTTTCATCTTCTTTCATTCTTATTTTTTTGGTGTTTTACATCAGTCCTTTGTTTTGCAATTCAGCAGCCGTTAATATGCTATCTGATATAGCGTTACTGAGCATTGCTCTTTTACCTGTGTGGGATATCTGTGAAGTTTTTTGATAATTTCCCAATCTTCCTTCCTGCTGTGCATCATGTCCATTTCACTTAATATCACACTCCATCGTTTTTTTTAGTATCTGCTGAAATTTCTTCACTATCTCTATTTTAATTTCGCTCACTATAAAGTTTTTAGATCATTTTCCAGGCCTGCAGGACTGATTACTGCTATGCCTCTGTCCATTTAACTGAGCATCTCACTCCATCGTTTTTTTCTTGGGGTGCTCAGTATCTACTGCAATGTCTCACCTATACGCGTGCCTTAGTTTCGCTAAATGGATCTTTGCCATATTCTTCGGAAACTTTTGCATTATGTCCTTTGCTTCGTTGTTCAGACCAGATGTGCATTGGTGTTGACATTACAGTAGACTCTCGATTATTCGAGCCTTGGTTATCCGAGCCCCTCGGTTAACCGAGGCAAAATTTTGCCTGGAGTTTACTTTTATAGCCGTACTTGTTAAATCACAATATCGAGTAATAAAAAAAAGGGTCGATGGCCACAAGTTATATCGGCAGCTGTTATATGGGCAATCCATTGAAAATTGTGGATTATTGATAAGAAGAGAATTGTGTTTAGATTAAGCTGATGTTGAGTTGGTATTCTCAGAAATTGGTCACCGCCTTATTTCCAAAATTTCTGTGTCGTGTTTTGTCTACAACTTCCTGTTACTTTCTATGTTAATTAATGTGAATTGAACTACCGATTTATTTGTTGTCGTTCAGATCGTCAAATTATTTGTTTGCTGCCGTTCAAATCATCAAATCAAGTCAAATTACTGTACGGTGAAATTTTTGCTTTTATGTACTGTTTTGTGTATTTATTCGAGTTTATAAGTTTAAGTTTCATAATTAATTTTTCATAAGTTGATTTATGAGAGTGTAAGAGAGCATCTTTCTGTGCAATATGAGTGAAAAGCGGAAGAGAGTAGTTGTATCTTTAGAAACAAAAGTGAATGCAATTAAGAGGTTGGACAAGGGTGAATCAATACAGAAGGTTGTTTCAGATGTAGGTGTCGAAAGAGTAACTGTTGGAGATTGGAAGCGTAAGCGGAATAAAATCGAACAGTGGATTAACCGAAGTGTGAGTGGTGGTAGTGAATTGGCCCGGAAGACTATAAAGAAAGGGACTATGAACAAACTTCTGAGGCATTGTTCTTGTGGTTTTCACAAATGAGAGGATTGGGCAGTCCGATAAGTGATCCAATACTCCAAGCAAAAGCTATCGAATTCCAGAAGAAGTTTATGGATGGAGGAGAAAACTTTTGTGCTAGTGAAGGATGGATTGACTTATGGAAAAAGAAATATAGCATACGACAATTGAATAACTGTGGCGAAAAACTTTCTGCTGATTAACTGAAATTGGAACATTTTATTTAAAATTACAAGACATTATCCTTAAAGATGGACTAACTTCAGACCAAATATTTAACTGTGATGAGACAGGCCTTAACTTTAAAATGCTTCCATCGAAAACACTAGCTGCTAAAAATAAGGAACTGCACCAGGTTACAAAAAAAGCAAAGAGAGAGTCACAATCCTACAATCTATAGCAATCAACAGTAATAGTAACACTTTTAAGGACTGGTTTTTTAATGACTTTGTGCCAGTCATTGATGCCTACCTAATAAACAAAAATCTGCCTCGGAAAGCTTTGTTGTTGTTGGACAACGCATGATCCCACCCAGATGCGAGTGAATTGATTAGTGGTGACATACGAACTGTGTTCCTTCCACCCAATGTGACGTCTCTCATCAAGCCCCTAGACCAAGGCGTAATAGAAGCAATGAAGAGGAATTATGGCGGAAGCTTCTTCAGGTACTGCTAACTAAGCTGGATGAAGGGCTGACTGTAATTGAGACATTGAAGAAAATCACGGTTAAAGATGTTTGCTATTGGATTGCATCTGCTTGGGACGATGTAAAAGTGTCCACTATTCAGAAGTCGTGGAAAAAATTATTTAAGATAAACAACAAAACCCAAGATGTTTAAAATGAAACTGATGACTGTGAAGTTGATTATATAACTAACCTAGCCAATCAATTACCAGTAGAACAACCAATCGGAAACCAAGACATCATCGATTGGATGAATCTAGGTGAAGAAATGGAACTGACAGATGATGCAATTGCCAATCTAGTTGTAAACGTCACTCATGAAGAAGATGAAGAAGCTACAGATGAGATAACTCAAAAAATTTCTCATTTTGATGGATTGAAGTCCCTTGAAGCAGCCATCGCAACATCGAGCAACAAGAAGAATCGACACCATTAGACGTGCTCAATTTTCAACGTTGGCGCAACATCGCCGCCTCAAAAAGAGGAATGAAGTTAAAACAAAAATCAATCAAAGACTTTTTTCAAACAATAACATTTATAAGGTAAATTGTTTTATCTTTTATACTACTTTTATATTAGTTTTTAATTATTAAAATAAACACATTAATCATTATTTGCGTAGGTACACATTTTTTTATCAGTACATGTAACCAATCTATGTTAACCGAATTTTTTCGGTATCCGAGCTAGTCCCTGTCCCAATTACCTCGGATAATCGCGAGTCTACTGTATTTGGATATGTGTTTACCACATCGTCGTGCTTATCTTGTGTACCGTTTTTTGTTACTGACGATGAGCAGTAAATTTTAGTGTTCGAAATCGGCCGTCTAAGTTACTATTAAACAAATTGTAAATAGTTTTTTTTTCGTACTATTTTTTTTAATATTAAGGCGTATATATAACACAGATTAATTTCCCAGGTATACTTGAGCCTGATAATTTAATACATGACATTTATGTATTTAAAATATATATAGTTAATAAATTTTTATAAAAACGTACAGTTTCCTCTTTTTTTGGTATAGTACTTAATTTGGGCTGTCAAAATCAGTGTTTGTCTAGAACTAGAAAAGACATTAAGAGTTTATAATTAGATCAGCGAACTGTCCGGTCTAAGTGTTGTATATCGCAAACGACATTTCAATCATAAAGCAAATGAACTGCGTCTCTACCAACCACGTGGAAATTTCTGATTTAGTCGTTGGCGTCGAGGGGGATGAATTTAGAATACGGTCGTCACCTCCACGCAAATGTGATAAGATCACAGATCAGTCAAGTAGAAAATGACGGTGTCAAACTGGAGGCCAGGACAACAATAACCCTCGGCAACGCGCCACAATACGACGTCCTTATTCATACGCAAATGTCGGGGATTACGAGGCACTATTGAGAGGATACCTACTAGTGTCCCGCGCTTGTTGGGACTCCTCCGCCGCCCTGCTTCTGCTTTTTCTTGTTGTTGTTGTGCCTACATCGTCGCTGTCATATTTAAGATAAATTGTACATAAGAATAACCTCAATACGTTCTTTATATGCATAGAAATTTGTGAAAGCGGGGGGTGGTGATTCGAAATGCGGCTAGTATAGGGTGCGGGCTAAAAAACCACACGCACTTTTATCAGAATTAGTCCCTATTGTTGGTCTAGATTATTAGATAACTTTCAAAGCAATATCTGTGGATATAAAAGTACATTATTATGTTTATATATAGATACAATTAATAATAGATAAGAATAGAGAAAAAAATTAAAGTTACATAAATATGTTTCCTTTGTGTGTGTGTGTGTTAAAAATGATATAATCTTTATACGGTAAATAGGTAAATTTCGAATATTACTTTAAAATATATAAAATAAACAAATTTGTTTCTTTAACAAAATTCGTAGGAAAAACCTTTTACCTGTTTCGGGCGAATAACGTTTTGGTATTTTTCTACTGGCTTTGTATGGAATTTTAAAAATTGTGGGTATTTGTAGAAAGATAATTATAGACGTTCATTGTTATTTTATTTATCGAACGCAAAATTAGCCAGTCAATTTTGTGCATTCCGGTATTTCTTTGGTTTTTGAGGGGTTTGACGACCATTGTTTGAAGAACTGAGGAAATTCTATATCTTGCCAAATACTGCTAATTTTCATAAGATATAGGTAAAATGCTCTAGATCCAAAAATATATGGTCTGCTCAAAAAAAAGGAGGTATGTCCCTGCGTCCTATTCTCTCATGTTTGCATTCCCTTATTGAAAACCTTTACAAAATATGTGAAGAGCATTATTTCTTATAAAATTAATAAAAATTCGTACCATTCAAAAGATATCTGACAAGCATTTGATGAGGTATGTCATAATGGGCTGCTAGCTAAAATAAAAACTCATTTTCCTTATTCTTTGTATACACTTCTAAGATCCCATCTCACCAATCGATACTTTCAGGTAAGGTACAATGAAGGAGTATCAAACATATCTTCAATGAGATATGATCTCAATATACTAACCTGAGGTTAGTATATTGAGACCAACTTCTATACCCGCTAGTAGCCGGTAGGAATTCCTCTGGATAGTCCTATTAGGGAAAATAACAATCCCTGCCCTTCGCAGATTCCAGCTGTTTCCTGACCTGGAAAACTAGTACCTGCTTAGGGTTCTTTATCCAGGGTCTCGGATAAAGTCCACAATGGCAGCCACGGCTGGGAAGTATTCCTTCAGTACGGTGTGGATGGCGGAAATGGCAATCCCTTGATTTTAGGGATTATATAGAATCACTATATGTGATGAAGGTCAGCAGCGACCATCAGTACCAGCTCAAGACGCAGAGGAAATAATCCTGGATCGGCTTGAAACTGGACTATCAGAAGCATGACTGGAAAAGTTTAAATAGTTGTGATACTGCGATGGGGAACGCAACGAAAAACCACCCCATTATTATTTCCTTGTTCAATCATAATGGCACTATCATATAAGAAAATGTATACTGATCATGGTCCTCGGAAACCAAGATCAAACAGGAGAAGACTAGCACACAGGGCTTTCCAGGTCGTTATCCAAAGAAATCCCTGTAATGATGGAAAATAAATTAGAATAAAATAAGGTATCAGAATAGGCACATGGAATGTGAGAAGTCTCTACGAGTTCGGTAAGAAACAAAACACCATCAGTGAGATGATAAGGTTGACAAAGTGACTGATGAATGTAGTATAGACGACCACGATATATTCTATTCCTGAGAAAAAGTTGAAACATTGTACATAAAGAAGTCTCTTGCTGTATTAAACCTGTAAGTTACATTTCGGACATTTATTTTTTGTATATAATTAAGTTGACTGTACCTAATTGGTGGTGGGTATTTTAAGATAAATTGATATTGTATATATTTGGATAGGGATTAAAGTTTTGGTGAAAATTAAATATTTCAGTTCATACCTATATCCTTTTTTTATTTCAGCTTTACAAGATACCTTGGAAATTTTATGTAAATACTTTCATGGCGCCCACTTACATTTTGGAGCAACTTCTAGAATCACTTTTAGTTATCTTAGTTATATTCCTATAGTTTTTTTATAACCTTGTCATTCATTTTCTTATTCTACGCTCTCTGTAGGGCATGCAAATTGGCCGAATCCTCCTTTGAGTGTCAAGTAGTCACTCTCCAGCAACTTCTGCTAGCCAGATTTAAAATTATGTTATCTTTTACTTTACCCTCAACTACTTGTGTTCCATTGCATGCACACTTTTGTTATATTCTTACACATTTTTTGTTACATTGGGTGAACAAAGCATTTTTGTTACAATATACTCTCACCGTGATGCAACTATACTCAAAACCAGTAGATATAAATCTGGTCCAAGTTTATGCACCCACAGCCAGCAGTAGTAAAGATGACAGAGAATTTTTATGACTATATAAAGAAGGTTATGAGCCAGCTAAAAAACAAAGACATTATAATAATAATGGGGGACTTCAATGCCAAAATAGAAAAAGTTAGACACGAAAACATTTGTGTTTTTATGTCAACTGTCAATTAGACAACGTAATGACAGGGGAGATCGTTTTGTAGAATTCTGCGTAGGGAACAATCTATGTGTGACAAATACATTCTTCAAACTACCCAAGCGTCGTCGTCTATATAGGTACTTGGAAGTCACCCGTAGATACTAAAGAGAAGATCACAAGAAATCAGATCGATTATATAGTAATTACCGAAAGGTACCGAAATTCAATCAAAATAACTAAAATACTACCTGGAGCCAATATCCCCTGGCTTAGATCATAACTTATTAATCAGTGACATAAAACTCTACCTTAAAATAGTAAAACGCCAACAACCGACTAACCGAATAAACACTGACTGTATTCGAAATAATGGACATGAAATTATACACGAGATAGAAAAGAAGTTCGAAAAATCGGAAGAAACAAATAACGTCGAAAACCACTGGAATCATGTCAAAACCATTATGCAAAAAACAAATAAGAGGTATAAAACTATTAATAAGCGCCAACAACAATGGATGACTGATGAAATATTGGAACTAATGCAAAGCAGACGAAAACAGAAAAATAAAAACACTGAAGAATACAATAAAATCCATAAAGAAATCAGAACGAAAATCCGAGATGCAAAAGAAAAATGGCATAGCAACAAATGAAATAGAAAAACTGCAGAAAAATAATGAGACGTTTAATAAGTATAAAAAGGTGACAGAAATTTACTTGATAAACAAGGAAATATTATAGTCAATGAAGAAAACGTATTAGAGAGGTGGAAAAAATATATTGAGGAGCTGTTTGATGACGATAGAACAGAAATTTAAATCGAAAATATATCGACTGGTCCAAACACTCAATGAAATGAAAAGAGCTATATATTTATCAAAGAATAGGAAAGCATCCAGTCCAAATGAAATTTCAAACAAAGTAATCAAATGACTCGAAGATAAGGGTAAACATTCTCTTCTAAACCTCTTAAATAAAATATACGAAACAGGACATATACCAACAGACTGTCTACTGTCATCATTTGTAATGATACCGAAATGAATAAATTCTAAATAGTGTAGCGATCATCGCACTATCAGTCTGATGAGTCATGTACTAAAAATTTTCCTAAGAATACTGCACTCGAGTATTTACAGCATAACACAAGTACAACTAAGTGAAACACAATTTGGTTTAAAAAACAACCTTGGAACCATAGAAGCACTCTTCAGTTTGCAGATCATGGGTTAAAGTTGTAGGGATATCGAACAATCGGTATATATGTATTTTATCGACTTCGAAAAGGCCTTTGACCAATGATCTGGTCAAAGGATCATAAAGGTCTGGTCAAAGGAAAGGGAAAGTAAACCATACAAACTTATAGGAGTCTTGCAATAGGTGGGAATTGATGACCGCGACCTGCGTATTATTAAAAAAAATATTGGCATCAATGTGCAAACCTACAAATTGGACACAACACGACGGAAGCAGTGGATATACGACGTGGAGTGAGGCATGGATGTATTTGCCTCTACTTTGAATGTCTACTCCGAATTTATTTTCAAAGAAGCCTTAGTTGAAGATACAGGCATTAAAATCAACGAAATTAATGTCAACAATCTCAGATATGGAGACGACATGGTACTTATTGCCTCCAATAAAGAAGACCTGCAACGACTTATAAACAAGGTAACTAAAGCATGTGATGAATATGGGCAAAAAGTTAATAAAAAAAAAGAGGTTAGTCTTTGTAAATGGGTATATTTATTTAAAAAACCCTTAAAAGGGCTACATCAATAAAACAAACGTTTTCGGACCACACAGTCCATCATCAGGTTTTAAAATCGAAAAATGCCTAAAAATAAGTATGAACCATTTAGTTAAAACAAACGAGATTATGAAATTTTGACTATGGTTGAAAAGCAAAAGATGGTTATACTTACTAGGGTAAAAACCCTTTAAATTACATTTAGTTATAAAAGATTGTACATTGTGTTGTAAAATAACTGTGATGTTCAGTATTAAATTAAATTTGACTAGAGGTAACACATGGCTGAATCGAGTTCCAGAGCCGGTGAGAGAGAACCTCTACACGCGGAGAATAGCTGGGAACTGATTGACAAGATACTTATGAAGGATGACGAAAACAGAATGTCAATGCAACAAAAACTATATTAGTTGTACATAGTATTACTACAGCCAAAAGATTCAACAAGTTTTGATGATTTTAAAAATAACAACAATCTGGGTGTTGGGATTTAAAAAAACTTTTTTATTTATTAATTTAGGGTATAAAAGATGTATAAAAGAATCAAGTCAGTCCTTCACGGGTTCTCCGAGAGCTTAGTGCTCTCGGGGCTCTGCTTTTTCTTTTAGCCTACCTATACTCTGTGGCTGAGATTTTTATTCAACTTTAAACTTAGTGTTTTATTTCGATTATTTAGTCGTGTAAGAAATATCTTGCCTTTGTCAAGGCAAGCCACCATAGACTGCATCCTGATGTTTATTTCGACTTATAAGTCATGTAAGAAATAGCTCGTCTTTTTCAAGACGAGCTCATCAGAAGAAAACTTTTTTACGAATCCATACCCCGCAAATGCATTTAAGTAGAGGGGCTTTCGTCGACGTTTCCGAAACCCTCTACAGAGCACACGGTGGTACAGAAGGTGATTGAGACCACTTCCATTTACCCCGAGGTGACATGGCGCCCGACAACGTGGTTAAAATCCGCACCCACGACCCAGCTTGACTACAACCATTGACTTCAACATGGGTTAAAGTCAAGAGAAGAACGGGGAGAACCACGGAGTGTTATGCTATCTGACACTCCGACATCGAGACCTTCTGCAGACCGGATGCCTTCGACGTGCAGGCGACTTTGACGAGCCAGCCTTCTTCGAAGTCAGAAGCCCCAGATGCCAACGGAAGTCCCGGAGCAGACCCAGTCATCGCCCCCCTACCGAAAGTGGTTGGACGACCACGTAGGCTTCGGCACCCTGGTACTCTGCGAAACCCCGTTGGATATGGCAGATGGGATCCGGACGACCGAGAAGAAGACGAACCCGTTGGAGGAGTCGAAACACCGATCGAGAATGGAGCTGAGCCGGAGATGCCGTCACCGCCACCGACCTTCCTCGTTAGTGCAGTGTGTTGTGAGTTTCAAAGACAATTTGATTTTATGAACTTATTACTTTTTGCATTTTCATGTATTTTCTTTTCATGTATTCCACATGTATTTTGTATTGTATTTTTTTATTGTAATTTTTAATAATTCAATAAATTTCTTTCCCAGCCACAGAGTCTCCAAAGGAGGGGGGATGTTCTCGGACGCGACTAGTTCACGTTCGAGACGCATCGCCCCGCCCCTTAAAGAAAATTTTTCCCGTTGGCCCCTCCCTGACCTGGAAATCCCTAATCGCTACTTCGGAAAGTATAAAAATAGGCGATTTTCAGGTCAATCAAGTCAGTCCTTCACGGGTTCTCCGAGAGCTTAGTGCTCTCGGGGCTCTGCTTTTTCTTTTATCCTACCCTATACTCTGTGGCTGAGATTTTTATTCAACTTTAAACTTAGTGTTTTATTTCGACTATTTAGTCGTGTAAGAAATATCTTGCCTTTATCAAGGCAAGCCACCATAGACTGCATCCTGATGTTTATTTCGACTTATAAGTCATGTAAGAAATAGCTCGTCTTTTTCAAGACGAGCTCATAAGAAGAAAACTTTTTTTACGAATCCATACCCCGCAAATGGATTCAAGTAGAGGGGCTTTCGTCGACGTTTCCGAAGCCCTCTACAGAGCACACGGTGGTACAGAAGGTGATTGAGACCACCTCTAAAAGACTAACCTCTTTTTGTGATACGTGGTATACAGCCAGCTACAGGAATTTTTTCCTTGTGGATTTTTTTAAAAAGTTAATAATTCTAAGACAAAAATTATGGTTGTTAGCAAAACGAAGTTAGAACCACTGAACATTAGAGCGTATGGAATAGAGTTAGAAAGAGTCCATAATATTACCTATTTGGGCGCAAACGTAAACGATAACTGTGATATAAATGAAGAAATAAGAATACGCATTGAAAAAGCCAGAGCCGCCTTCTATAAATTAAAGAAAATTCTGGTTAATAGGGATATTACGTTAAACCCTACATATTCTCAAGATTGCTGTATAGTATACAAAGCTGGATCCTTACATAGACATTAATGAAAAAATTGGATGCCTTTGATCGAATAAGAAATTAAATAGTTTTACATCGAATGAAAAACAGCACAGAAATAACAAAAACGATAAAAATTCGAAGGTGTGGTCAACAATAGTTTGGTCATGTAATGAGACAACCAGAGAGGTATAACCTTCTACACCTCATAATACATTGCATAGTTTTGTGCCCTCCAATATAAAATTGGCAGGACCCTGATCTTCCTGGCCTTCCGGCATATGACCTTTAGCGGACCCACTGCCCCTACGAGTCCGACACCAACTAAGGTGGCACGATACCGAAGTCTCGTGGGGCTCCACCTACCCGTAGTACCTATGTTGCGGATACGTCATCCGTCCGTATCTCCATCCCCCGAGGGCGGAAAGGCGGCGCAGGCGGAGGAATTCCACCTCGCACGTAGATCACCGCCGAGGAATCGCTCCTCTACCACTCGTAAATCATTCCAGGTGGGTACGTGTCGGGTCACCACACCACCCTCGGTGGTGTAAGGCCGTGGGAGGAATTTACGGTCCCAGCTCGTTCAACCTCACCTGACTCTTGTGGAAATGGGAGTAGAGTGGTCCCACGAGATGCTCGGATACTAGGAATATGGACCGGTGACCGAGATGGCTATGCATCTCGAGTGCTTTTCCACAAACCCGACACCTCGAACGGCTCTTCACCTCTCATTTCTCACCCATTAGTCGCCTCTTACGACAGGCAGGGTTTTCTGGCCTCGGCCGTATTCTTATCTCCGCGAGCCGAACAGAGACCTCATAATACAGAGTAAGATCACCGGAAGGAGAGGCCCAGTCCAAAGAAGAACATCCTGGCTCCGAAATCTCCGAGAATGGTATTAAGAGACCACCGCTAATGTATTTAGAGCCGCCGTAAATAAAGTTATTATTGCCAATATAATCGCAAACGTTCGATAATCGGACAGGGTACTTAAAGAAGAAGAAGAAACAAATATTTATAACTACCATAATCCTTGATAAGGATACGTGAAAAGAAAGTCAATAAATGTAGCAATTTTTAATAGAGAAGCCATTATATCAAAACCAGTCAAGGAAGATGTAAGTGTAAGATACAAAAAAGTTGTTACAATAAATCAGATTATTCAGGCTGTTACAGCGAATCATTCGCTGCACTCGTTTTATAGTAGACGCTTTTTCTTTCCTGGGAAATAGATTAAATATATCAAGTATTTCTACCCTTTACATTACGACCTCTAAATGCAACATTACAGACACGCAGATTTCATAACTCAATCGCCAGGCGTATAGGCACTATTGTATTGTATTTGAAAACAATGAAAAATGAAAAGAAAAATCCCATAAGTCGCAGACAAAGATGGCAACGAGCAAGAGAAACAAACACCACGAATCACGAAACAGAAGGTAGGTAGTAGCATCGGCGTTGCTCTAACTAAGCCGAAGGTAGCCATTATTTATGTTACGTAATTAAAAAAGTCAACAGGATCTGATTCAGGCTTTAAAAGAGGTTCCAAAAAGAATTAAGTTATGCGATTCATACTTATTTCAAACGATTGTATAATAATTAACTCCTCTAATATTTATAAGGGTTTAAATTTTTTTTATTTATTTTGTTCTGTAAGTATTAGTTCCAAAATTTATATTATTTTCCTCTCCTAATTATCAAGGAATATAAATGGTACAGCACAGCTCGGTAGTGAATTCATCGCTAAAACAATTAACGTGCGTTCATTCAGAAAAACTGAAAAATTTTGTTCACCTCCTTCTTTAACTGTTCTTTAAGAATATGGGCGACCAAAGCATTATTAGTTTGGCATATAGCTAAATAAAAGACATATAAAAATTGTAATGGGCAATGTAAACGCTAAAGTGGATCAAGGATAAGTGGAAACTTGTGTGGGACGATATGGACTCGGGAAGAGGAATGAATGTGGCGATAGGCTAGTTGATTTCTGTCAATGAGGAACTCTGAGTTGCAAATACCTTGTTCTATATATATATATATATATATATATATATATATATATATATATATATATATATATATATATATATATATCGGTTTTAAAACGTTCTCCTACGTCTTCCGATGCCTAGTCGCCATTCACTTCGGTCCATCCAAAGGTCTTCATCTAATTCTCTTTCTCTCATACTTCGATTTATGCCTTCTCTCCAACTAAGGCGGGGTCTTCCTCTTTTAGGATTTGTTTCGGGAGTCGTTCTTCGGACATTCTTTGTACGTGTCCATACCATCTAAGCTGTTTGGTACTAATGTCATCTACTATTGTGTGTTTCACATTCATTATTTCCCTAATTCTGTTGTTGGTTACCCTTTCTAATCTTGATTTTCCTGCTGAGCGCCTCCAGAAATCCATTTCTGTTGCTTCAAGTTTTCTCTTGTATCTTTCTTTTATTTGCCATACTTCACTGCTGTAAGTGATTATACTCTTAACAATTGTATTGTATATTCTATGTTTGTTGTTATTTGATATTGCCTGGTCCCACAGTATGCTATTGAGAAGGGTAATTGCTTTTCTTCCCTGGTTGTTTCTTTCTTCTATCGTCCGGTCTACGTTTCCTTCTTGTGTGATGGTCATACCCAGGTATTTATATGCGTCGCAATGTTTAATAATTTCGCCATTCCCCAGTGTAAGGTCCTGCTGTGTCCCACCGATACACATATATTCGGTCTTTTTTATGTTTATTTCCAAACCACCTTTTTTGTACTCCTCTATTAATTTCCTTGTCATATATTCTATATCATCGTAGTCTTGCGCTAGTACAAGTTGGTCGTCTGCAAATGACAAAGTGTATATTGTATTGTTGTTGATCAGTAATCCCATGTTTTTGCATTTGCGTTTCCAAAGTTTTAGAGTTTGCTCGAGGTAGATCTTAAATAATGTCGGTGAAAGGCAGCACCCTTGTTTTAGGCCTTTGCTAATTTGGAATCCTCTCGATAGCCCGCTTCCAACTTTCACCCTTGCTGCAGTTTTGGTATACAATTGTTTCGTCGCTGTTATTAAATTTGCGCTTATATTGGTTTTCTCTAATGCTTCCCATAGTTTGTTTTGTGGGATGCTATCATACGCTTTTCTCAAGTCCACATATAACAGATGCACCTCCTGGTTGACGGCCAGATTCTTCTCAATAATCTGTGTAATACAAAACAGATGGTCTACCGTTGATCTTCCTGTCCGGAATCCTGCCTGTTCTTCAACTTCTATATCTTTATATTCGTTTTCGATTTTATTTTTAATCAGTTTTCCGTATATTCGGCTGATCGAGTTCGTTACAGCGATGCCTCTGTAGTTGTCACATTGATCCCGTCTGCCTTTTTTATGTATGGTGGATATCCATGATGTCTTCCATTCTTCTGGGATTTCCGCTCCGTTGATGTATCTTTGAAAGAGTTTAGCCAGGTTTTCATATAATTTTGTTGTGCCATATTTTATTAGTTCAGCTGGTATGTTCCCTGGTCCTGGTGCTTTGTTATTTTTTAAAGACTTACATACTTCTTCTACTTCTTTTGTTGTTATTCGTAATGGTGAGGCTAAGATATTTACGTTGCTGGTATCACTGTTATTTAAAAATTCCGCTCTGTCCTCATTTAGGAGTTTTTTTAAAATATTCGTCCCATTGATCCGGTGTGATTGATGATATTATATCTCTTTTCTTTTCCTGTCGTAGCGATTTTAATACTTTTCAACTTTCTGTACTTCTCCGTCCTCCTAA
Source organism: Diabrotica balteata (assembly GCA_918026665.1). Taxonomy (NCBI): domain Eukaryota; kingdom Metazoa; phylum Arthropoda; class Insecta; order Coleoptera; family Chrysomelidae; genus Diabrotica; species Diabrotica balteata. Next base: position 7,414,262 of record OU898276.1, read on the forward strand.
ATGTGTGTTAATCATGTTACACTTTTGCTCCCAAGCCTCATTCTTCTTTTGGCATATCATTTTTTGCACTTTAGCTTGGGTCCTCTTGTATTCTACCTTATCAGCGTCGGTCCTTGTGTTCAGAAATTTTTTATACTTCTCTCTTTTATTTTTAATCTCTTGTTCTATTTCTTCGTCCAACCAATACGAAGTTTTTCTGTGGTTTTTTACTTGGAGTCCGAGAGCCTCTGTTGCTGCTTCCTGAAGACATGTTTTTATATAATGATAATGCTCTTCATTGCTGGTAAATTGCATGGTTTCTAACTTTTTATCTAGTCTACTCCTGTATAAATCCATCACGCTTTCTTGTTCTAAGCTGTTTAGGTTGTATTTCTTTTCTGTTAGTTTTTCTATTTCCTCTGCAGCTTCTTTTAAATCTCTTGCTCTATCTATTCCTATTGTGAGCTTTGTTTTTAATAGATGGTGGTCACTGCTGCAAGTGTCTCCTCTATATACCCGCACATCCTGTACAATCAATTTAGTCTTTTGTCTTATGATTGTATAGTCTATGATTGATTTCAGCCCTCGGGTATTTTGTGTCCATGTATATTTATGGATATCTCGGTGTTGAAAGAATCCATTTGTGATTTTCATATCATTTTGTTCGCATAGGGCTATTAGTCTAGTACCGTTGTCATTTATAGCCTCTTCACCATATTGGCCTATGACTTTGTTGTGTTGTTTCTTGCCTGTTCTACTGTTTAGGTCCCCCAAGATTATAATTTCTCGTGATCTGCCGATATTTGCAATTTCTGAATGTAGCTTTTCAAAAAAGTCGTCTTTAATATTCACCAGTGCATCATCGTTTACTGCATATACTCCAATAATTGTAATCTTTTTTCCTTTGATAGTTAGATTCATTTTTATGAGCCTTTTGTTGATGGCTTCCCAAGCAGTTATGAATCTCCTTAGTTTCTTGCGTATAAGTATACCTACGCCTTGTTGGGCTCTATTCTCTTTTGGTACCCCGCTGTAGAAGTAATCATATTCTCCGATATTTTCTGATCCTTGACCTTTTCGTTTTGTTTCGGTAATCACTGCGATGTCTATGTTCAGTCTATTTATTGCATGTATTACTTCATTTATTTTCTGTTTAAACCCTTGTACGTTCCAAGTTCCAATATTCATTATCCTTTTCCGTAGCATGTGTCGTCGTGCTATAATCCATCGATTCCGAGGCGTTTCGCTAGGTTTTTTAACAGTTTGAATTTTTCCGAGTAACGGGGAGTTAACCCGATGCCTCAACCCCCGACCTGGAGGACCAGGGTTTGATTTTGGAGTATTCCTTCTCCTAGAGAAGGAATACCTTGTTCAAAGTTTCTAAACGTAGATTATATACGTGGAGGTCGCCAGCTGATAGTCAGAAATTAAATAGATTTTATCGTCAACAAAAGATATAAAAATTTTATAATATCATCCAAAACTTATCCAGGAGCGGACATATCCTCCGATTACAACCCGATTGTTTTGTCGATGAGAGTATACCTAAAGATTGCAAGGAGTCCTAGCTCCAAGAAAATCTAGCTTAAAGAGCTAGCTTAAACTAGATAGAACATATGCTGAAACGAAATTTAAAATATACGAAAACTTAAAATTCAAAGGAGATAATACAAAAACTAACTCTAACTATTAACCACAAATGAAAAAAAACTTTACCATGCCCTTGTGTGACCTTTGATGAAAATATAAAGCTACAGACTTAAATAAATACAAAACAATTCAGAAGAACATTAAAAAGAAAATTCAAGAGGAAAAAAGAGGCCCTTCTACATATATAAGAAAATAGATCTTAATAAAAAGTATAATAGTTTTAATTTACATAAAAAAATCAAAGACATGACATGTTTTACAAATAGCACAAGCACTAATATCCTTAAACTGATAAAGGCTATATTATTAAACATCAAGGGCATCCAATAACTATTAAATGATAAAATAGAAAAACTATAATTAGAAACCATAGAGGATACTGGACAACCAATATTACGAGAAGAAGTTATATGTGTCAGTATAAACCTAAAAGATGTCAAAACTACTGGACCTGATGATGTGTCCATCGAATTATTAAAACTCATTGATGAAGATGTTATTGATGTAATGGTTGAACTCTTTAACCTACTTTATCACACTGCCACAATCTCCAGATAATGGCTGCAATCGACATTACTCAAAAATTCAAGTGTATATCCCGCTGAGATCACAGAACAATAGCTTTAATGAGTCGCACACTTAGGACCCAACATTTAAAAAAATAATACACAGAAGAATTGTTAAAACTCTTGAATATGAAATTAGTGACATATAATTTGGCTTTAGAAAAACTATGGGCACAAGAGATGCTTTGTTCGGCTTAAATGTGCTGACCCAAAGATGTATGTATATAAATCAGAACATTTACTTTGTAGATTTTGAAAAGGCATTTGTTAAGATTAAACATAACAGCTTGTAATAATATTAAAAAGCAAAAATATATATATAGTCGTGATATGAAAATTATATCTAATCTATATTGGAATCAAACTGCTGAGGCAGAAATTGACAACCAGACCACCCAAGATAACAAAATACAGATAGGAGTCTGCCAGGGTTGTGTGCTGTCAACGCCTATAGTGAAGCGGTCTTTAAAAAGCGCTCTGAGATTCAGTAGAAGGTATATCTATCAATGGAGAAGTTTTGAATAATTTGCGTTTTGCAGACGATACAGTAATAATGACGGATAAAAACAATAATTTACAGAACGTAATGCAACGACTTAATAAATTCTGTCATGAATACGGACTAAGGATGAATTTGAAAAAAACTAAATGCATAATTATGACTAAACCAGCAGATGCAAACACCCAATTGATTGTTGAGGATACTGTAATTGAGAGTTTGGATTCCTACAAATACTAAGGAACATGAATAACATGAAATGTAGACCAAACCAAAGAATGTAACAATAAAACACTGAAAACTTTGTTTTCATTATATCTGAAATTTTACATCTTCTTAAAGTTTGCATAAACCAGAAGTACTTTGAATTTATTAGTCAAATATATACAAATAAACGTGCAGGACTTATAATGGGCAATCCTCTAAGCCCATTGCTATAAGATACTTTTATGGATTATCTAGAGACAAGGATTACAAAACATCCCATATTTAAACAGTTTTTATATTGGTGGAGATACGTAGACGACGTACTGGTATGTTTCACATGAACTAACAGGCAACTAGATCAATTTTTATCGTATATTAATTCACTTCATAGTCATATTGAATTTACAATAGCACCAGAACAAATCAGTCCATAAATGTTTTAGATTTAAAAATTATCAGACTTAAACACAAACATGAATTCTTAATATTTCATAAACCTACCCATACTGACACCTATACACAATTCATCATCCCATCCAACACAACATAAACTGGCAGCCTACCATAGTATGTTACATAGATTAACAGAAATTCCGATGTCAAAATAATACTTTTAGACAGAAATAAATATCATCAAGCAAATAACAGTAAACAACGGATACAACGAACAAACAATTAATAAAATGTTAAATCAACAACTACACAAGAAAGCCCTGAAACAGCTGTAGTGATAAGAAGTTAAAATAAATTTTGTGGAAGTTTGAAAACAAAGTTTTTAGTTTTTTATTGTTACATAAACTGAATTTCCTTTAAGTTACGGTCAAATGCATCAATGATTTCAAACCAAAGAAATTAAGACACGTATTGAAATAGCATGTGCATCATTCGGTAAACTTGAAAAGTTTCTCTGTTGTCAATTTATAAGGTTTGGACTACGCCTAAGAATTCTTCGGTATTACGTATTTACTACTTTCCTTTATGGCTTGGAACTATGTACATTATAACAAGAGCATCTAAATAAGTTGACCGCCTTTGAATTTTGGTGTTACAGAAGAATTCTGCAATTATCATGGACTCAAAAAATGTCAAACGGAGAAGTTTTTAGAAGGATGGGAAATAAAACTGCAATAATATTGACTATCAAAATAAGAAAACTTGAGTACTTAGGCCATGTTATGAGAGGGCAAAGATAGTCATTATTTCAGCTTATTATGCAAGACAAAATTCGGGGAATGCGAAATATGAGAAGACGAAGAATATCGTGGCTTAAGAACTTGAGGTAAATGGTTTGAATGCAGAAGTGTAGAACTATTTAGAGCGGCGGTCAAGAGGGTCCATATAGCCATGATGATTTCCAAATTTCGACAGAAAATGAACTGGAGGAAGGAGATAGACAAAGAAGAAAAAAATTGTTGGATGAGGCAATATTTAAGAGAAATTTAAAAACTAAGAAAACGTTTGACAAGATAAAAATCCTTCTAAAAAACTAAGAAATGAAGAAGCTGATATTTATAATTCTTTTGCTTAGACTAATCCTGTATAAGGTCCGTTATGCCACAAAAACTGTGATATCATGCGTCTCCAAAATCGAGTATATTATTATTACCAGAGAAATTCATTTTCTTTGCATATGTTTAATGGATCTACATAAGGAGCAGATACGTCTCTGACAATAATTGAAAAGTCCACGGACCGGTAAGTCACGGAACATGTCACGGTGTTTGCAGTCGCGCTCGAATCTCTCGAATTGAATCGGCATAGAAATAGGGAAGTCTGAAAGAGAACACCGAAGAGTCGTTGTGGCAGCGAAACAACGAGCCGGCCAATGGCAAAGACTCCACGGTAGCGATCTCCAACATTTGTTTTATTACTTTTGATAGCGTTCTCTCTACCATTGGCGAATTCCAACACAACAAACACTCCCATCTGATGCTTTTACACAGTTGACAACTTTTTGTCGTCACCTCCCTACATAAAACAATGCAATTTCGACGTTACCTCACAGTGACACGAAGCTCTTGTGACAATTGTTATATAGAGGAATCGTGTTATTTTTGAAACGTATATAACAAATGAAATATTTCAGAATGTTTCAAAGCTTTTTTTAAATTATTTTTCTTCAACCACTTATGGTTATTTATATAAATATACAATATAAATTATTAAATCCATCATCAGTGCAAACCTGAAAGTAAATAACCACTTTAATTAAAAGAACGTTGAATTTAAAATATTGACTAAGATTAAGAATAAGATCCGAAAACGTTGTGCAATATCTTTGTGATAGTCCGTTTGGGCATTTTATTATATACCTTTTATAAAGGACTTTAAATAAATTTTTTGTGATAAATGGTATACAGTTAGCTACAGGAACTTAGTTTCCTAGTGGATTTTTATACAATATACAAAAAAATATACAAAATTTATATAGTTACCAGTACTTCACGTGCTTAAGGGTTCTTGTTTCTAATAAACGTTGTATTTGTCCATACCCTGTCAGCTGTTTTTTTCACCTCATCATTGGTAAAGGGTCCTTGAATAACCATAATTTCTTTAATGGTGCCAATTCTAACTTTTCTTAAAATCATGAGTTGCATCCACCTCTTATTGCATTAACTTCTTGTTTTTTTTTTAATATTCTTTCCTTAGATTTTATTTCTTCTTAGTTTTGGATTCAGGATTAGTCCAGGCAGCCAGAAACGATATGTTAAGTCTGGCTTTTTGTCTTAAATTTTTAATTTAAGGTTTCCTTAGCCTGACCGAATAATTTGTTATGATTATAGCTATAACAAACATTTTGTCAACGTATTTTTTTTGTTTTTTTAAGGTTAATCAATAATGTACATTTTAGAATTAGGACAAGGGTCGCATTCTGGCCATTTTTATTATACAAAAACTGAGTATACCACGTTTAAGTAGGTATATACCTTAATATATATACCTTAACAAAATAAAAGTCATTTAAAAGTACTCTCTCTCTCTCTCTACCTCTCTCTCCCTCCCTCCCTCTCTATCTATATCTCTCTCTTTCTCTCTCTACCTCTCTCTCTCTCTCTTCCTCCCTCCCTCTCTATCTCTCTCTTTATCTCTTTCTCTCTCTCTCTCTCTCTCTCTCTCTCTCTCTCTGTCTTAGAGTGTTCCTTAGAGAACGCACTTTTCCGATTTAAATTTTAAAGTTCTGTTTGGTGTCATTTTAAAAAACAATACAATTTCATCAGCATTGAAAATGTCGTCTGACGCATATCGTGCTTTCAGTCCAGCCCATACGTTTTCTAGCCAATCATCCGTTACGTTTTTGTTAACATCGCGAGCCTCTCCGCTGATTTGCCCGTAATTTATCTCGTGCCGCAGCTTCCGCTTGCACAGCCAATCCTGAGATCCCTTGAAATTCATAATTCCAAGCTCAGTTGCAAAAAACTCAGCTTTTGTCCTGACCACAGGCCCAGAAAGTGGAATATGGTTCATACGCTGCTGCTGGAACCACTGAATTACAGCGCGATCTAAATCTTCGTGCTGAGGTTTCAGCAACTTCTTCCGCCCGCCATCTCCGCTTCAAGCCACTTTTTTCTGTCCTTACGTAACGTACCTGAATTAAGACACGGAATAGGAATAAGTTTTTAGGAAGTAGAGATAGCCATAAATTTATTCAAAAACAGGAAGTCAGCAGGACCAGATGGAATAACCAACGAGCTTCTAAAACACAGAGAAGAAAATATAACCCTAGAGATGACAATATAGAAGACATAAATGGATGGGTGACAAAACGGAAATAGGAGTGGAACGAACACATTAGTAGAAAGGCAGAGGATAGTATAGTACGAATAGCACAAGATATGTCACCAAGTGGACGAAGAAGTATTGGCAGACCAAAAAAAAGATTGTGCGATAATTGAAACAGTTTAGGAGACCAATATTAAAGAATAAACAAGCTTTAAAGCCTACATACAAGAATGAAGAAGAGTAATAACAACAGTTTTGCCCTTTTGGCAATGCCGCTATGTGCGTTTTTCTGTTTCAATATATTCGCTACCCCTCTCCTTTTCAATAATGTATCATGCGTCACTATCCAACGAACTATTCTACACCTACCACAAAATACTAAAAAAATATTTGAATCATCAATAAGACTTTTTTAGCCATCGGATGACCCAATAAAAGTTGGGCGTCAATGTAAAACAATAAAACTCACAACTTTCTTTGGGAGCCAGCTGTTGGTTCTCGTTTAGATCAATCTCTCGGGTGTGAGAATGTCTTATCTTAGAAGTAAATCTGAAAAATGAGTATAGTTGGGATAGATTAGATTAGACTAATCTAATCTAATCTACAGCTGGGACAAATATACCAAGATATTAGCTAATTATATTTATTGTACATAAAAAAATATAAAATAAATTCTAATAAGATATTAAAAATCAAAGCAAATTTTTCCTATAAGCTTGGCAAATATAAAATATGATACTTATGGCATCACTGAATAACTTGGCTTCAAATAATTTCAGAATTTAGTGGTTCGTACATCAACTGTATTGTTTCAAGAACACAATATGATGTATATATAACAAGCGAGTCTTCTACGGCTGGCGCCGCTTCTCGCATTCTAATTTCCAGCGTTTTCTGTCGAAGCAATCTTCAGTTATTAGATCTCTGGCGGTCATTGCATCGTCGACATCGTCTTTCCAGGATCGTCTTGGTCTACCTCGTTTTCTTCTAGTTGGCGGAGTCCATTCTTCTATTTTTTTTGGCCATCTATTTTCCGGCATTTTCTGAAGGTGTCCATACCAGTTAAGTCTTTTGGCTTCGATTGTGTCTATTATGTCTAGATCGATTTCCATTTGTCTCCGAATATCTTCGTTTCTCACCCTATCAAGTCTAGTGAGCTGGCAACATCGTCTCCAGTAGTTCATTTCCATGGCCTTAATTTTTGATTTGTTTTTTTGGTTTATTTCCCAGAGTTCGGCGCCGTATAGTCCAATACTTTCTATTATTGTTTTATAAATTCTTCTTTTATTTTCTTTTGTTATTTTTTTATTCCATAATAGTCTGTGTAGCTGTCTGGTGGCTGATCTTGCTTGGCCAATCCTGGAATGTATTTCTTTGCTACTTCCTGCTTTTGATGGTATTTGGACTCCCAAGTACTTAAAATTGTCTGTTGGTTTTATAGTTCCCATTTCGATTTGTAGGCGTTCTGTGCTTTTTTTGTATATTTTGGGAGGCCCCATTTGGTGTACTCATCTTCCAGTTTTCTAAGCATGTAGCTTATATCACTCTCGTCTTCAGCTAGAATGGCTTGGTCGTCAGCGAATTGTATCGTGTACAATCTATCATCTCCGATTGGGATGCCCATATTGCAGCACTTTCTTCTCCACAGTGAAAGTGCCTCGTTTAGATATATTTTGGAGAGTGTAGGTGCTATGCAGCAGCCTTGCTTTAGGCCCTTACTAATATTAATCTATTTCCAGTTTTAATGTTTGCCGTTATATTTTTGTAGAGCTGTTATCCTGCTTGTATATATTTTTTTGCTTATTCCTTGTTTTTCCATTGCTACCCAAAGCATTGAAAGTGGTACACTATCGTATGCCTTTGTCAGATCTATAAAGACTATATAAGTTGAAAGGTTGTGGGCTAATCTTTTCTCGATAACTTGCTTTAGAGAGAATATACTGTCCATGCAGGATCTGCCTGCATGAAGGCCATTATGTTCTTCTACATCTGTCATCTCTTCTTCAATTTTATCTTTTATTATTTTTCCATACAGTCTTGAGAGTGAATTTATGACACTTAGTCCCCTGTAGTTTGAACAATTCTTTCTATCTCCTTTTTTGTAGATGTTGTTAATATATGCTTTTGTCCACTCCGGTGGTAAGTCGTGTCCATTATAGAATAAGGTGAAGACATACGCCAGTAATTCCCGTAATACATGTGGGCTATGTTTTAATAATTCATTTGGTATACCTTGTGGTCCGCATGACTTCCGATTTTTTAGAGTTCGTATTGCATTCTCGACTTCCTGTACTGTTATTTCATCGTCTTCACTGAATTCCAGTTCATATGTTGTTATACTGATGTTCATGAATTGAGGTCTTGTTTCAGTCAAAAGTTGTGAGTAGTGTTCGATTCAAGATTTTTCTTCTATTAAATCTATTCTACTCGTTTCTTTTCTGTTTGTTCTCAGATTTTTTACCGTTTTCCATGCTTTTCTTGATCTTATTGACCCTATATATATGTTAAGTTCTTCGCATTTACTTTCCCAGGAAATATTTTTTGCTTTAGTTACTAATTTTTTTACTTCTCTGTTTAATCTTGCATATGTTCGTCTATCATCTGGATCATTTGTTTGCAGCCACTTTTGATATGCTTGTTTCTTGTTGTGTACTGCATTGGCGATGTCATTTGTCCACCACAATGGAGTATTCTTTTTGTTCTCTTGGATTGTGCCGAGCGCTTCGTAAGCTGCTTCATTGATTTTATTGATTATCTCTTTATAGGTATTCTGGGCTGATGAGTAGATCAGGTTTGCCAATTTAATATGATGTTATGAACAAAATATGATGTTATGAACAAAATAGAAATGTGAGATGTTGGTAGTTTAGATTTCTTTTCTAGGTGGTGTAGTTTCTCTACTGGACAAACATTGTGACTTGTCGTCCTAGCCTTTTATGTATATAGATAGATTAAGAGGTCAAGCGCCACCCTTCAAGCCTTATTACAAATATGATTAAATAAATAATTGTTACAATTGAAATCAATTGCATGTGGCAAACAAATAAATTTCAGGCCACACATACAATACCAATATTTGAGAAAATTAGCGTCCTTTACACGAGTCAATAAAAGCCATTGTTTAATAGGTGGTATTAAACAGCGCTATTGTACTTGTTTAAAACCTTAAACAAGCTGATTTTGTATGACTTTTCGCTGCTTAAAAACAGTTAATATTACCTCCTTTGTGTCAGACACCACTTTTTCTTAATTCCCTAATCTTAATTGAAAATCTATATTAATAATTGTAAAACTTAAATCAATCACAATAAGAGCTCTTTCAATGCAGGCAAACCAAAAAACACGCTTTTACCGATAACGAAATTATAATGATGAATTTTGCACTGCGCACCGGAGGTGCGCTATCAAGTCTCAACTTATATTTGACGAGTATTTATTTAGTATTATTTTGCAATTTTAACATTCATGTGTATCTCCTTTTCATATTATAAAATAACATAATTTAAAAATAAAATAAACATTATCAGCGCTAAATTTTTATAAAATATTATGTAATATCTTGTACTTGAATGTCCTGGTAGAAAACTGTCGATTTCATAACTCTATCGAAGCGTAAATATAAGTAGGCTTAGGCACCTCCGAGCACTATTGTGTATATAAAACAATGAAAAATGGAAACAAATAAAATCCAAGTGTCGAATACAAAGATGGTAATGGCGATATAAGGAAGCGAAGAAATGTAACCAACACCACGAGTCACGAAGCGTTAGTTTACGAAGCATCGGGAACAAATTTTAACATTATTCCAAAAGCGTTCAAGAAAACGGTCAGGATTACGTTAAGAAAAATAAAAAGCTAAATTCCTTATCTATATAAAAATATATCAGAAGTATTTGAATCAGTTTTGAAATGAAAATAACTATAAAACGTTTTTTATTATGGATTTTTTCGAAAATAGGGCCATAAGTTTAAATACGCATATTATTTTACCCCTGGATTCTGTGATTTGACTTCTTGCGATTTCTTTCTGTGGCCACGTTTAAAAAATTCAATTTTTAAAACTCATGTAGCAGATTTGGAAGATCTTAGACAACGAATAGAGAATCCTATTGAAGAATTAAATAACACTCCACGGGTCCTAAACAATGTTATAGACTCAGTGAGAAGACGAATTACGTTATGTACCATAAGAAGAGATGTTGGTGATGGACATATACAGCATCTTGGATTTTATTTGTTATTGTTACTCAAAATTTTGTTAATTTTTTTGATTTTATGATTAAAGTTCTGTGTTAAAGCTTTTGGCTAATTTGTTGTTTTACATGTTAATAAAATTAATTTATAAACTAATGATACAAATTCAGATTAAAACAAGGTGTACGTTATTTTTTGCTCGGATAGCTTTGATAAAAATAATTGTGAATAGTCGATTGTGGAGCCTAGTAGGCCCATGGCTTAATTGACCTTTCTTCTCCATTCTTTCTTATTTCTCGATTTTATTTTCCGATTTGCAATATAAAATATTCTTAGATCTTCTAGATTGGGTTTCCATATTTTTCTGAGGCAATCTTCCCTCTTACATCGTGTTATATTTGATATTATTATTTACGACAGTCTTACATCCTCTGTACAAGTCCTAGCCATCTCAGTCGTTGTGTCTTTATCACCACTAGTATACTAAGCTCTCCATATAACTCTTCTAGCTCTTTATATTTTCTTCTGATTTATATGCCATTTTCCATTCTTCGTCCAAACACTTTCCGTTCCTATATTTGCCCTTTTCTTGCTGTTTTTTATTAAATGTCCATATATTTGATGCATAGGTTAATAAAGGCCTAATGACTATTCTGTATAATCCTATTCTTGCAACTCTTTTATAATCTATTTAACGCATAAACACACTGGTTTTACTTTATAATTATATTTTTGTCAAACCTTTTAACTTCTTTAAATCCATACGTTATTTTGCTTGTTTTTACTGATTCTTTCCATTAACATTCTTGATCAGCGCATTCTATATATGTTGCTGTTCTATCATTAATATACGATCCTTTTTTATGGCTTTTTTTTCTAATTTCTTTGTTTTTTGTAATACTTTCTATTATACTAGTTTGTTATAAGTAATAGGCAAATGCCAAGCATTGATGCTTCTTATGATTAAAAGTCCTGTGCTATTAACATAACCTTTCGGCAGTACCCTTTATAAGAAGAGGCTAAACAAAACAGATGGCAGTGGATCTTCTTGTCTTACTCTTTTATTTAGGTACTATGCAATTTTCTGAGGCTTATTGGCTATGTTTACTTGGTTCTCTGTGCTTCGTAATATTAACTGTACCTTTTTAATATTTTTTGGCCTACTTCTGGTCCTTTAAGTGATCTGCAGAGTAGTTCCCTTTTTTTAACTATGTCAGATGCTGGTTTGAAACCTGTAATTAATATCATCGTCACTTTTTAATATTGATGACTCGCCTCAAGTATTTCTTTTGACAAGAAAATCTGTTGTGTTGAGCTTCTTTCTTAAGTAAAGCCTGCCTGGTATTCTCCAATTATCTTCTCCATTTTTGTTTTTAATATAATCTTCATATGCGTTGCCAATATCTTATACAGTCTTCTTCTTCTTATAAAGGCACTGTGGTATTATCCCTAAAATATTACAATTCATATAAAGAATAAGTTAAAAGAAACGTGTAACACATTTCGCACTTGTTTATATAAAATATATTTTAATAAATCAAATTGAGAGCATACACCAGAAACAGCGTTGGTCGGAATGTGCAAGTCATCAGAGTGTTGGAGAGCGACCTTGTTGCCGTCGGCTTACAAAACAAATTTGTCTCACTTATCAACGACTACTGATATAGCAAGGACGAATATAAAAGAGACAACAATTATTATCATGGATCTCAGAACTAAATTAACGTCAAGATGGCAAGTCGATATACCACGTATTTGTTATTATGAAGTAGTCTCGGTGCAACGGCATTTAAGTACTAATTACATTTAGCATAAGTAATATTGTAAGAGTGTTCAGTTAGTGTTTCAAATAAATGTATCATCTGACACTATAACTACGTTATTTACAATACGATACCATAAGTGAAGCTAATTTACTATAATTTACCATAGCACTACAAACCTTTTTGAGTCTTGGTCCGCTTAATAACTTCTTTAATTCTGTCCTGTCAGATACTTTCATTCGCCATTGTCAGTGTCAAATATTCATGGTTTTAAGATTTTCCGATACGTTGTATTTTACCTTTACGGGGCCTTCCTCTTATTCTATTTGCTTGAGGTTTCTATTCCTGGATTACTTTTACAACTTGATTATTTGGTATTCATTCCAATTGGCTAAGCCTTATATTTTATACAATACACAAGTAATACAAAAGACCAAAATTACAATGTATTGTTAACTTTATCAGAACATCAAATATTTTTCTGTTATGCAATGACTAATATCAGAGAGTTAATTACTATTTATAACTGGGAATAAGCCACAATTGTGGCTTATTCCCAGTTATAAATAGTAATTAATTTACAATGCCACAAGAAAATAGCTTCAGAACAATATTAATATCAGAGAGGACTACAAAAAATAGAATGGAAGATAACAAGAAAAGGAGAAAGAAAGATTATTTAAGTCAAAAATAGTATAAAAATAAGAGAGAACATAAAAGAAAATTCTTATACAATGTGAACATCACTAGGAAGTATAAAGAGATATAGGAAAAATAAAAACAAATTGTCAGAAAATGTCGAAATGAGACAAATTTCAAACAAATTAAAAAGCAGCATAATAGTATCCTGTTTATTAAAATTTAATAAATATATTTTATCCTCAGTCTTATGCTGCCTAAGTATAGACTAGCTATTTTCCAGCAATCGTTTACTTATAATGCTGTTTTTAGTGTTTAATAGTTTAACAATAAATTTAAGAGGTAAATCTCTTGATTTCATGAAGCGGCATTATAAGAAATTTTTACTACAATCGCAGTAACGTTATTATTATTATATAGTATATTGTTGTCGTTATTGTTACTATATTATTATATAGTATATTGTTGTCGTTATTGTTACTATTAGATATTTTTGTTTTTCTTTATCTTTTATATCATATCACATATCACACAACATCACAAATTATTTTTATTTAATTATTTTTTAAATTATTTATTATTTTTTATATATTATTTTTCTAGTAGCCACATGACTATTTTTTCACTTTCAACTTTTTTCATTTTCAAATTATTTTAAACTAATTTTGTAAACTTGAGGTTAAGTGGAGTAGCTCTAGCTAGACTTCGCCTCATGTACCTAGTGTTTGTAAAATTTTACACACTAAATAAAGGCAATTTATTATTATTATTATTATTATTATACAACAAAGCACAAACTATGGGGTCAAAAAATACTGACAGTATAAAATATGGCGGGGGGGGGGGGGAATTGAAAATAATTGACAGATGAATTCGTGACAGCTGAAATATTTCATTGAATAATAAATAAATAGAAATATCGAAAAAGAAATGAAAGGCAGATTTTATAAAACAATCACCATTCAGTAATGACATACGCGGCAGAAACACAACTCATCACAACAGAGATAAAAACCCTTAGAACGATCAATGGTAAGACACTATGGGACAGAGCTAGAAGAACAGATATATGACATAGATGCAAAGTGGAGAACATAAGGACTGGGTTGTAACGGGTAGATTCGTTAAACACCAGACTTGGTAAAACACAGGTTTAATTTAAATGAAATATATTTTAAATCGAAAAATAACAAAATAAAATTTGTTTCTTCAGCACAATAAAAAAAAATTAAGTATTAATTTTGGTGAAGGTGTAACGTTGCTACGAACTGCTGTTAATAAAACCTGCAAAAAATAAACACTTAGTCTGAGAAGTGGCTAATCAACACTTAGTCACGGTACGGTTTAATCTCAGATGAACACTCTGGATGAACACTCCAGAAGACTGGATTTGGGAGCTTCTACTAGATCAATACTCTGGCAGCAGCAGTTGGCCTTCGGTTAATATCCTAGGGCCAGTAGAGTTCCCACCAGATCAGTACTCTGTTCGAACTTGATTCTCTCTTGCAGCGCACGTTGTTATACCGTTGCCGGTCTTTCGATAGTATGCGTGTGTATAGAGCAGAGATAAGCAGGCATCGATAGCTGCCGATGCACATCGGTACAGGGTAATAAGGAGAAAGAGTCTATATAAAAATAAGATGAAGTTATGCTTTTTATTTGACAATTTATAAATAATTTACCTTCAAGGTTTGGTTGGGTTATCTGAATGTTTAATCCGATTCTGATAAAATATGTTCTTTGGTTAAATTTTTTTAGCTTGAAGATATACTGGTTTAAGTTCATGAAAAGTTTGAAAAAGAAGATATAAATCTTCTACTGAAGATTTAAAATCTATAAATTATGACTTGACTTTTATCCTTTGCTACTTATCTGGTTCTTAGTCTGTTCAGATACATATATTTCACGTATGGGAAAATGTGTCTTATGTGTGTCTTACCAAAACAATTTAAGATAAGATATAGATGTCAACGTTTTGAACAACCTTAATAAAACCAGAAAACACATTGACTTATATATTTGCTCCCACATTTGGAAACTACCAATATCAGGAAAACCTTTATCGTTAAGTCCATATTTCCTTTTGCAGCAATAACCATTCTGTTGTACTCTCCTATCTCCAAGAAAAGTTTTATGATACTTAAGATACTAACTAAGATAAATAGATGATTCGATTTGTAGATATATCTCGCGATGAAATTCCAGCACACATCGTCAACGACTCCTTATAAGTTCATAGCAAGAAATGGAAGAAGAAATAAAAGTACGGCTTGTGTACGGACATATTATAACATAAAAAAGGCGGCAAAAAAGTAGATTTTTTTTGTTCGAACTGATTCGAAGGATAAGGGAATTTACACACAATATGTACTTATGGTCACGACCCAATACGATCATGCTTTCAAATAAATCAAGACAGGTTTTTGCGGAAAACGAAAACCGCTTTATATATTTTACACTTTTAAAAAGTTTTTGTCTAGTTTTTTTATGGATTTATGAGCGTTTTGTGATTCTTAATGTTTCATTTTATCCTTATTATTTTACGGTTTTTAAGAGCTATGATACTGCCGTTGATGGGATGATGGGAAAAGAAACACGGCAATATTTATATATTTACGAGTATATCAAATACCTAAAGTATTTAGAACATACAAAGCGCGTGCGTAGCATGGTCAATGGCTTTAGGGGTTTAAATCCTCCCCCGCCCCTATTGCCGAAAAGTTAAAAACAGATACTACCATTTTTAAACTTTAAAGGCTTAATAGACTTTTTCAGTCGATGAGTAGTTGTCTTCCGAAAGAAAGAGACAGCAACAGGCAAACCGAAAGAAACTAATAGAAAAGAATAGAAATATGCTTTATTGTCACTGAAAATTGTACAACGTAATGGACAAAGCTTACAAAAAATCAGAATAATAATAACAATTTAAAATTTACTAACATTACATAAATCGTCAATATCACAAAATAAAACCTAAAAAATACATCATCCATTGCAAAATTTAAATAAATTGCAAATTGCATTACAAAACGAACTAATAAGTTTAAGTAAGTTGCTGCATGTGACACTCAAATATAAAAATACTTTGGTTGCTTGTACCTAAACTTATTGTAATTTCTTAGTTATTCGTTAAAAAACTCTTCCACTGGATAGTATGGTCTTTCAGATAGATAGGCTGTTGTCATTGTCCGAAACTTAAGGAAAAAAGTTGCACATATAAATTGCAAAGGAAGATGGTTGTATAATTTTTTTGCCGAATATAATATAGATTTCTTTACTAACTCAGTTAAAGGGATCGGTAAATACACATCAAAGGTTGAATGTCTGGTATAATAATCACGATTAGCTCTTACTGGAGAGACCTGTAGGTGTTTATGAATTAAGCAAACAGTTTCTAGAATATACAGGGTGTTTCAAAAAAGTTTGTCATAAATTAAATCAAGGGGCCAAAAACAAATTGATTGAATCCAACTTACCGTAAATAGTGGATAAATTTAAAAAGAAAAAAAAAACAACATTATTTCAACAACAAAAAGAAAAACAACATTAATTCTGTAATGCGTATCTATATATAAAACAACTTATCTATTTTTTTATTTAGCATAGATTGTCCCACTGCTCAAGAAATAACTCCCAATTTCTGCCAGGAGCTTTTTTCTTTTATCTATTTTGTACATATTTATTATTTTCCTGACATGTATAAAGGGTTATTTTATGTACTTAGAGTTGTGTTATTTTCTTGAACCCACCTTCGAAACTAAAACCTGACTACGTCCGTGATAGTATTTAAAGCAGATATATAATATATATATATATATATATATATATATATATATATATATATAATATATAAATAATAAAATGGCAAATGCTAAAATATTAATCTTGGATATAAATATAGAATATCTTCTGTTACACCAATTTATACATACTTACGAAATATTAGTTTCACGTGAAGCTCATAAAACATATTAAATCATCATCATTATCTTTGCCATTATTCTTATAGTGTGTAGTCAGCGTCCTTAATAACTTTTCTCTAGTTTTCTCAAAGTTCTCTCATTTTGGCCTCAATATTTGCCACCCCTATACTTCTTCTATTGTACGCATTCTTAATTATCCTTTTTTGTAACTCCAAACATACATCTAAGTGTTCTTATTTGCTGCACATGCATCCGTTGTTCCTCTTTCTTGTTGACTGCGTAACATTCACTTCTGTAAATCATATGATCTAATGGCAGTTTTATAGAATTTTTCTTTTAGTTTTATTCATTTACCCAACTCGGTTTCTTCCACTTCATTCCTCCCATCCTGCATGCATCTCCATCAATTTTCCCAGTTCTCTGTAATACTGACCCCAGTAATTAAAACTTTTACTTTTCACAATCATTTCATCATTCAAACTTATCATTTTATTTGTAGTAACTGCATCTCTTAAATGAGCATTCAAAATACTCTTATTTTCTCTTACTTAATTTTAAATATTTTTCCTTAAGAGCTTGTCTTCATTGTTCTAGTTTTTGTTTATAAATCCCTTTTAGTATTTTCTACTAAAACTACATCATCAGCATACATTAAGGACCAAGAAATGTGACTCTGTCGTTTTCAGTGTTGGATACAGCCAGTAAGACCGATCTTTTATATTTGACCTTTATACCAATCATTACATGTGCAAATAAGGAAAAATCGTAAAGGCTGAATGCTTAAGTGTAATCAGAAGTAATCTGAAATTGATTACATTCTGCCTCAAATCTTTGCAACCACAGCATTGGATCATGTATTTTTGTCAAATTTGTCCAAAATAAATTCTTCTTCAAATGTTGCAATTTTGACTCTTAAATAATGTTATATTTTAAATGTTGCTCTTAGCCGTTGATAAGATCTTCAAGTTCAAACTGAGTAGTTTGGAATAGATAGAGGAGAACATTTCTCTAAAAATAAACAATCTTCAAAATGAACTACCTAACTACGTAGTTTATGAAAACTACTTTCATCAGCAAAATGATCCATTCTTCTCTCGTCGTCTGTTTTCACGAATACCGTCTGACAACCATTTATATTTTTAGAGGCAAGTTTTAAACTTATTTGATAAATTTTAATGTAACATAAAATCGTTAGTTTCGCTGGACAACTCATACCGTAATAATTTTTTTTTTAATCAAAAGGCAGATATCGACCAAGTTTTTCTTAAAGATTCTTTAATGTTTCAGAAATCAATATTTTGCCTATGCCCACAATTTAGTATTGAAACAGTTTGTAAACTGTTGGTCATTTGCATATTGTTAGTTTTTGTGTAAATTTAATTTAAAACTGATTTCGCGCTGAAAAACAGTGCTACTAAACTTTTTCATTTAGAATTATCCCAGATAAATTTTTTATTTAAAAGATACTTTTCTACTGCGGACAGATTCGTAGTAAATTCAACCAAAACATCTAACCCAACGAAATCATCAAACCCAACCAAACCATCTAACCCAACAAAACCATCTAACCCCATGTAATCCACTAACCTAACAAACATTTAGGTTAGGTTAAGTTAGGTTAGTATTATTTGCATATATCTTGGGTCCCAAAATTGACATCTCAGCAATATTCAGTTTATTCGTATGATTTTTAGAGGTCCGTTGTCATTTTCGTCTCTGACGACTGAAGTATTAGAAATATTTTAATACAAAATATATAGATATAATCAAAATATTCACCAAAAACTCAGAATTTATGTACGTAGAATTATATTATTAAATCAGTCCTGATGATAGTTGTGTTGTCTAAATTACTCAACTAAGATTTAAGAAATTCTTACGCGTTTAAAAAGGACAATTTTGCTATTATATATTTTGATGGGTTGCTGGTAATGTAACCCAAGATTTTCTTTGAGGCAAGAAACGGTTATTGTGGTATCGGTATATGGATGGATCGATAAACCAGACATGTTTGGTAAACCAAATAAAAACACATACATACAAATATCAAATAAAATTATATTGAAACACGCAGCATTGGATTGTATAGCCGTATTTAATCCAATCCCATTTCAATTATAAAAAACGAAATAGCAAATGACACACACAGCCATTAAGAGATGAAAATGAGCACCTCTATTCCACTAATAACCAACATTTAACACCATAAAGACCACTTATCCGTACAAGTTGGCGTAAACTTGTCATATGGCAAACTATTAGTTATTACCATCTAATGGAGAGTAACAAAGTAAGTAGATGAGGGACGGACTCAGCAAAAGACGGCAAGCATGTATGACGATCATATAAAAAACTAATATATTTATAACAACATTATTTTGTAAAATTACTTTCTCTTAAAAAAGTAGGGTAGCTTTTATTAGGAATATGAAAATATAGAAAGGAGTCCGACAACGTCACATGTTGTCCCCACTACTGTTCAATATCTAAAGAGAAGCGGTTTTTTAATAAATGATCTCAGATTCAATAGAGGTTACATCTATTTATTGAGAAATTTTATATATTTCTATTATTATTATGATTTTAATAACTTCTTAATATTTTGATGACGATACAGTAATAATAAAGGATAAAAACAATAATTTACAGAATGTAATGTCATAACCAAATTAGCAGTTGCAAATATTCAACTGATTATTAGAAATATTTTAATTGAATTTCGGAATACCTACAAATTCTTGAAAATAAGAATAAGATCAAATATATGTAAAAATTTTTTTACATATAAGTAAAGTTTTTTTGTGATAATTAATATTCAAAATAATCGGAGATTGGAAATTCTATACAAGAAATTGTACTCTCATATTGATAGATTTTTCAGTTGGTTCTTTTGTGTTGTTTAACTTACATGCATATATTTTCTTTGGCGGTTTTCAGGCCACTATTTTGTGCATCAACTTATCAAAGAAAGATAGAACTGACAGAAATGCGTCAGACAGAAAGCGCAAGAACTACGAAAGGAAGGGAGAAAAGTGAAAGGAAGGTATGAGAAAATATAATCGGATCATGAAATATGTTGCTAGGATGACATAAATCAAAAGTTGGTCGTAAAGATCAAAGCAAAAAACTAAGAAGCAGCAGGGAAAGGAAATAAATAGCGACGAATAATGCGAAAAAAGGATTAAGAACTATGGAAAATAAATATCAAATAAAATAAGACAAAAATAAAAAAAGCAAAAGGAAGAAAAAGTACAGTTAACAACATGGAATGTCAAATGAACCTTTTGTAAAGTAAAGTAATTAATTAATGAAATAAGTATAAAGTCGATTTAATGGCTCTGCAAGAGACAAAACAATAAGGGGCAGAAATAATTGAAATAGAAGATATGTTGCTCTTTAAAAGTGAAAGTAAAGATAAAATGCTCGGTTTTTGGTAGCTAAATGTATCAAGCACGAAGCGATAGCGTTTAATCCTGTCTGATTGATTTCAACACAAATTAAAAGTAATAAAAGGAATTTTGAATGTGTTGCCTGTGTAAGTTCATTTAAAATAGGTAAAATAAATAAGAATAAGACTTACAATCTGTTTACTTTACCACCAACGACCGGTTTCGCATACTATAATTTACTATGCATCTTCAGGTCTTAAGGTACATGGTAAACTAAATGATGCCGGTACAAGAATTATTATTTAGTGATTTAGAAAACATAGTTTAAACTATCCTGAGTAGCTGGTGATGGGTGATCATCGGTTTTATTGTAACTGTTTAACAATACGAGGGAAAGATCTTGAGCGGAGAGATAGTAACAAATAAACTAGGAAGTAGGTATTGTGTAATTGTTTGTTGAAATGAATGTGATGTGTTATATTATTTAAAAAGTTGTTTACATTTATTCAATAGGTATATTTTGAAAATGTGTTAATTTATTGAACTATTTATTTAAAACAGAAAGCTCTATAATAATAAATGAGGGTAGATGTATAATTTGTGGGTGTGCAATAACTCCAACTTGTAATTATCAAATTATGTGTGTTATAAAATTTAAAATAAAATTAAAAACACTTAAAAAGACTTTTAACAGAACACATTTAAAAAAACACAACAGACATTTAATTTAAAAGGGGGGCACTTAGTGGTACTACATCACTTCTAGGAGAAAAACTTAGTTTTTCTTTAGAAAAAGGCTAGTTTTTTGTTGTCTAATAGATTTTTAAGACTTTTTATTTATTAAAAAAAAAGATTTAAAAAATCTATTACACAACAAAAAACTAGCCGTTATTGCAAGTTCTCCTCCTAGAAGTGATGTAGTACAATTAAGTGCCCCCCTTGGAAAGATTCGAACGTAGTTATGAGGTTTGAATCGTTTTATAAAGCCCTTTTTTCCGCTTCTTGTCGATCGACGATGCTAAATATAATAAAAAGTTGAAGTTGCCGAGTAAAAGTGCTGGCTTTATTGACAGCTACTAGTAATTACACAATATGATGTTGGTTAGGTAACTACTTATAATAAACTGTGCTCACATGAGCTCAAATCCCCAATTTATAATCTTACAAATAATTCATACCTCAGCACAGAGGTTATTGCTTTAATCATACCATACCAACAAACTTTGAACTATTAGCTTACATTACAATTTAATCTAGGCCGTAATTGCGACATTTAGGAAGTTCAATTAGAAAATATATTATTCGGCAATTTATTTAGTTGTAGGTAAATAAACTAATTATTAAAATATTCTACGATATGGTTTTACAATATCTCACTTGTGACGGTGACTCAGAATACACGGTGAAACTATAAAAGATTAAGAAGTTAAGAATAATGTGAGATTACAAATTAAGGAATTAATTTGTGATTGAACACCACTTTTAAATTAAATGTCTGTTGTGTCTTTTTGAATGTGTTCTGTTTGTCCCTAAGTGTCTAAGTTTTTTTAATTTTAATTTAAATTTATTTTGACATCATATTTCTGCCCTAATAGAGACCAAATCAATTTATCATAATATAAGGTAATTATAAGTTGGAGTTATTGCACAGCCACAAATTATAAATCTACCTTCATTTATTATTATGGAGCTGTCTGTTTTTAATTAATAATTCAATAAATTAACACACATTTCCAAAATATACCCATTGAATAGATGTAAATAACTTTTACATAATATAACACATTACATTCATTTCAACAAACAATTACACAATACCTATTTGCTAGTTTATTTGTTAGACTCTCTACCCTCAAGAACTTTCCTTTTAATTGTTAAACAGTTATAATAAAACCAATGATCACCCGTCACAGCTAACCAGGATAGTTTAAACTATGTTTTCTTAGTAACTAAATAATAATTCTTGTACCGGCATTATTTAGTTTAACATGTACCTTAAGACCTGAAGATGCATAGCAAATTATAGTATGCGAAACCGGCCGGCCGCTGGTGGTAGAGTAAATAGATTTTGAGTACGTCTTATACTTATTTCTTTTACCTAATAAAAGAAACTGGAGTATAATAAATATTCGTGCACCGTCAGACGACAAGGACGACGAAATAAAAAAATCTTTACTACGAACAGCTAAATGACGAATACGAACACTTACCTAAATGTGATGTGAAAGTAATAATGAGTAATTGTAATGTTAAAGTATGACAAGAACCCCTGTACACTACAGTAACTGGTAACCACACTAAACATGAATTATCAAACTATAAAAAAATTAGTGAGGTCCGTCTCTGTTAAAAAGTATAAAAGAAACAGGCTGCGCGTCTCCTCAGTGGCGGACATTTGGGCGAATTTGCGGCAGTTGTGGGGGAGTGGTAACAGTATGATGGATGGGCACTAGTTAGGGGTGACTAGTAGATGCGACCCGAGTTACGAGACCCGAACTTTACCCTATTTATACTTGGGGTCGGTTAAACGCTTCCCCTGGAGGACACTTTGCATTGTGAATGCGCTGTCATCGATACAATTGCCTCAAAAGGAGTCAATTCGGTACGTTAGCTATTGTAAATATAATTTGTACGACTACGGAGGCTAATTAGTTTATTGGGCTTCATGCTGAGGATGCTCGACGCGCATATATTAAAAATTAGTTAAAATGTTACCAGCACCCTTCACCAAAATCCCCATAAATAAAATTAGATGGACCAGAATTTTTACACAAGTAAATTAATATAACCAACAAATATTATTATATATAAAACTGTATCTCTAACAATGAGCTGGTCTAAAAAAAATAAAAAAAATAAGGACCAAAAAGAAATTTGCGTCCAAAAAACAGTAGGCAACAAACAAAATACGACAAACGATAGAATAACTGGTTATGATAAAGATAAATCGCATAATTATAAGACTGAAAACAAACGACTATGTCAATATGCACATGTCACATGTCACATATTTTTATTTATCTATTAACGTTATCTCTTATTCTACCATTGTTATTTAAAAAATAGTTGACGCTCAACTCTTTGATCAACTTTATATTTACTAAATATTCTGTCATAATCTATATTCTAATTTTAATATTCACTTAGTATTCTAATTCTCTATATTCAGACCCCATTCTGTTCTATGAGATAGAACATAAATACATTTCTATGCTCTACTTCAGTCGGCAAAGTATACACTATGTGGCAGCCAAATGAAATAAATTAACAAATAAATAAATGAGGCAGTATTCGAAAAAACAGTCGAACACGTCGATTATTTATAGTTGCTCTATTTACATAAAAACAGATAACGGTGGCTGTATGCAGCGTGTATCAGATAACGGTGGCCAATACCAACTTGCTTATTTTAAATAGAACACCCTGTATACTAATTAACTTTTACATTCCTCAGATCATTTTAGATATTTTTTGAATACAATATCCTATACCTATCTTTGACTTATTCGGAAATAAATAATATGCAAAAATTCACATTCACAAAATTATCTATTTGGCTACAACATAGTTAAAAATTTCAAATAATACAAATCTAAACAATGTCAATGTAAGAGATGTTCAAAACGCTCCCCACAAACGT
The DNA here is from genome assembly GCA_918026665.1 of Diabrotica balteata. Taxonomy (NCBI): domain Eukaryota; kingdom Metazoa; phylum Arthropoda; class Insecta; order Coleoptera; family Chrysomelidae; genus Diabrotica; species Diabrotica balteata. Next base: position 7,438,431 of record OU898276.1, read on the forward strand.
CTTGGCAAAACCCTAACCGTGAATAGAAATTTCTTCTAACGTTACTAAAGATCTCAGACGTGATCGTTGTAATCGCAAACGTTATTCGTCTTCGTAAGTTAGCTAAGTCAGTTAGTTTAGTTTTCTATACAATACTTTTCACATATCTCCATAAGAAAAAGTCTAATGGCGTCAAATCGGGGGATCGTGGTGGCCATTTCATCGATCCTCGCCTCCCTATCCACCGAGTTGAAAATATTTGGTTAAGTTACTGCCGGACATGGATTTGGTAGTGGGGTGGTGCTCCATCTTGTTGAAACCATATCATATTCGTTGAAACTTGTGAGTTTCCTGAAACAGGATACAAGTTAGCCAACATTGGCACTACATTATTTTGGAGCAATGCTAAATAATTGTCGCCATTCAAATTGCCATCAAGGAAAAGGGGACATATGATCTGATCTTCAATAATTCCTGCCCACACGTTAACCTTCTCGCGGTTGAGTATTGCCTTCTCTCTTTCAGTGAGGATTTTCCCTGGACCAATAGCGGCGATTTTGCCGATTAGCATGACCATAAAGAGTAAAGGTGCACTCATCAGAAAACAAAACATGTTCTAATTGGATCACATTGCTGTCTAACATTGCCATCATTTGTTCACAAAAATACGTTCTCCTGTCAAAATCATCTTCCATGAGTTCCTGAGTGTGTATAATTTTATAGGGATGTATTTTATTTTCTTCTAATAGTCGAATAACCGATGAATAGCTAATATCGAGTACTCGGGCTGCTTTTCGAACAAATGTAGTGGGTGTTCCTCAAATTCAAGCATAACAGTCAATTGGGTATCCTCACTTATTGCATTGGCAGCATCTTTTTTTACTTTCTAGCATGGCCCAGCTCGTGGAATTGCTTCTCTATTTAACTTATTGTTCCTTGAGATATGTACGGTAAATCAGGAAATGCTTCGTGAAATAAACGGGCTACTTCCATTTGCGTCCGTGTCTTGAACGATTTCTCTGGCTTGCGGTTGGTATTGACCACTGTCATGTGTATTGACAGTGGCCAATAGCTGAGAGTAACAGGAACAACTTGGTACCATTTGTTTGCATATAGTAAAAATAAAAACCCTAATTGGCTACTTAAAGTTAACCAACTGTATAATTCCAATTTTAAAGGAAATATTGCAACATTACATGGAAAAAAGTACGAATCAGTTGCTTTAAAAATGTATGAAAATATAACTCAAACTAAAGTTGAACATTTGGGAATTCTTATCTCATACGATGTACAATGGCTGGCTGTAAATGTCGATGGAATTGTTTCAGGAAAATATATAGTAATAAAGTGCCCTAGCTTTCACCGTTATCTGAAAATAATTTCTACATTTTTGTCTACCGAGACAGAAAGCCAAAGAAAAGTGATGTCAGGTTTTAACTTATCAAATACTAGAACAATACGTTGTTTGACCTTTAGCAATAATAGTTTTGAAATTTTGTTTTCAATAAACTAGTAGCTTTACAAATTTTTTCCAGAAAATTTAGAGTGATGTGCCTATTCGTTACCAATGTATTCTGTAGCAGAGCGGAAAAGCTGCACAGATGTTGTATTGAACCATTCTGAGGTTCTTTAACCAAGATGTTCTTCTTCTTCCTGGACCTTGTTTTTTAAATATTTTTCCTTGCAGGATGGCTTGAAGGAGAGCATATCTGGATTCATTTCGCATAATATGTCCGAAGAACTGTAACTTTCTTGATTTGATGGTGATCAGTACCTCTCGGTTCTTATTCATTATTCTGAGGACCTTCTCATTTGTGACTTGCGTGACATTTGATCCGTGAACTTTTTTGCCTTCCCTTAATACAGATGGGGTCACCTTCTCTTCTGTGCTGATTTTCAGTGATTGATCCCGCTGTAACTCTGGACTATTTCGGGTGGCTTCTAAAACTAAACTAATCGCTGTACCTGTGTTAATTTCGATTTTATCTTTCGTAATTGTTGACTTAGATACTCTACTAGATAGGCATCTTAATTATTTGGCTCGTTTTGATTTTTTTTCTCTAAATTATCTTTGTGAAAAGGAGAAAACTTTTCCAAAGATCGAATAGGTACATTCTCAGATGGAATGTAACCCCATTTTTTTTTAAATCATTTTCCAGTCTTCACATCTAACAAATAGGTAAAATGTTATTTTAGTGATTAAGAAAAAACCAAGCTGAGACAATATTAAATTAATAAATTTCCTATCACTATGATTTACCTGAAAAAAAATAATCCGATTTCTTAAAGTGTCGGCTGCATACATTCATGAATTTTATTATAGGTTTCGCAATATAAGAGCTACTTGCCAGGTTTTACCTAATTTCTCGTCCTTTGGAAAGTAGTGGAGGTGTATATTTTTCGTACATCGAGCAGAAAATTGTGGTACTAAACAATATCTATTATTTTTCTTCTTATTGCTCATTATTTTTAAAATTTGATGAAATTCAGTTTTAAACTAATTAATTCAATTTTTTTTGACTTTATCCCTTTTTTATTAGTTAACTATTTGGAGAGCAGTTGGCAGTACTGTCGTTTGAGAACGCGAATAGATTATCTGAAACCTTAAACAAGGGAAGAGTCTAAGTCTATCCTTGTCTAAGCCTGAAACAATTTTTGTATTGCGTTTTTATCACAAATCAATTTCTTAAGTAGATACCTAAACCACAGAATAATAAACAATTTAGAATGCCCACTATCAGATGTCGCCTTTGAAATTTGTCAGCATGCGAACGCCATGTTCACATAGAAATAGACAACATAGACTTGAATTAAGAAATTTTTGACAAGCTACAACAGAACTGTAGTTTAAACTTTTAGAGATAAATAATTTAGTACATTTGAAATAATTTAATCTATTCTTTAACTAAAAGAACGAATAAAGTAGTGCATATTATGTCTGTAGTTGCCGTAAATAAATTAAACCGGATTAATTTGTCTATTCACACCAGATAACTGTGTCACTAAACAGCACTAGTTCCGACTAAAACATGGGTGATTCCGGCTGCGCGAAAGAAATGCTCGTACTTATTTTTTTAAGCAGAGTGGGCCTTTAGCCCTGTGCCTAAGCCAATAATGACTAGTTTGATGTTTTATATTTCTTCAATGGAGTGGATTATATCAATTCCAAAATATAATATGTCATAAAATTAAGTAAACAAAACATCTCATTGAGCCGTAGCTTAAAATATGTACTACATTACCAAATTGTCAAAAACTGACAGAAATATGACGAGTCATCATTCAAAACTTTCAAACAGAAAATGTAAATTATGTATTATGAACAAAATCATCGTATCACAAATACATCCCCATCTGCATGTCATCTAAGTCATCGAAAATAATGGCTGTATTAGAGAAACATGGATGAAGAGGTAATCCAAATCATTTGCTCAGACACTAGTATACATTTGTCTACAAAACCAGGAAGAGCAAATATCAGAGAAGAAAGTATGGAAGTCACTAATACTGATCACCCTCATTGTGGCGAGGGAAGGTTGAACGAAGTTAATATTTTCAATTAGTAATTATTCACATTTGTTTTTTGAGTTATATTCCAATCCTATCTTTGTATGATAATTTAAGATTTGTTGTATATCATATCTAGCTACATATTTTCTAAATTTTTTTTCTGTGTTTATTGATTGTATGAATTGTATACTAGTATTATATCCATCGGATATTATTTTAGAATACATGCTCTACTGCTATATCATTTGTATAGAAAAAATGTTCTTTCAAACATGTTAGACAGATACCAAACGGTAGTGCATTATTCATTGCCAGATTTAACCATACGGCTCACACTTCCTCTAAGGGGAAAATGCACTCAAAAGGATTGAGCTCTGGTGGGACTCTTTTCATGTTATCGAGTTCTAGGTGACTTGGTACGTCGGTTTATCTCCCAAAAATGTTCGCACGCATCTGGACGTCGAAAGTAGCACAGCTTTCTGCATGATCTTATATAAATTTTCATTTAGACCCAGCTTCTTTATGTTTTCTAGGAGGTTCTTCGGGATGACTCCAGCGGTAGATAGAATAATAGGTATCGTCTGGGTACTTTCCATCCTGCATTGTCTTCTTATTTGTATTTCCAGATCACTGTATTTTGCGATCTTTTCATTGCACTTAACACGTAGATTAGTGTTGTTAGGTATCGCCACATCGACAAGTGTTGTTTTTCTCGTTAGTTTATTAACTAGCACGATATCTGGTCTATTATGTGCTTAAGTTTGGTCTCCGAGCACAGTATAGCTTGTAGTTGTTATTTTCAAGCATACTCTCAGAGACGTATTGATAATATGGGAGATGGTCTGTTTTTCTAATTGTTCGCTTATATCCATAAGTCTACGACCTCCCAAATACCGCGGTAATGCCGTTCTTTCTACTGCACTTCGAGGATAATGTTTTTGTGCCTTTGTGAGGTGTGTTCGTACTTTTATCCGAAGAGTTTCTATATCCGTTTTAGTCCACTTAATAATCCCAAATGAGTAGCTAACCGCGGAAAATGCGTAGGTGTTTAATACCTAACAAATTTTTACTATTAAGATGTGAGCGGAGTAGTTGTTTTACCCTTCGTATGAACTCTGATGTTAATTCGATTTTCATTTATTTGTGGTCAATTTTCCGCGCTTGCTTGACTCCTTTCCATGTTTTGGCCATTTTGCATATCAAATCCTCCGGTCTGAACATTTCCCTTGACTATATTTAATACACGACATGTGTCTAACAGTTTCTACAGTTTTTAGCATTTGATCTAAGTGATTTCGAGTGGAAGCTGTTAGTTTCAAATGTTCAAATTTTAAATTCACATTTTTCATTATTATCATTATTAGTGTATATTTTTTTATTTACTTTATATTTTTGCTTGTATTTTTCTTCTATCGTTGCTACTGCTCTTTGATCATTTTCTGCTCGATTTCTGGCGACCTGTTGCCATCTTCTGACCCCTAAATCGGTCTTAACTCTATCTAACCGCCTAATTTCCAGCCACCTTCTCTCCAGGTCGCTGTGTTTAAATTAACGATATGATGTCTGGTTCCAAAAGTCTTTTATCCTGCCTTATGGTCCATATTTCTACTATATATGTGAGAACCCGCCTGAACAGTGTCTTGTATATAATAATTTTAGTTCTTCTTTGGATGTTTTTTAAGTCAAATTTGTTTAAGTCAAAGTTTTTGGGATCCATAGTGTCACTTCGGGAGACAAACAAGGGTCTATACACCTTCTGTAACCTCCGGGTGCTATGTAGAGGGCTTCGGAAATGTCGACGATAGCTCCTCTACTCAAGTCCATTTCTAGAGTATGGAAATAGTAAATGTTTTGCTTCCTGATGGCTCGTCTTAAGAAAGACGAGATATTTTCTTCTTCTTTTCTTCTTCAAGTGCCCTGTTCGTTGCGAACGTTGGATATTAACATGGTAATTTTGATCTTGTTTGCGGCGCTTCTGAATAGTTCGACCGATGTGAGCCCGAACCTAGATATTCAAGCTTTCTTTGTTTAATTGTATTTACGATTTCTTTCTCCTTTTCGATTCTTTGGAGTACCTCTATGTCGGTGACATGTTCTGTCCAAGATATACGAAGAATGCGTCGGTACACCCACATTTCGAATGCTTCTAGTTTTCTCGTTAGCGTCTCCATCAGCGTCCAGGCCTCCACGCCATACAGCAAGATCGGAAAAATGTAGCATTTAACTATACGTAGTTTTAGGGGAAGAGACAAATCCTTGCTTATGAGGAGCTTTTTCATATTGCTAATCGCTACTCCAGCTTGTTCTATTCTCGCCTTATTTTCTATGGTCTGTCCCCATTTTGCATTTACGTTGGTGCCAAGGTACATATAAGATTCTACATAGTCAATTAGTAACGTTACTTATCCGTAATTGTCGAGCAGGTTGTTGCTTCTTGCTTATCAGCATCCACTTTGTCTTCTTGAAGTTGAGGCTCAGGCCGTATTCCTCACTAACTGAATAAAGTATTTCCATTACTTGTTGTAATTCGTCTATGGTACTGGCAATGATCACCGTGTCGTCAGCATATCTTATATTGTTCGTTAACTCGCCGTTTATTTTTATGCCCTCATTTTCATTTTCCATACATTTGTTAAATATTTCCTCAGAATACATATTGAATAGGAGTGGGGATAACATACACCCCTGACGGACACCTCTTTTGATCTGCACACTTTCAGTGAGCTCTGTATTTTCTAGTATTATATTTGTGTCCTATTACAGATTAATTCTGTCTTGTTTCATTCGTTTATCCTTTTTTAGGTTTGATAGTCTTTCTCTGATTTTTACAATCATGTTGTTACAAACATAGCATGTTATCAAATCCACTGGTAACTTTAGCATCTTAACATATAAGATCGAATAATGTAAAATAAATTTAAGCCTATAACTTTTAACGGGTTTTTAGTCAGATATTTAGTGGCTCAAAACATGTACACCTAGACACTGGATTCCGAAAACGTTTTGTTGTTGTGATATAGGCCGATTGGGTTTTTTAATTATATACCTATTATAAAGGATTTTAATAAATTGTTTGCTACCAAATTACTTTACATATTTGTAGTACCTATCCCCTAAATATGTACACATTTAGTATCATGAATAAAAGGAAAATACATAACCGACATCTTACAGATAGGAGAAAAGCAAGGTATCCAAAGATTTGTGCTATGTTTTTTCTGCTTTTTCTGGTGAATGGTTCTTGTCGAAGAAGGAAACTTCTTTTGTGAGTGATCTGGTAAGGCATTGTGTGACTGTTTACAGCGTGTTTCATACAACGTTGGAAGATTGCGTTTAAAGATCTCTAAATTACCTAAAATTGTTAATATTAGCGCCATCTATATACCAATCTCGGTACTTGTTAAGTGTTATTTTAACAATATATTCTTTGTTGTAATGTAAACGAATTTTTGTAAAATTGATTTTAGTATTGTTCCATAATCTTACATTTTTTTTTGTTTTTTAGATTACTCATGATGTAAGTCTCATCCCAATCGCAACCACTACCAAAACCGCAACAACACCAACATGCATAGATGTCATTGTTCTATACAGGAACGATCTGTACTGTTCATCTGCGACCAGCTGCGAACAGGAATTACATGATACAGAATATTGTGCATTATCAGTAGAAAATGTGGCTGGTGACGAAGAAACCACAATATATTTTGCGAGGCTTCAAGAAAATATGACAGCAAACCCAATTTCTAGAGTATGGTTTTGGTTGAAGCAACATTTCTGCTTTCGTGTGGAAATAGATGACTGAGAAAAGTACATCACATCACTCATATTATAATATTTATTAAAAGATTTAGCCAATGTTTTAAATTTATTTTAATTAAATACTTTTTCTTTTCTATTACGTTCCTTCTACTTAATGAAGGTTCGTCTTCTTTTTAAGATATTTATTTACTACGGATATTAGCAACGAAAGTAGCTATTTTTGTATATTATAACGCAGACAGTTAAAAATAGATGTTACAAGAGGCTCAAATGAAATATTGTTCAAGATATGTTCAAGAAATAAAAAAATAAGACAATGTGAACAATTCCAATGTAATTATAATTTCGAATTGTTTCTAAAGCTTTGTGTTTGTTCTTCTCGGTCGATGATATTAAAATAAAATGTTGAAGTTGTGGATTAAAATATGACAGCAATGATGAATAAAATGACAGCTATGAATGACTTAGGAATTCCAAAAAAACTCATATGTTTGATAAGTGACAATGGCGAAGATGCTATCAGCAGTAAAAATTCAAAACGACTCGTCAACTCCATTTGAACATCATAAGGGGTGAAGGCAGGGAGATGTGCTGGCGTGTCAGCTTTTTAATAGATCAGTCTAAATTCTAGCATATGCAGACGACGTGGACATTATAACAAGAACTAGGGCGAGAACTGCGGAAATCCTAACCGAGCCAGTAGCAGCAGCAGAACGAATGGGGTTACATATAAATCAAAATAAAACCAAATTCATGGCGACTAACACAAACACAAGAGCTGGAAATGTTGACGCAAATTTAATCATCAATGACCAAAACTTTCAAGCAGTCAAAGAGTTCATATATCTAGGGACATTGGTTAACTCCAATAGTAACACATCTGAGGAAATAAAAAAGGCGAATAATAATTGCAAACAGGTGTTATCATGGTCTATTAAAGTAATTAGCTAACAAACGTCTGTCTCAAAAAACTCTGGTATAAGGCTGAGTTGAGAACACTGATAGTCCCCGTTCTCACAAATATGGATCAGAGGCATGGACGCTAACTAAAACAGATGAATCCGCTCTATCCATTTTTGAAAGAAAGGTGCTACGCAAGATATTCGGAGCGGTCTGTGAGAACGGAATATGGAGGCGTAGATATAACTTTAAACTGGAAAACATCTACAAGCATAGGTTTGGTGGTAAAGATATTACCACTATCTTCTTTGTCAACCATTTTCCATCCACTCCTGAATGTAGGTCTCTCCCAATTGCTTCCATCTTTCTCTATCTTGCGCCAATCTAATCCACTGTTTGCCTGCCACCGCTCTTATGTCATCTACCCATCTTTTTTGAGGTCTTCCCATGCTTCTTGTTGTCGTCCTTGGTCTCCATTCTAGAATTCTCCGTGTCCACCTGTTGTCATTATATCGGGCTACGTGACCTGCCCAGCGCCATTTCATTTTTGTAATTTCTTCCACAATATCCCTAATCTTCGTTCTACGTCGTATCTCGGTGTTTCTAATCTTGTCTCTTAGTGATATTCCAAGCATGATTCGTTCCATTGCTCTTTGCGTTGTTTCTAATTTTTTGGCAGATTTTTTGGTAAGTGATACTGTCTCCAAGCCGTAGGTACAAACAGGTAGTATGCATGTGTTATACACTTTTTTCTTTAAGTTTATAGGAATGGAGGTGTTTTTCAAGATATGTGCTAGTTTGCCGAAAGCGCCCCAAGCCAGTTGTGTTCTTCTTTACCACTATAATTAAGCTAAACCACCTGAATCAGGACAGGACATGTAGCCCGGGCCCCTGAATCAAACATGATAAAAAATATTCTGACAGCGCAACCCGTGGGAATGAGAAGACGGGGTAGACCAAAGCTGAGGTGGATGGATGGGGTAACACAAGATGCTGAGAAGATCAGAGTGGGCAACTGATGATGATGATGATGATCTTCTGACATTTACTGAATTATTATAATATAATTGTTGTTGAGGTAAAAATTTATAATAGACTGCGTCCCAAACTAGTTTCAAAGCTACATTTATAATCTCACTAAAATGTTACAATTTATCAAATAAGTGTAATACCCTATAGCTATGCATAGAAAAGAAACCTTTGACTTTTGAAAGCTGGAAATATAATTTGAACCTGGAAAAACATTGCAAGCATTTTCTCAATACCTATTAGCAATCTATAGTTTGCAGGAAGTTCTAAAATAAAAATAGCCATTATGATTGCCAACCTCCGTAGGGAGAGGGCACTCTAAGAAGAAGTTTGCAGGAAATTGAGCAAACTGTAATTAAGCTACTAATCGGTATGTTTCACAATTATACACGGTACAAAAAATTAAAATTCGGGAAATTAAGATTAAATTAAAATTAGAAAAATTAGACAATCTCTGAGCCAACAATAAAAGACATAAGAAATTATAAACAAAAAGAAAAAAAATATGAAAAGAAGAGAACACTGAAAGCTTTGTTTTCAAACTTCCACAAAACTTTATTTTAACTAATATCGCTACAGCTGTTTCGGCTGATTGCCTTTCTCAAGTGATCTATTTTTGGCATGCGTTTACAATTTATAGTCTCTAATGAAATAGGTTGAGGAGGGGAGAACTGTTTGTCTCAAGTTGGTCATTCAGAATTATATCTGTTTTTTTAATTTATTGATTTCCATAGATTCTAACAAAGATAGCTGAATTCCTTTATTTTGAATGTAAAGAATTTTAAATTTGTCATTAAAAGAATGATTATGATCTAGAAGGTGAAGTGCGTATGTCGAATCTGTTTTTCTATTATTCAAAGCCCTTTTATGTTCTGCTATTCGTTTATTAAAGTTTTTTACCAGTTTGACCGATGTACCACAATTTAAGTGTTTTTTATTTCGGATCTTGTTGTTTTTAATATATTTGCCTAGGTTGTTATTTGTTCGGAAAGCTGGTGTTATTCCTTTCTTTTTTATGTGTTTGGCTATTTTTGTTGTTATTTTTGCCTGTATATGTAATCGAGCAGAAGGTACTGGGTTTTTTCTCTGGTGGTGGAAATACCAATTTCAGGGCTTTCTTGTGTAGTTTTTGATTTAACATTTTATGAATTGTTTGTTCGTTGTATCCGTTGTTTACTGCTATTTGCTTAATTATAAATAAAATTAAAAACACTTAAATAGTGGTGTGTACAAACTTCAATGTGGCGACTGCCCAAAAACTTACATCGGTCAAACTGGTAGAAACTTAATAGCAGAACATAAAAGGGCTTTGAATAATAGAAAAACAGATTCGACATACGCACTTCACCTTCTAGATCATAATCATTCTTTTAATGACAAATTTAAAATTCTTCACATTCAAAATAAAGGCCTTAAGCTATCTTTGTTAGAATCTATGGAAATCAACAAATTAAAAAACAGATATAATTCTGAATGACCAACTTGAGACAAAAAGTTCTTCCCTCCTCAACCTATTTCATTAGAGACTATAAATTGTAAACCCAAGCCAAAAATAGATCACTTGAGAAAGGCAATCAGCCGAAACAGCTGTAGTGATATTAGTTAAAATAAAGTTTTATGGAAGTTTGAAAACAAAGTTTTCAGTGTTTTATTGTTACATAAAATGAATTTCCATCAAGTAACGGTCGAATCCATCAATTATTTTAAGAGAAGAGAAACTGAAATTAACATAATTTTTGATAAACAAATGTTAATATGCGGTGTATTCCTTCTGGATTTCTATAAAGGGTATATAGAGTATTTTTGGCTCCGGAAAGTTTATTCAATTAGGAATAATTCCTACTTTCATTTCTAATTTGTTATTTAGTTTTGCTTGTAATATGCTGTTCAGGAACCTGTCTAAATGAACGCTTTTGCAAAATGAAACAGATAATATTCTCATATCATATCATTTTTAATTTTGCATTGTTTATTCAAAACTATTCCCCTGGGAGGAGGTAACGTAAAGCATAGCGAAAAGAATGGCAAAAGAACAACAGATAACATGCGTTTATCGTAGCTATTGTTTGGCGTGCTCTTGATTGCATTTTGAGTATGATGAATGACCGCTGCCCTTATTCACTTCGAAAATACATCAACCCTTGCAGCCGAAATATCATATATTCTATCAAAACGTCATTATTTATCATCTCTTGCTAAAGTATTAGTAAACTGATACCGAAGCTATCAATTATCGGTGCTCGGTGAATAGTTTTCAGGTCGGTTGAGTTACAAAAGACCAAACAAAACAAACGGACAATATTGAGTTATTAGTTATTAGTAATGACAGATGGTAAATTGGTACATACCGACTTTTATATTAGAAAAGTTGTTTTGTAATACAACAAAAGTACATTCTACTTAGTTTCGTTTAAAGTTGTGTTGAATTATTAACAAAAATATTGCGATGTTCATTCCAAAGGGTTGTTGGGTAACTTTCTTTTAATAAAAAATAAAATAAAAATGAAAATACCAGCTTATAAAAAACTTAAACAATGTGCCAACGCGAAAAATAATTTAATTGATTTAAAGCCTAATTGATTAAAAGCCAGTAAGAGCTAGAGTAACGATCAATCTACAAAAAGAAAGAGCAAAGATGATAAACAGTTGTAAACGCATAGTTTGGAATTCACCAAATCATCCAGAAGCATACATCAGAAATATAGCCGAAACTTTACAGAGTAATAATCCCAAACCTCTAAGTATCGACGATCACAATAAATTAATAACAGACTCAGTTAGAAACGCACAACTCAAATTTTGCAAGAAAAATGACACCAAAAGTGAAAAGATTAGCAAACATACAAGGGCTCTCATGGAAATACGACGAAACCTAAACGAGAACGAAAAGGGAAACAAAGACGAATATAAAAAACTAAATAAAAGAATTTCAGCGGAAATTAGAAAAGATGTAAGAAGATATAATACTAATGTAATTACTCAAACAGTAGAAGAGAACAAAGGTTTAAAGATAATGAAAAGAAAACTTACGCATAGTAAAAAAGAAATATACAAGCTGAGAGATAAAGACGGAAAGGCAACAACAGATAAACAAAACATTCTGAAAATAACTAGAGAATTTTATAAAGACCTCTATACCAGCCAAAGACCACAAGACAATTTCCCGACACTAGTAAAGACTCTCATAAATCAGGGATCGGAAATACTTTTACCCATTACTGTGTCAGAAGTAAGAGCAGCTTTAAAGGAAATGAAGAACCACCGATCGCCTGGTGATGATGGACTCGTTATCGAGGCAATAAAAGCAGGTGGAGAAATTTTATTAAAATCAGTAAGCGAACTGTTTACTAAATGCTTACATGCGGGTACGATTCCAAAAGACTGGAACAATGCAGTAATAGTCTTGTTACACAAAAAAGGCGATATTACTAAATTAGAAAATTATAGACCCATCAGCCTCTTGACACATATGTACAAACTCTTTATGAAAATCTTAACAAAGAGGCTAACACCTAAACTTGATTTCTATCAGATTGTAGAGTTTGAAACAATACTGTAAGCCCTAAATCAAAGCCGAATAGATTACAGGTACACGACACTAATCAAAAACATCTATCAGAACGCTACATCAAGTATACAGAAAAATTCAGCTTAGGTCGAGGAGTTAGACAAGGAGACAATATTTCACCAAAATTGTTCACGGCAGCTCTAGAGTCAATATTTAAGGGTACTCAATGACAAGATATGGGCATCAATATAGATGGAGAAAGATTAAATCACCTAAGGTTTGCAGATGATGTTGTATTAATCGCAGATAACTTACATGATACAGTTTCTATGATGCATTCGCTTAAAAGTCTGTCTGAAAGAGCAGGATTAAAGATAAACTTTGAGAAAACTAAAATTATAACAAATCTCGTAATGAGTGGAAATATAACTATTGACAATAATACCATACAACAAACAGACACTTACAAATATCTGGGACACGAAATCAAAATAAGCAGAGACAATCAAACACATGAAATACAGAGGCGAATAGGTCTAACATGGGCAGCATTTGGCAAATTAAGCCATATTCTAAAAAGTTCAATTCCCATGTGTCTCAAGCGAAAGGTTTATAAACCAATGTGTTTTACCTGTACAAACTTATGGAGCAGAGACTTTAACACTCACGCAAAAATCTGCGAATAAACTTAGAGTTACACAACGAGCCATGGAACGTGCAATGCTGAACGTGAGCCTTCGAGACCACATAACAAACCAACAAATTCAGGAGAAGATCAGGAGTTCAAGACGCCATCGAAAGAACCACGACGCTTAAGTGGAACTGGGCAGGGCACTTAGCCAGAACACAAGATGGACGGTGGACAAGACGTATTATGGAATGGAGGCCTAGAAATTATAAAAGAAGCCGAGGACGACCACCGACTAGATGGACCGATGACATTAAACGTGTAGCGGGAAACTGGCTACAAGCGGCCCAGTGTAGAGAACACTGGAAAAAACTGAGGGAGGCCTATGTCCAGCAGTGGACGCGATTGGCTGATTGATGAAAGCCTAATAATGAATTTGTGTAACAGTTGCATAATTATGATAGTATTCAAGCAGTAGGATAGGAAATGGACAATAAAATAAACTCAAACACAACCAAATTTTTAGTCTTTAATCTTAACTAATATCCAGATGCAAAGCTTTAATTAAATGGAGAGGTGTGGAAACTAAAAGTATCAAGCATGAACAGATTTAAAGCATGGGAAATTTGGAGTCATAGATAGTAGCTAAAGATACCTTGGACAACAAGAAAAGCTAATGAGGAAGTATTAAGAAGAGTCAACAAAAATAGAGAATCGGTAAAAACTGTTAAACACCAAAAAATCGATGAGGGGAAATCGATATAGAAAACTACAAATGAGTGACGAAAATAGAAGCCATGGGCCTTTAAGGTACGTTTATATCATTATAGATTTATGTCATTATAGATATCTCAGGTATCGAGAAATAAATTTCCTTTCAAGTTTTTACTACGGCTGTTGCAATACTAATTTTATTATTGGACGATAAAAAAAGAAGGAAAAAAGAAGGTGTGGGTAAAGAACTGGTTATTGAGAAGAAGTACTGCAGGGGCTTACACTCAGTTAATTAATGAGTTAAAAGTTGATGATCCAATAAAATTACAAAATTTCGCGAGAATTTTGTCAACAGATATCGATAATTTAATAAATTTGGTGGGACCATTGATTGACCACTTCTTCTATTTGATGGTAGAATTCTTCAATATTCTGCTCATCTACGTCAGCAGTGGGAGCATAAACTTGGATGATATTTATATTTACAGATTTATCATTCAGCTGTATTAAAATTACTCTGTCTGATATTGGCATGAAGCTAATGACATACTTATTAATATGCTGTTTGATAATTATTGCTACTCCATTTCGGTGCATATGGTCTTGATTTCCATAAAAATAAACGGCGTAACCATTTTCAATGAAATTCCCTTTGTTTGGCCATCTTCTTTCACTCGACCCCATGATAGTAATGTTTAGTCTGTCCATTTTAGAGAGTAGATTTCTCAACTTACCGGCTTCATATAAGGTTGTTACATTCCATGTAGCCACTTTATATGGATTCTTCATTTTCACCGGATGTCTAGTGATGTTTTGCTCACAGGGATTTCGCTGCCTAGCGACCTAGGACGCCCTGTGGTTTGATTGTGTATTCCTTCCCCTGCCGGATCTTGAGTTTCGCAGCCCATGATCAGTAGTATTCGTTACACCCATTGATTCCATGATAACTTTACTATGGACCATAATGGGGTGGTATCCCGTTGCCTTCCTTATCGCAGTATCACAGCCGCTTAACTCATAATGTGAGTGACGCCTGTGAGTATCTGGAATTAAGCCTACAGGAATTTTACTTCCCACAGCCTTAATCCAGTAATGACATTACTGCTGCCTAATGTAATAACCTTAGTTGATCCGCTGGTGACACGGTCACCTTATTGACTAGAATATAATTGATGTGATTTCTGATTATGTGATGTGGAGTATATCCTGGTTCCTTTCATGCATAAAGCCTTCTTTTGTGTAGTTTATACCAGATATTAAGTATATGTTGGATCTAGAATCAGTACCTTTCAATGCTTTCTATATCAATCTCATATCCTTGTCAAATGTTTGCATAACTATATTTCCTAGACCTCCAAGATACCTTTTTCGGTAACATATTTCCCAAAACAACTGAATTAACCAAATAACAAATATCTGGAATAAAGTTTGTCGCATTATATGTATGTCTCATTTTACCCTTATCGTACACAACTATCAGCTTTTTTACTTATAAAAGGAAAATAGATAAAAAAGCATCATCAGAGTTTGTATTATCCCATGTAAGCACGCCTATTGAAAGTGTCCGAAAAAGATCAAGTTAATGATACATGTGACACACGCAACGAAATGAAAAACGAGCTCTTCTTTTCTCGCAAAAATCAAACTCCTTTTCACTACATTAATATATAACCAATTTCACCCCTACGGTCACATACGCGCGCAGTGGCGGAAGCCGGAAGTTTTTTCAGATAAGGGGAGTATTAAAAATATAGATATTTGACTAATGGTTTAGGAGTTTTATTAGGGATGGCTTTTTACGAATTGGTAGTTTTAGATTATGTCGTTATTACAGAGCAATGAAAAATATATCAATGCAGTACAGTTAAAACAACATAAGTGGAGGTGGTATGACAGAAAAGTTACTTAAAAAAGAAAGTTATATTCCATAAAATTGTTAAAAGAAACAAGCACAATCAATACATAGGAAAGACATACAAATGCTAATATTCAATTGGTTTTTTGTATTTGAATGTAAGGTATGTATATGTATAATAAGAAGAGATAACAAAATCGGAAACCGTAGGTTTAGATGGTTAAAGTAAATTCAAATTCGAAATAATAATTATCAGTACAAAAATCGCTGAAATTCAAGTTTATTAGTCTTATAATTAGGAAAACCTACTTCAATAGGTATATCTGTAGAGTAGGGAAGGCGACTTAAGTTCCACAGCCCAAAGGCCACAATTGACCCATTGTGCATCCTCCCAGGGAGCTGTCGTCCTTGGCTCATTGTTCATCCTACCATTCCTAGGAAGGTGGATAAGTCACCAGGAGACATTTCCCTTAAGTAAGGAGGTGTTGGCCAGGACTCACCGAATGCGTACTTTCGTATTAACGATAACTCCGGGCATTCACATAGAATATAATTTCGTTTTCTCGTTCACACTTCCTATATAGAGGTTTGTCTACTAGCCCCAGTGTGTGGAGGTGTTTGCTTAGTTGACAATAACCAGTTAAAAGCCATCTGTCAAGCGTAGGTTTTTCCTGGTCATTTCCAAGTACTTACTTGATGCTGACCCTTTAAGATTACTTAGTGCTACACTGGCAAGTCTACATCCTTGTCCTTCTTCCTATCTTTTTACGGTTTGCATATGTGAGTGACATTTGACAATTTTCGCGATTGTTGTAGTTTACCAACCAAAAAGATCCCCAGGTTCCAAGAGTCTAAGGCCTGCCGCCTTCCTAGCTAATTGGTTAGCAATGTGATTGCCTTTATTGATATTGTGTCCTTTAACCCACCGCAGGATGATGGTATTAC
The DNA here is from genome assembly GCA_918026665.1 of Diabrotica balteata. NCBI lineage: Eukaryota > Metazoa > Arthropoda > Insecta > Coleoptera > Chrysomelidae > Diabrotica > Diabrotica balteata. Next base: position 7,455,261 of record OU898276.1, read on the forward strand.
CATCCGAAGCTTGAGTTAGTGACTCGTGACACTCCCTCCGTTACTAAACCTGATGTGACACGTGATCTATTCAAGGTTAGTAGCGCTTGTCTGCTATCTGTACAGGTTATTATAGTTTTCCCGGCTATGACTTTTTAGGTTATCTCTTTTGCTGCTGTGGAGATACCAGCCAGTTCTGTCTGAACTACGCTGGCATTTTTGCCCATACTACACTTTATTCTTAGGTTCAGTGATCCCGCATCCTGAGCCTTCTTCCATTTTGGTGACATCGGTGTATATGCAATACAAATTTAGTACGTTTGTCTCCCTATACTGTCTTGTTTCGATTTTGTAGGGTTTGTCAAAGACAAACTTTGGTTTAATTAAGTCGCAGCCTTCCTGTAGTAATGGTAACGCATCCAGCTTTTCCCGCCAGAAACGAGTTCTCAATTGTCCCATTTCTACATCACGGTTTACACCACTGAGCGCAGTAGCATCATTACCACCATTTGACATATATGGCTAGAGGCGTGAGGTCAGAGCCAAAGAGACTCTGAATATTGCTTAGTTCATCCAGTTTAGTGCTGTTGAGTCACTAGAACCAGAGAAGTGTGTTTTCATCAGGATCTCAGCACTTTTGCAAAGGTTAGAAGTTTTGCTTCCATCTTCCTTCGACAATATGCCGATATGTCGATTTGGGTCCTTTGAGAGCACTTTTTGTAGCCTGGGAGCCTGTGGGAAATCTTCGAATGGGTATTTAAGATAGGATATTGATTAAAAGTCAATTTTATTATGATCAATTTTATTATGATATTAACAAATATCATAAGGTGTGTGTTATATACAGATTGAACGAAATAAATTCGGAACATAGGAATATAATGTATTTCGGCTCAATTCTGCTGTAGCTGGTTGGCCAACAAAAGATTGTCAAATAATTATATTATAAAAAATCCCATACTTCAGTGGGCTGCTGGATTCTGAACTCATAAAAATTGAAAGCTACACATAAATCTACGATTTATTATGCTGTCAAACCAGTTATAGTCCAGGAAATGTAACATTTCACCTCGCAATTTTTTCGTGCGGCGTGGATTGACTTGAAATTTAACAGAAGGTAGTAATAGCCTAAGGATCAAAATCTATATCGAACCAAATTGCGCCAAAGCCTAGGGGTGGTTGCCACCCCATCTCCGGGGTGAAATTTTTTTTTACGTTTTAACTACAGGTTTCGATTAGAAAAGTGATTCTAAACAAAAAATGTGCTATACATTTTTTTATAAAATGATATTTTTCAAGTTATTCGCGATTGAAAGTAACAACTTTAGACGAAAAAATCCACGTTTTTAATCGATTTTTCGCGAATAACTCGAAAATGGTGCATTTTATCAAAAAATTGTAGAGAACAAATTTGTAGCTTTTAAAAAGACAAATACAATTACAAATACAATATCAATGTTCAGCGGTTTTCTTCAAATGCCAAATTTGAAAGATTCAAAGTCAAATATCGGGAAAATGATGCATTTTTGGAAGAAAACTCACAAAACCTTTTTTAAAGAGCATAAATAGACCTATCATAAAAAAATAAGGTCAATACCTCATTTTTTACGAAAAAATCGAGGAAAACAACAACCTAACCACCCCCATAATTAAAATCGATCTTCACCCTTCTGCAATTCCCTTTGTAGATGTATTGTTAATACGTCCAAGAAGTTTGACCCATTTAAAATGCTTAGTTTTAGAAAAAGTACAGCTTAAAGCGAGAAACGATTTACAATTTCATATTTTTTACCCTTCTTTTTTTTAAATATGCCCGAAAATACTGAATATATGAAAAAATAAAAATTACCAAATTGTAGCTTTTTTAATGACTAAAATTATCCTTTATTTAGATTTGTTGTACAATGAATATTTGGCGAGATATAGCCGTTTAAAGCATCGATTTACGATCAAGCACCATCTTTTTCGAGCCCTTTAAACTCACCCCATTTAAAAACCAAGGGTTCCAAAAAGATTTAATTCACAGATCCTTGTAGCTATTAAAAACCTCTACAAATCGTTTTTGAAGAAACATCTATCGTTAAAAATTAAAGGAAATACGTTAAAAAAACCAGTTAATTTTTTTCCGGAAAATTCCATTAGTATAGTACAGTACATTTCGGAGCATAATAATCTACAAAACCGGTATATTAGCTAGTGGGGCGTTATACATTCGAAATTTTAAGCGTTCTTATTTTGAAATCCCATACAACAGAATAAAACATCTGCTCATATGTCTATGGCTTGGCAATGAAAATATCAGAGCAACAGATTGGGGATGGTTTTCCAAAGATGGTTTGTTATTACCCGTACGCATGAACAAACAACCTGCACCCGATAAATTTTTGAAAATTATTTTTTGCCAATGCAAAAAAGGATGCGGCGTTTCATATGGGTGCAGAAAAGTTGGTTTATACTGTAACTCTACTTGTTCTGGGTGCTCAGGTGAAGGGTGCAATAACAGTCCACCAATAATTGAGGAAGATGATGATGACATAGATCACGATGAAGATGTAATTGATGACGAATAAAATTAATATTATAATTGTTTTACCTATAAATGTAAATATTTTCAACTATTTATGTAAATGTATAAGAATATATGGTGCCTTTTTATGTTGATAATTTTTTTTGTATTTAATTCTACTTTTTTCAATTTATATCTTATAAATTAGTTTATAAAAACTGCAATGTTGTAAAGGGTGATTTTCAAAAGTTGAAAAGTTGCAAAATTTTGGCAAAAAATTGTTTTCACCTATAGCACTCATAACAATTGATTTTTAAGGGTTGAAAATGTATGAATTTGTATTTTAAAGTATAAAAAACTCACTATTTAACTAATCCAAACCAAATTTCACTCATCTTAGGATTTGTAATATTATTTTACAATTTTTGAAAATTAGGGGTAGTTTTCACCCCTAAGAACAATCAGGGTTCATCGGCATGACATAAACTATAAAGTAGAGGGTGAGTTGAGCTTAATTCCAAATTTTTATGCAAATCGTTCCAAGGTGAAATCATTTTCTTCGCATTACTAATTTTTTTATATTAATCTCTAATGAGGGTCGCTTTTTAAGGGTTGAAATATGATGGAACTTTATTGAAAAGCACGAAACTATCATTATTTAATTAATTCAAACCAAATTTTACCCATATTCAGGTTTAATATGTTATTTTATAATTTTTGACAATTAGGGGTAGTTTTTCACCCCTAAGAACAATCAGGGTTCGTCGACATGACATAAACTATAAAGCAGCGGGTGAATTGAGCTTAAATCCAAATTTTTATCCAAATCGATCCAAGGCGAAATCATTTTTTTAGAATTAGTAATTTTTTACATTAATCTCTAACAAGGGTTGCTTTTTAAGGGTTGAAATATGATGGAACTCTATTCAAAAGTATAAAATAATCATTATTTAATTAATTCAAACCAAATCTTACCCATATTCAGGTTTAATATGTTATTTTATAATTTTTGAAAATTAGGGGTAGTTTTCACCCCTAAAACCCTTCAGCGCACTTCGGTTCGATATAGATTTTGATCCTTGGGCTATTACCTACCTTCTGCTAAAATTTCAACTGGATACATGCAGGACGAAAAAATTGCGAGGTTTTAACTTTTTTCGAGCTTCAATTCCTGAACTATTACGCCTCCTTAGACAAACCCGTCTTACGCAAACAACTTTGTTGCGAGACAGATAGTTGAACGATATTTTATACAATGTCTATACCCAGGTATGGATTTATTTTTGTCCAAGTTTTATATTGGTCCACTATTTTAAATGCAGTTCAAACAGACATGTATTAAATTGTATGTTCCGTTTTAATTTGGTTCAATCTGTATACATAATATAGGTTTTTCCGAAAAAATTCCTACTCAGAATTTAAGATACTTCAGAAAGAATAACGCAACCGTTGTTAGTTGAATAATTGCTTCAAATTAAATTGGCAAAATTAATTAAAATCTCTTAGTATTCCTGTGCTTTCTAATAATGACAACTTTGATGATTTCAATCGAGAAATAGTTTTTTGTAGGATACCATAATTTGATTTTATGTACGTACGTTGCCGTTGAAGCACATTCTTCAAAAATTGTTTTGCATCCAAAAAAAATTTTGGATTTTTGGAATTTTCATTCAATCTGGGGAACGCATTGTGGTGGAAATGGAGAATGAGGAAGAAAGTTTACAGGAGACTTAAAAAATACTATAAAATGAGTATAAAAGATTTAGTAAAACTAAAACTAGACCTGTACCAAACTATAGTGTAAGCGAGATTACGATCAAAGTTGGGCACTAACGGCGACTTGCGAAAGATAAAAAACTCATTGAAAAATGTATATTAAACAACAGACCACTGGTATTAGTGTTTATAGATTTCCACAAAGCTTTTGTAATTGGAGCACTATTGTAATTAAAAGTCGGATTAATAGCCACTATTCCAGATTAGTATACAGTATTTATAGAAATGCGACAAAGGTAATAAAGTTACATAAAAACGGTAACGAAATAAAATTTCAAAGAAATGTCAGACAGGTTGAGACACTATCACCAAAGCTTTTTATGACTGCCCTAAAACGTGCTTTTAAAACTCTTGATTTTTATTAAGGGGAGATAATAATTAAATACATGACGAAAGGATGGAAGGTGGACACGTAAGATATCTGAATGGAGACCAAGAAGAGATATCAAAACAGAGGAAGATGCCAAGATTATGACGATGGCAAGATGATGTGCAAAATATGACGAAAAATTAGATATATACTGGACAGGGTCGTGCACTTTGCATATAAACAGGACTGAAATATGTTCTGCAATGGACTTGAAACGAACTGATGATAATGGGATAAAAATAGTAAACTTTTTTTATTCCATTAGCAAATCTGTTGGCTAAACAAATAACATGCAATAAATTGCGATAAAGTTTGTCTTGTTTTCGCCCTGTATAGTGTATAGATAATAAAAGTAATAATTTATGAGTAAAATTGGTGCAGAAACTCTTCCGGAGCTTCGAACCAAGTGAATCGTGCTAATTTTCTGCCTTCGCTCAGTATTCTACACCAGATTCGTTGGAGCCTTTGATATGCTTTTTTTGGATAGCCTTTTGATTTTGAGGATTTCGACAGCTTTATCTCGAAGTGCCAATATGAGCGCTGTTACATTCTGTTCATTTATCTATCCATTATTTTGTGCAGCAGCTTCGGATGGCCTTATGTACACTAACTACAAGATCTCGTCTTTAAATCTAGGAAGCTTAATTATTTCATTGACAGGGAACAAATCACTTCTGGTTTACCTTTAAATCTCAGTTGCTTCGCCTTTGTAAGAGTTTTGAAGAGCGTGTCCAAGCTATTTTCTTGCCACTGTTTCTTAAATTTTTTTTTATTTTTTCGTGAACTATGTTTGACTACAACCAAATCTATTTTTATTTTCAATATTTTTTTCCTGGCTTTTTTCAAAGTATTTTAATAGCAGTATCTCTAATGATACTGGCCATGTTCCTATAAATTATATTAAATTTCCTTTCACGTTCCAACACATTTTTCCTCAATATTTGCCCTAAATGGGCTTTCTTTTTCATATTTTTAATATCCATCACTTGATTTTTTGAGGTTCTCACTTATGTTCAGATCATGATGCAATTATATTTTCAGAGCATAAAAATTAAAAGACCTTTCTCCAATGTTCGTCCAGTCGTCAGTGAGTTGACCCCTAAAAATCATATGACCAAGCCGAATTTTGCCAAGAATTCTTGTCTTTGGTCATTGTTGTCTTTGGTCAGTAGCGAGCCCAGGTAGACGAAGGTGTCCACACCTTCCAGTTCCAGATCATCAATTAATAGTCTAGGTATCTGGTTGCCTGATCTAGTACAATACATATACTTGGTTTTCTGTGCGTTTATTTTTAATCCCATTCTCAGTGCAGACGCCCTTAATGATCGAAATGCTTCGATCAGAGATTCTGTGGACCTAGCAATAATGTCTATGTCATCTGCATATCCGACCACTTGTACAGATTTATTAAAGATGGTGCCATTCGTATTAATATGGCACTCTCGAATTACTTTTTCTAGTGCAAGGTTAAATAAGAGACACGACAGTCCATCTCCCTGTCTCAGTCCATTTTTACAATGGAAGGGTCTTGAAAAGTCGTTTTGGATTGTGACTACACTCTCTACGCCTGTGAGTGTAAGTTCCGTTAGTTGAACAAGATGAAGCGGCATTTGAAATTCCACCATAGCCTGTAGAAGTTTTTGTCTGTTGACTGAGTCGTATGCGGCTTTGAAATCCACGAATATGTGGTGGTTTCGACTCCGAACTCAAGCGTTTTCTCAAGAATCTGCCTGACTGTGAAGATTTGATCCGTTGTTGATTTATTGGGTCGGAAACCGCACTGGTAGTTCCAACTATTTGTTCAGCATAGGGGATCAATCTTCTGTACAATACGTTGGACAATACTTTATATGCCACGTTAAGTAGGGTGATGCCTCTATAATTATCACACACTATCTCCTTTTTTGTGAAGAGGGTGCATTACACCTAATTTCCAGTCTGCGGGCGTTTCCTTCCGTTGCCAGATTTCAGTTACTAATTTATGCATGTGTTTAAAAGGGGTGTCACCACCATTTTTAAAGAGTTCGGCAGAAAGATTGTCCAAACCAGGGGCTTTGTTATTTTTCAGTTTTGAAATGGCTTCTTTAATTTCTTCTTCGGTGGGGGGCGGCTCTTAAGCGTTTTCATCCATGTTAGGCAAAATAAGTTTTAGTTGGTCTTCTTTACTACTTTCGCTAAGCAGTTTTTTAAATTATTCGCCCACCATTTAGTATCTGTTCTTTGTCACTAATTATGGACTCATCTCTGTCTTTACATGCTGTTTTCTGGGTTTAAATTCTTTTCTACAGCTGTTTATTTTCTGGTAGAGTTTTCGCGAGTCTTTTCTATTGTGGTGGTTAACAATCTTGTTTAGAGTATTTTCGTGTGGCTTTTTTTCCTTCTAAACGTTCTTTTTTCTTCTCGTCTAAGATTTTCATAGTCTTCCAGGTTTGATCTCGTTCTGTGCTGCTTAAATCTGCTTCAGCAGCAGTATGCTTCATTTTTCTGTTGGTTAATGGATCTACATTCTTAGTCAAACCAGTCTTCGTTTAATCTAGCCTGGTTAGGTTTTAAAAGGCCTATAGCCGCTGTATGGATAGCTTCCTTGCATTTGGTTTATCGTTCTTCTATACTTAAATGTTCGTCGATCCTTGTCAGCTCTTCATTTAAAATTTTCCTTTAGTTATTCCTAGCGTCTTCAGATTTTAGTACATCAGTATTGTATTTCGTAGATTTTGTGCTCTGGCTCCAAATGTACTCTGTACACACAAAATACAATATTAATTTTGGGACGCCAAAAAAGATGCATAAAGGTTTACCACTTTCAATCCCGGGCTTCCCCCTAAAACGCCCTCGTAGGTCGGTTTACCAAGAATCTATAGGTCGTAAAAAAAGGTTTTAAATTAAAAACTGTAGCTGAGATAATTTTAAACAAAAACGTTTATAAGAAGTTATAATATCCTTTAACAAAATGAGGCGAAGTTAAACTGAGCAAGCAACAAATCCCTGGAATGAAGAACAAGAAAAAGATATTTTTGTTTATATTTGTCCATACAGCCAACGATACCATGATGATATTTCTAGTGTTACTGTAAAAGCTTGTACCGGTCGGATTTCGCACGTCCGTTATCCCTTAAAACATCGTATCCGTTGGCTCCCGAACCCTTCCCGACTTGACGTGCATGTTTCTTACGTCCCGATCTGCCTGTTTAGAAGGGAACCCGTCGGTTAACAATACATTCAAACTGGGGTTTAAAAATAATACGGTGGTCAAAGCGTCACGGTGTCGTCTGCGCCGCATTAGGCACGAACCAACAAAGAAAAGGACAATGGCAACCCCTAATAGGGCTTTTTTGGCGAACGGGGCCAACAAATGAAGGGTGGATGGCTGGAGCGGAGGGCTAAAGCGACTTTAATTGTTAAATGTGTACACATTTTTAGTTGCGACACGTGACGATGTTTGAAAACGACAAAGGTCTGATCCTGAAGTGGGAGTTATCTCGACGTAAAGCCCCGATGTTGGTTTTCTCAGGATTATGTTTTTCAATATCAAAACAAAACACAATCGACGTCGGTGTAGCGACGCTAACGGGAAATATTTATTTTGATTGCGTTTGCCCCTTGCATCGAGTCGGTTGCGTCAATACGCGTGATCGACGAATTCTAATATAAAGTGACAGCTCCTGATGTCTGTAAAGGATATGAGCAATTACAATAGGAGTCTGCAAACAACAGGTCACTATATTGTTAACCCTTAAATAAAATAAAGCCTATATATAAAAAAACTAATACTGATTAGCTTTAAAGATACATAAGTGAAGATTTCTCAAAGCAAGTAATCTTTGAAATAAAAGTAATCATCTAATAGGTTAAAGAAATAATAAATAAGACTTACTCACAATCAGTTTAATTTAACTATCTAGACGACCGGTTTCGCTTTCTACAATATGCAAAGCATCTTCAGGTCTCGATACAAAGTTAATCAAATGCGGAAATAATAAAACTCCTATTAGGATGTTGTCTTATAAAGATAAACAAACAATAATTACAGTAATTACAGTAAATTACAGTAAATTACAGTAAATTACAGTAAATTACAGTAAATTACAGTAAATTACAGTAAATTACAGTAAATTACAGTAAATTACAGTAAATTACAGTAAATATAAATTACAGAAATCTATCGTACAGTAATTAGTATACATTCAGTGCCTGTGGTTTTTTAAAATAAATAAACTGTATAGCATATAAAATAAGTAAGACCCACAAATTGGTATGAAAATAGTCTGTTGAGTTTTAAAAATTGTGGGTCTTACTTACTTTGTCTGCTTAAACAGTTTATTCATTTTGAAAAACCACAGTCATGTAATATTGGCATAATTACTGTATATGTATATTTATCTTTGCTTATCCTTATAAGACAACACCCAAATATGGGTTTTATTATTTCAGTATTTAATTAACTTGTATCGAGAAACCTGAAGATGCTTTGCATATTGTAGAAAGCGAAACCTATTTGAAACGTACTCACACAAGCAACACATTCATAATTTAATCATCTAATATATGAAAAACAAGGTAAGAAGGATACCTGGCATAATTAGGTACCAAATACACTGCAGATAAATGGAGAAAGATATTCGCTTGAGCAAATTCAGAACAATAATATAAGAGAACTCAAGAAAGAAACGTGCAAAATGGAAAAATAAATTCGAAATTGCAATAAATCATAGGAAAACAAACATGGAGCTAGAACATTCAGTTAGAGATCTCTCCTGGAAAACACAAGTACAAAAGAGAAACTAACAAAAATAAAAAAAACTAATGAAGAATAAAGGAAATGGTGGAAATGGGTAACAAAAGTTAGCTATGAATAAGGACAAGAATGTAAGGAGCACAGGAAAAACAATAAACAAAAAAAATAAAAATAAAATAACACAACAGAATGCCAATAATAATATTATGAAATACATGTCACATTAATATAATGACCTTCAATATAATGGTTTCCTCGATTTAACAAATTTTTTCGAAATTTAGAATTGAGAATTAGAATATTTTATCTCCCTTTAGAATCCTCTTCAGAATTGGTGTTGCCTATTATTTTTGTGCTAGTGTTTATAATGGCGACGTAGGCAAATGAAGTAGCGTACTGATAAAACTTGATTTTAAACAGCTTTTCAGGTGCTGTTCTGGTTTAACCCCATAAGAAACTATCCGCAAGATAATTCTTAGTGTTTAAAAAGACATTAAAGCATCTCTGCCGTGGGGCCAAATAACGAATGTATCGACATATCGTAGCTAACAGGTGGGTTTGAGCATTGATGTGGATAGTGCTAGGATCTCAAAGTCTTCCATAAAGCAAATACGGAAGATAGTGGGGAGTTCATTGGAGCACCATTTATTTATCTGTAGAATTTATTTTGGAAGATGAAATAAGTGTTTGAAATACAATGTTTAATGAGAGATAACTGGTCTTGCTGGATACTGCATTTAGTTTCCAGAATGTTTGTAGTTTGTTACTATAGAAATATTTGTAAACAGTGAAACGATATCGAGACGTAGTAGAATATCTGTTGGTGAGATAGAGTTTGGACGAAATCAAAGGAATAGCCAGAACAATTTGGAATATTAGCTCATACGGAAGGAGTTAGAGAGGCCATTCCAAATGACAAATAAGCTAAAAGAAAGATAGGATACTGTTAATGCACTGATGATGAGGCGTAGAGGAATACTGGGTTTGTGAATTTTGGGTCGGCCATATATTCGAAGTGTTCTACAAGACTTTTCCTGAGAAATTAGAGATTGTTTTATGTAAACAGAAAGAGAGGTTTTAAAACCTCTCTTCCCATTAAGATAACCCCTGAGATAATTAATTATACCTGAGACTAATAATAGATTTCAATATGCCATCCCAAAAACCCTTGCATAAAAAATTTATAGAATTACCTGAATACAGTATATCTTTTTTCGACTTTGACAACCTATAGCTTCGTTGGTATCAACTTTTGTACAAAGTTAAATGTAGTCAAATCGATATATCTTAACCTAAATCATATTTTGTTAATATGTATCCCAGTCTTTACAAAACAACATGAAATGATAAAGAACTATGTTGATTTTCGAAAGCACCTGCATATACAACCCCACAAAACACATAAAACAACCTGTATATATAAAGAATTATTTTTATTAATTTCTAAAGCCTCTATACATACAACTCATCAAACAGCATCACTGTTATATTGTTTGTAACCTCAAAATGCCTTTTTAAATAAAAAAAAACTTTTAAACTTTTATCACTCCAGTCTATTATTATATGTAAGCTTACTATTTACTGAGAAAATGTTCAGAATATCGATTAATTAGCCTAATGAGCCACACTCTTTAAAAATTTTCCTAAAAATGCTTTACAACAGAATTAGACGCAAATGCAAAGAAGATCTCGAAGATACCCAATTTGGTTTTAGAAATGCTATGGGAACCAGGGAAGCACTTTTTGTGCTTAACATTCTATTACAAAAATGCCGTGACCAAAGAAAAGATGTATTGGTATGTTTCGTGGACTTAAAGGATGTTCGTGTCATTAAAAATTTGTTTTGGAATCAAACCGCTATCGTAAAAATTGGAGATAACTAAACTGATAAAATCTTTATACAACGAGGAGTCAGACAAGGTTGCATTTTGTCGCCAGCATTGTTCAATGTTTACTCGGACCAGTTGTTTAAAACGGCACATGAGAGACAACCATATGGAATAAATATTAACGGGGAACTACTTAATGTGATTGGATATGCAGACGATACAGTAATTCTGTCTGATAATATGAAAGGTCCTCAAATTCTGCTTGATCGTATTCATGAGGTAGGAGAGGAAATGGGCATTCATCTCGATGCAAAGCTTCAATTTAATGGCAATGACTAAAAACTACTTTTATAAACATGAAGACATTTCTTTGTAATTCAGTAATCAGTTGTAAAATATTACAACTGATCCTTAAAGGCAAAATAGAGCCCCGTAGAGGTGTAGGAAGAAAACAAGTTTCTTGGTTAAAAAACATTCATGAAAGACTTAGGTATCAACTGCGGGACAATTAATTAATATTGGAGAAGATCGAGAAGCCTTCGCAATGGTGATCGCCAACGTCGGATAATTCTGATATGGCACGCAAAGAAGAAGAAAAAGAGCAGACTACTTAAAAACGCAGAATTGATTGGTTCTGTTGTATATAAGTGTTAAAACTATATCAACCATAAACGTAAACAATAATATTCCAGAAAAGCACAGAAATATTAGAAAAATATGTTTCCTGGACTTTAACAATGAAAGCTTTTGAGACTAAAATATAATTTTCTATATTGGTAAAATAATTTATATTAAAAGTCTCTGGAGACCTTGAAAGATCTATGTAGACTGTTCACGAAAAATATGGAGTGAAAATATCACAACGTACAATATTTACTACAAAAAATACATAAACAAGAACTTCAAATGAACTTCATTACGTGATGAAAGCATTGGAGCGAATTATCTCTGGTCACTTAGAACAATATATCCTACCCTTGAGCTATAGAAAATTCTGTCGCACATGCAGCAGCCACTTCGTTATTGATGTTTGACCGCTTAGCCAACTTCACAATGATTTCCAGGGAATAAAGCAAAGCTTTTCCTATTAATTAAAATTTCGGTTAACCGTACAACAACACTAACTAGGCGACATATGTGATAAAATTAATGTATTTCACCCCGTTTGAACACAACCAACCTCAGTCCTGCTGTTTAGCCATATGGCGTTCTACACCCACTTCTGTATAGTCGAGCGCCCTGCGAACCAAAAGCAATTGTTGCAGTAATTCATATATTATATACAGGAAGCTTTATATGTTATTATTCTATTCTATTTGTTTATTAGAGTATACGAGGTTTATTAGAAATTGGTGACTTTACAAATTTCGCTGGCTAGATATACTCGATTTTCGATTATTTTTTTGTTTGATTAGTTAGTGAACATGAATGTATTCTATTTATTCTACTAAATATTTTCAAAAGTTCTTGAAGCAATTGAAGCTAAGAAATTACTACTAGCATGAGCTAGCATGAGAAGAAAGCTATTTTGAATTGAGATTTTAGTTACGAGAATTAAAAACGGTAAGTAACTTTTCAGCTACAACTAATAAACAAATCAAAAATCAATTGGAAAATATAAAATGTGACTATATAATTGGAGTATTACATTCAAATTCAAAAAATTCATCTGATGATATATGACCAGACTTTTATTTATAACTGTAATATATTGTTTATTCTGCAAGTTTCTATTTAATATGCAGTCTCTAATGGAGTCTGGAGGATGACTGCTGTAAATTTATCTTTATGCTATGCTTCCTCTTTTAGTATTCTGTCTGATTATCGAACGTTGGTGATCATATTGGCAATAATATCTTTTTTTACTGCAACTTGAAAGAAATAAGCAAATGTCTTTTGATACCACTCTTGGAGATGTTGGAGCCAGGATGTTGTTCTTCTACCAGAGCCACTTCTTCCGGCGATCTTGCTGTGTATTATGAAGTTTAGAAAGTTAAACCTCTCTAGATGTCTCACTACATGGTCAAAATATTGTACTTTTGAATTTTTATTGTTTCTGTGCTCTTTTTGATTCTGTGTAAAACTATTTAATTTGTTAGTTGATCATCCCAACTTATCCGTAATATCCTTTGGTAAATCCACGTCTCAAAGGTGTTAAGATTTTTCATTAGTACTGTTGTAAGAGTCCAGCTCTCCATGCTATACAGCGATGTGGAGAATATATAGCAGCGTCTTAATCTGATTTTAAGGTTTGAGGTAAATTTCTCTATTATTCAGAATTTTCTTCAGTTTATAGAAGGCAGCTCTCGCTTTTTCAATGTGAATTCTTTTTTTTTTTGCTTATATCTTAGGTATCGTTGACATTGGCGCCCAAATAGGTGATATTGTGGATTCTTTCTAACTAAATCCACAAGGAAAACAATTCCTGTAGCTGACTGTATACCACGTATCACAAAAAAAGAGGTTAGTCTTCGTAAGTGGGTATATTTATTTAAAAACCCTTAAAAGGGCTACATCAAAAAAACAAACGTTTTCGGACTAAACAGTCGATCATCAGGTTTTAAAATCGCTAGGTTAAAATGCCTGAGCCACCAAAAATACATGGGTAAAAACCCTTTAAATTACATATACTTATAAAAGATTATACATCGTGTTCTTAAAAAAACTGTGATGTTCAGTATTAAATTAAATATGACTTCAGGTAACATACATTGCAAAAATTGAGTTCCAGAGCCGGGGAGAAAACCTCTACGCACGGAGAACAGCTGGAAACTCTATAATAGGAAATTTAATACTGAACATCACAGTTTTTTTAACAACAAGATGTATAATCTTTTATAACTATATGTAATTTAAAGGGTTTTTACCCATGTATTTTTGGTGGCTCAGGCATTTTAACCTAGCGATTTTAAAACCTGATGATGGACTGTTTAGTCCGAAAACGTTTGTTTTTTTGATGTAGCCCTTTTAAGGGTTTTTAAATAAATATAGCCACTGACGAAGATTAACCTCTTTTTTTTTTCTTTCTAACTCTATTTCATATGGTCTGATGTTCATTGGTTGTAACTCTGTTTTGCTGACAACCATTAGTTTTGTCTTAGAGATGGTAAAATTTAGCCCATACATATTCGACATATATTTTGGTCACCCTATTTATAAGTGATTGCAATTCTTTTTCATTGGATGCAATCAGTACCATGTCGTCTGCGTATCTGAGTTTGTTGACATTAATCCCGCTAATTTTAATGCCTGCCTGCATCTTCAAGCAAGACTTCTTTGAAAATAAAGTCAAAGTAGATATTAAAAAGTAGAGGTAATAAAATACACCCCTGCCTTACTCCAGGTCGTATTTCCACGGCTTCTGTCGTATTCTGACCAGTTCGTATGTTTGCACATCGATGCCAATACAAATTTTTGATAATACGGAGATCTTGATCATCAATTCCCACCTGTTTTAAGACTCCTATTAATTTGTCGTGGGTGACCCGGTCAAAGGGCTTTTTAAAGTCGATAAAATACATATATATTGGTTGTACTATATACCTACATCTTTAAACCAGGACCTGAAAACTAAATACTGCTCTAATTCCAAGGTTGTTTCTTAAACTAAACTGTGTTTCGCTTATTTGTACTTCTATTTTGTTGTAAATTCTCGAGTGCAGTATTCTTAAGAAAATTGTTAGTGCATAGCTCATTATACTGATAGTGCGATGATCGCTACATTGTTTAGCGTCTTTTTTTCGGTATCATTACAAATGTTGACAGTAGCCAGTCTGTTGGTATATTCCCGGTTTGGTATATTTCATTGAAGAGAGAATGAATGAAAAGAGAATGTTTGCCTTTATCGTCGAGTAGTTTGATTATTTCGCTGGGAACTTCTTCTGGACCGGTTGCTTTCCTATTCTTTGATAGTTGTATAGCCTTTTTCATTTAATTGAAGGTTCTGTTTGGGCCAGTCTATATATATTCTATTTGTATTTCTGTTCTTTCGTCATCAAACAGTTCCTCAATCTATTCCCTCCACCTCTTCAGTTCGTCTTGTTCCCTTGACTATGATACTTCCTTATTTATCAAGTAAATCGCTTGAAATTGATCTATATGGTCCAGTTTTTTCTTGCACTTTTTGTCGATCTCCCAAGTATGGATAGAAATGGGTAACTTGAAAATAAACCCAATTCTTATTAACGCCACTCAAAAATACTACGAACAAAACTTTGCAAGAATTAAAATGGGACAAGAAATCAGCTCTCCTTTTTAAACAACAAAAGGACTAAGACAAGGCTGCTGTCTGTCATCCACCTTATTTAAAATCTATTTGGACACATCCTTAGTAAAATGGTAAAAAAATGTAGAAACATGGGAATAACGGTGGAAGAAAACACGCTATTTACAGTTTTCTTTGCGGATGACCAGGTAGTAATTGCCGAAGATAATTACTACCTGGTTATTTCCAGTTTTACTTACCATATAGCTAAGGTCGTTAGAGCTAGCTATATGGTAAGTAAAAGGTCGCTTAGCTATATGGTAAGAAAACTGCAAGAAAAATATGAGGTGACAGGTCTAAACATGAATATGACAAAATTTGAATATCTCTTAGTAGGAACAGATGAAATATGTGACCTAGTCTTGGAGGACGACCAAATCAAAGGCGAGCAATCCTGCAAATATTTGGGGGTCATTTTCAACAAGAAGGGAAATAGCGCAGATGAAATCAGGGAAAGAATAAAGAATAAACAAGGGCAGAGCAGAGACCCGTGCCTTAAACTCTCTTCTCTAGCAAAAAACAATTCGACGAGAAACCAAAAAACACATTTACGGTAGTATAGTCCAAAGTATTACACTTTACAGTTCGGAAGTATGGGACGTCACCAAAGCTAATAGAAACAAACTTATGACGACAGAAATGGATTATCTGAAACGAAGCTGCGGTAGATCGAAACTGGAGAGAGTTAGAAATGAACAAATAAGAAACTAAATAAAAATGTAGCGAAATATCAATGATGACATAGAAAGAAACAATTAATCTGGTTCGCATATGTTAAAAGAATGCCAGAGTACAGATGGCCTAGAAGAGTACTGGAATGGATCCCTTCTGATAGAAGAAAGAGAGGACGAGAGACAAGAGAGACAAGAGACTTAGAAGAGGCAACTACATATGACAGAAAAAGATGGAAATTGGGGGCGGAGAAGCGGCGACAGCCGTAATCAATCCGTTATTATATATAGACTTTTATATAATTTATATATAGGCAAGATATCAAGAAAATTATACAAACACATAAAGAAGAAAGAAATAACACCAGAATTCAGAATAAACAACTACTTAAGCAATATGTTAAGAACAACAAGAGTCAAAAGAAAAAGTCCTTACGCAGTGTGCGAACAAACTTAAATGTGGCGACTGTCCAAAAACTTACATTGGTCAAACTGGTAGAACTTTTAACCAAACGTATAGCACAACACAAAAAGGCTTTAAATATTAGAAGAACATATTCTATATACGCACTTCATCTATTAGACCATAATCATTATTTTAATGATCAAATTTCAAATTCTTTACATTCAAAATAAAGGCCTTAAGCTATCTTTATTAGAATTTAGGGAAATTAACAAATTAAAAAATACAGACGTAATTTTGAATGACCAAGTTGAGACAAACAGTTCTCCTCTCCTCAACTTATTTAGTTAAAGACCATAAAGTATAAGTGCATACCAAAAATAAAACACTTGTGAAACCTACTCTACCGAAATTTTGATGAAATGTTGAAAACAAAAGTTATCAGCATTTTTTGGGTAGAAGTATGAGTAGATTATTCCAATAATGCTTTATTTAATATTGTTTATATGTTGTTGAGATTTTTTTTTGTATTAGCCACTCTACTAACATAAACATTTTCAACTTGACTCAAAATCTACTTTCGATTTGTCACACTTACTTTTCCAATCTGTTGTCTAGTCGGCAATAATGTGGGGTCAAACTGAAAATAACCCCAGAGGAGAATTACTGTAGTCGATAAAGTAAACGGTAGTAATTCATTAATGGAATCTGTCCACAATTTGTTGTCGTCGAAATGAATGCTGTGGTTTTCGGTGATGAACTTCGAAATTGGAGATGGGGATTAACAATTTGGCGATGTGAGAGTGATGCCAAGCGGAAAAATGGATACGGTAAACACACAAAAGCGGTATAGGTGTCGCTCTGAATGACGCTGGTACATTTGTTGATTAAATTCTGGCCAGATTGGCCAGAATGTATTAAAAAGGGACATTTATTTGGAAAAAAATCCGGTCAATAGCATTTGTTTTAATTATTATGATATATAGTGTATGACAATAGATTGACCAAAGTTTACACCATGTTTTTATTTACACAAATCCGCATCAAACACAAAAGGTTATTTTGAGTGTTTTTTTTATTTTGTTATTTAAATTTAAGTATCTATTCATCTAAATAATCGTGAGATACATGGAACCTTAAAATAATATCCACTAGAAAACTAAGGTCCTGTAACTGGCTGTATACCATGTATCACAAAAATTTTTATTTCAAATCCTTTATAAAAGTTATATAATAAAATACCCAAACCGGCTATATCACAATTACATTACAGAACGTTTTTGGAATGTTAATTCTATCATCAGCGTAACCTGAAAGTATATAACCACTTTAATTAAAAAGAACGTTAAATTTAAAATGTTGACTAAGGTTAATGCAAAATGTGGTTAATACTTACGAAGTATACATGCTATGAGCCACTAAAATATATAGATAAAAACCCGTTGAATGTTGTTAAGTTATAGTTGTGTTACATTATATATTATTACAAATTAGGATGTTCAAGTTACCGTTGGAATTGGTAACACAGCGACGTATGAACCTACATAGGTTACATGGTCCTGAGACAAAGTGCCTTCGAGGACCTGTTGATAACAACTGATAAAAATGACAATATTGACATGTTAGGACGGACCAATTCCAGACCCCATCAATTATATGAACCGTAGTGGTGTTTATAGACTAAAATGTTCTGATTGTAATGCCACCTACATAGGAAGAACATGTAGATCATTGTCTTGACCGCTTGATCATGGGAAACAATAATATAGGTATTGTAAAAGATTCTAGCGTCAAAGATGAATAAACCTAAATATGTAACAATAAAACACTGAAAACTTTGTTTTCAAACTTCCACAAAATTTATTTTAAATCTTTATCACTACAGCTGTTTCGGCTTATTGCCTTTCTCAAGTGATCTCTATTTTTGGCTTGGTTTACAAATTTATAGTCTCTAATGAAATAGGTTGAGGAGGGGAGAACTGTTTGTCTCAAGTTGGTCATTCAGAATTATATCTGTGTTTTTTAATTTGTTGATTTCCATAGATTCTAACAAAGATAGCTTAAGGCCTTTATTTTGAATGTGAAGAATTTTAAATTTGTCATTAAAAGAATGATTATGATCTAGAAGGTGAAGTGCGTATGTCGAATCTGTTTTTCTATTCTTGAAAGCCCTTTTATGTTCTGCTATTCGTTTATCAAAGTTTCTACCAGTTTGACCGATGTAAGTTTTTGGGCAGTCGCCACATTGAAGTTTGTACACACCACTATTTAGGTGTTTTTTATTTTGGCTCTTGTTATTTTTAATATATTTGTCCTAGGTTGTTATTTGTTCGGAAAGCTGGTGTTATTCCTTTCTTTTTTATGTGTTTGACAATTTTTGTTGTTATTTTGCCTGTATATGTAATCGAGCAGAAGTTACTGGGTTTTTTCTCTGGTGATGGAAATACTAATTTCAGGGTTTTCTTGTGTAGTTTTTGATTTAACATTTTATTAATTGTTTGTTCGTTGTATCCGTTGTTAACTGCTATTTGCTTAATTATATTTAATTCTGTCTCAAAGTTGTATTTTGACATCGGAATTTCTATTAATCTATGTAACATACTATGATAAGCTGCCAGTTTATGTTGTGTTGGATGGGATGATGAATTGTGTATAGTAGTGTCAGTATGGGTAGGTTTATGAAATATGGAGAAGTCATGTTTGTTTTGAAGTCTGCTAATTTTTAAAATCTAAAAAATTTATGGATTGATTTTGTTCTGTTTCGATTGTAAATTCAATATGACTATGAAGTGAATTAATATACGATAAAAATTGGTCGAGTTGCCTGTTAGTTCCTGTGAAACATACCAGTACGTCGTCTACGTATCTCCACCAATATAAAAACTGTTTGAATACGGGATGTTTTAAAATCTTTGTCTCTAGATGATCCATAAAAATATCTGATAGCAATGGGCTTAGAGGATTACCCATTATAAGTCCTGCACTGTTATTTGTATATATTTTATTATTAAATTCACTCAAGTAGTCCTGGTTTATGCAAACTTCAAGAAGATGTAAAATTTCTGATGTAATTATTGGATTTGTACTATTTTGGTCTAAAAGGTTTTTTACTAGAATAAAGGTTTCTGTAGGAGGGATACTAGGAAAAAGATTTTTCACGTCAAATGAAATTAATCTGGAGTTGTTAGGTAATTGAAAATGTTGTATTTTATGAAAATATTGTTTTGAAAATGTTGTTTATTAAACTTACTCGTTCAATGCCAGTCGGCAAGTGCTTTACATCTAAATTTAACTGAATGCCAAGATGATCAATCAAAGTATAGTACACCATAATATATACATGTTTTCACTACTTTACTTAAATTTAAATAAAGTTTTAAAACTGCTAGGAGAATCTATAATCGCTTAGCGCTTTAAATTTTAAGATAGCAAACAAAATTCAATTCCATTTGTGCCCCTTTTTAATTCAAGAAGACAGCACGGTGTGGCGACACAGTCATATAATCCGTACTTATTCGCACGCGTGTGTATACTTCAATATCCTGAGGCAAGGCTCATTCTAAACTAACACACGGTCCACATTATAATACTACACTGAAAAAAATATATAAACAGTCAATAAAACTTATTGGGCAAGGCAATATGATATAATCTGGAGGGAGAGAGGATTGAAAACGACGATTTATTAGCTATGTGAACTAAATTATTATTCAAATTGTCATTATTATGTAGAAGTTCAAAATTATGGTCAACCCAGACTTTGTACAATACGTCAATAACACAACAGTATCAAAGAAAGTGTTATCTACTGAACACTCAAGATTAATATTGTTAATCGCGAAGGAAGGTGTTACTTATTAGCTATGTATGAAGTAAATGATGATTTTTATTGTAGAAAAAGGATCTAAAGTTTTTTGTTTCTATTTTTCAGTTATTTGATTTGTTTATCATTGGTTAAATATTTATGGCGCAAGTAGTAGTGTGGGTACATACCAGAATAAGTTGGACTTTGGTAGCAATCAATTTTAATAAAGTTATGTTCATACCTTATGAGTGTTATGTCAAAAAAGTAAACCGACAATCTGGCATCCTCTTTGTTAAAAATGTTTGTAACATAGAAGGGCATATCTGGCAAATAGCACAGTAATATCCACTCTGGATAAGCAACCATCAAAGCAAAAGTAGTTGGAGGCTGTCCACAAGGAGAAGTTTTGTCTTCTCTACTTTGAGCAACCTTGGTAGATGATCTCCTCAGAAATTTGCCCAAAGAATGCTTTTTCTGTCTAGGATATGCTGACGATATAGCAGTCGTTGTTAGGGGCAGGTTTGCCCAGATGGTGTCTGAGAGAATACAAGCAGCCCTAAATATAGTTGACGACTGGTGTAAACAAGAGAGAATGATAGTCAATGCTCAGAAAACACAAATCGTCAACTTCACCAAAAAAACAGCACTACAAGGCCTCAAACCACCGATGCGGGGAGGAACAGAGATTTCATTTGTCAAAGAAACAAAATACCTTGGGTGTATTTTGATCATGGGCTTACATGTAATACTCACATTCTTAAAACCACACAGAAAGCTACTATGTCCCTGTGAAGATGTAGAAGAATGTGTGGTAAGAATTGGGGATTTAACCCAAAATGACTTTATGGTTATAAACAAGGATTATTAGACCAATGATAACCTATGCCTCAGTGACGTGGTGGACAAAGACGGATCAAGTGGGAGCAATAAGGCTGCTAGGTAATACACAAAGGCTAGCATGCCTGTGTAGTACGAGGACCATAAAACAACTCCTACAGCAGCGTTTGAAGTCCTGCTGAATCTAGCAATAGCTTTAGCAATAAGTTCACAATTAAGATATCATGCAGGGAAGACTGGAATGAAGGCGTACCCATACAAACTGCTGCTAACTGGTACACGGATGGCTTAAAAAGATCGGAGGGTGTGGGAGCCGGCATATTAGGGACAAATCAAGGGATACATTTCCAGGTAAGTCTATCAAAGGATGTGACAGTATTCCAGATGAAAATAACGACAATTCATCACTGCGTGGAAGAATTAAAAAGGCAGGAAAGAACGTTTCTCTCAGTTGGAAACCTCACAGATAGTCAGGTAGCGCTTAAGACACTCAATTCTGTAGAGGTCTATTCTAAGCTAGTATGAAATTGTGTGTGTGCCCTAAATAAACTAGGAGACCGTAATAAGGTTACGGTAGCTTGGGTACCGGAGCACGAGGGTCATAAGAGCAATAAAAAAGCAAATGAAATGGCCAAACAAGGCTCATTAATGTCATTCATTGGTAAAGTCTGACATAATAGATCTGAAAAGGTCGCAGTGGAAAGGGCCAAATGTCAAAAACGGTTTGATGTATCATGACCTGCGTTACTATGTGTAAAATCACCAAACCACAACAGAACATTACAGAAAATGTTATTTACGGTTCTGTCATATTGTGAAGATCTATCAATTAATTCAAATCAACCTAACTTTGTTGCTGTGTTGCTTTGTTTTAGCTTTGTTGGTTGTGTTTTTTTTAGTCATCACTATTTTGTTATTTTTTAGGAAGTCCAACATCAACATCACTTGTTTCTTTGGCCTTTTTTTTACTTGAAGTTATTGTTTTAGTATAAAATTAATTATAAAAAAATACATTAAAATATTCGTGGAACGCTAAGACAAAAAAAGTCGTTAAACAAATAACATAACATAACCCAACTAAGAGCAAAAACGACATGTAATTCTAGACAGGTTAAAAATTACGTTTACATAACGTAAATTGCATATCAAAATAGGCAACCCGTTATACTTACAGTGGCGGGAAAAAGTCCTGCACCGCCTTCCCAAATACATGAAAATAGAGGTTTAAGGCATTTACCTTCAATATTTTTTAACCATTTACTATCTAAATCAAACACGCACTTAAACAAAATATTATAAAATGGAAACACAGCAAAAATTTTGGTTAATAAAAAAATTATTAGTTCGGAAAATTTTTTATTCAATATTACAAAAATTTATTTAAAATAATTTTTATATTTAATTGGCCAGCCCTTGTTTTTAGTAACTAGTTCACATCTTTTGAGCATGGAATTTATTATTTTTGCAGTTCCTCCATGGAAATACAGTGATGCAAGCGTGGATTAGAGATTCGATAATTATCGTTTTATTTGTGGGTTTGCTTTGGAAATGATGTTTGATTGCGCTGGATAGTCTATCCTATCAATTTCATTACTCTTCATCCAAGCTTTAACCAATTTTGCTTTATGGCAAGGAGCATTATCATCTTGAAAAACAAATTTTTCTTCGCCAAACAGGTCTTTTTCACTACGCAGCATCTTATTTTGTAGTACCTCAATGTATTTGGTAGCATTCATCATCCCAGAGACAACATGTTGGATGTTTAATTGTGGGAAGAACACATTTTGGGGAAAATTCTTCACCAGAAAATTTTCTGACGTACGCATTTCCAGTATGATTATTAATATTAAAAGTGAATTCATCACTAAACAGTACACTCTGCCACTGATCTACTGTCCAGATTCGATGTTCCTTGGCCCATTTCCAACGTTGCAATCTTTGCTTTTCTGAAAGCAGTGGTTTCTTCCGTGCCTTACATCCTCTAAGTCCAAAACTAAGCAGTCTTTTTCTCACAGTGGAAGTGCACACACTTACACCTGTAGATTCAGACCACAGCTTCGTCAATTGAGTGGAATTAAGACTTCTGTCTGTCAGACTTGCTCTTCTTACTGTAGATTGATTACAGTTTACTGCGGATGCTATTTCGCGACTAGATTTGTCGTTTTTATAGTGAAAAATAATTTCAAAACGCTTTTCGTCCGATAATTTAGTTTGTTTGTTCTGGGATGATATTTTGAGCTTTTTATTAAAAATCAATAGCGAATAAATGTTTTAAGGTAACTACAGTATTTATATAGTCAAAATATGTGGCAAATTTATCATTAAGATTCAATTTAATAGTACTTTAATCTCCCTTTCTCCCTTTAATCATATTATTTTCATCAGATATCTTCTGTACAATTTTGATCTAGTAAATAAAAAACATTAGTAAGTGTACCGATAATGCTAATTACAAGCATAAACTTAAAATTAATTAGCGAATATCTACAAAAACTTGTGTTAAACCTTAAAAACTATAAGGCGCTTAGGTGATGCAGGACTTTTTAACACCACTGAAGATGGTACACCTTACCAATTTGAAATTTTTTATACAAATGTGTTAAAATTTGAGTTTATTATTTCACATAAACGATACATCATAACCCCCAATATATTTTGTTCAGGATTGTAATCCTGTAATTTTTTTTCTCCGTGTACAGTTTTTGCGACAGAAGCAGATCTCATGGAGTAGAGATGTTGATGGCGGCCCTATCGCATCGCATCCCAGCATCGTTCAGATTCCGGATAGTATGCAAATCAGTCGAAAGTGAAGCTTCTTGTACCGTTCACACGGGGCTTTGTGCGGGTTTACCACCTGATAAGGCCGCCGCTAACACGTCTCTATCGCCATGTCTAACATCATAATTACATCCAAGTCTGTATACCTAGTTCTATTCTCTTTATTCGCTCTGCTTACTCAAGGTGTTTCTCTTGGATTAGAATAGAGTAAAAAATCAGCTTAGAAGGCAATAAAACAGTGACGCTTAAAATAGAGAAATTTATATTAAAATATTTCATCTAATAGTCTGCATTTCTTCGTCCAAATTAATTTCTGTCAATGAAAAAATCTAATGGTGACGTAGTGTTAGAAGAAAATGCTGAATCATGATAGTTTGTTTGGTGTTTAAATTGCTTTCAATAGACAAATTTTTACCAAATGTATATAAAAATGTTGAATAAAAATTATGGTGGCATTTTCAAGATATCCATACACTGTTCTTTAGAAAAATTTGAAACAAAATTATTAATATTTATTTAATTATAGGTTCTACCCAAATAAGAAGATAATTCCACCTAAAATTATAATAATTTTTCAGTTTAATATTTTATGCCATTTAAATATGGCTCATTACAGGCTCAGTGTTGGCACAATTTATAAAAAAAATGATATATAATAAAAACCTACAACAACTGTAGCATTTCTTTTCTTTTTTTTTTAATTAAGAAATCTTTTATCGTTCCAGAAAAATATGTAACCCAGATCTGTGCTTTGCCTCAAAAGATACCAATGATAGACTACTAACAGCTGGGAGAAGTGTCCTTGCAGACTTCCCACATACTCAACATTGTCCTGTACTTATCAACATCGGCATATTAATTCCAATAATCAGATCACATCTTCGATCTAGGTGAAAATTTAGAAAAGTGAACTGGAAGAAGTTCTCTGAACAAATTCTGCGGCATTTTTGACAAGTGTGAAAGCCTCCACTGCTTAATTTTGGGTTCTTCCAATTATGACGATATCATCAGCGTTTGCCATTATTTGTATACTACGGGTATATACTCGGGTATATATACGGGTTATTATCGTACCTTTTAAGTTTATTCCCGAATCTCTCATAACTTTTTCTAACGCTAGGTTGAACAGCGTGCACGATAGGCATCTCCCTGGCGCAGTCCTCTGTTGGTTTTAAATGGTTTGAAACATCCCCTTGTACGCGCATTTGCATTGACTTTCATCATTGTCATTTTAATTAATTCTACCAAACCTTTTGGTATTCCTAATTCGATCATCGCCTGTATGAATATAATTGGGACCTGTCAATAGTTCTACCTGCTAAGCTACTGTAATGGCAGTCTATGTCGTACTCCGTCGTTTTTTCTAATATTTGTCTGATGACATTAATCCTATTATATTATCAGTATACCGTGCCATTCGTTCGTTAAGTATCAGTGACACAATTTTTTATGCTGTATTAAGAAGGGAAATCCCTCTAAAGTTGGAACATTCAAGAACGTTTCCTTTTTTGTGTATGGGGCATATAATTCCAGTATTCCAATTTTCTGGTAACGCGCGTTCTTGCCATACCTGTATTAGTAATTTGTGAAGGAGGGTTACAAATGTTTGACCGCCACATTTAAATATTTCTGCGGGTAGGTTGTCTGCTCCGGGTGACTTGTTTGCTGGCTAGAGACTGAATTGCTTTGTTTATTTCTTCCAAAGTTGGTAGTTCAGTATCCTCCTGTTCTATTTCTATATCATATCTACCTTCAGCTCTACTTTCTCCATTAAGTAGCGTACTAAAATGTTCCTGTCATCTTTCTAGTACTTTTACTCTTTCGTTTAAAAGAACTCCGTTAATAGCCTGGCTTGGTTCGCTTGTGGCTTGAAACCTTTTCTTTTTGTGTTAACCTGTTTGTAAAATTTTCTGTATTCGTGTTCTCTATTAAGCTTTTCCATTTCTTCGAACTCTTTGAACGCAAAAGTGGGTTCATCTCGACGTTTCGCTACAATTCTATGTAGCTTCTTCAGGAGAACAAAGAAAAAAGAAAAAGAAATCAAAAGACAGGAGGATGGGTAGTTAGCAACGGTAACTCAGTTACTCAACGCAACCAGAGGCGAATACTAACTACCAAGATGGGCATTTGGTCACAGTAACTCAACTACTTAACGCAGCCAGAGGTGAAAACCAAATGCCAGTACAGGGATTCACGTCCAACAGCTCAGAACACTAACGCGTCCAAAGGCGGGGATGTGAATCCGACGATTACTCCGCTACCGCTCTATTTATAGTCGCGGTGACCTGTCGGTGTCGGGACGTATCGGCACACTCCGTGACGCGAACGTCAAGAAGCGCGCGCTGGCCAATCATGTGGCTGCATCGTGGTAGCGGGACCGGACGGCGGCTCACCTCACCTCGGCTTCACCTCTGGCTGCGTTAAGTAGTTGAGTTACTGTGACCAAATGCTCATCTTGGTAGTTAGTATTCGCCTCTGGTTGCGTTGAGTAACTGAGTTACCGTTGCTAACTACCCATCTTCCTGTCTTTTGATTTCTTTTTCTTTGTTCTCCTGAAGAAGCTACATACAATTGTAGTGAAACGTCGAGATAAACCCACTTTTGGTCACTCACAAATGACACGGTTCAAACCCGGAAGACGAATAAACTACTTTCTGTCTTTTGATTTCTTTTTCTTTGTTCTCCTGAAGAAGCTACATACAATTGTAGCGAAACGTCGAGATAAACCCACTTTTGGGTCACTCACAAATGACACGGTTCAAACCGGAAGACGAATAAACTATAATTCTTTATTGATTTGTTATCGCTTTTTCTGTTTGTGTTTTTGTTTTTCCTCTCGTCTCTTTACTCGATATTCTTCAACATTGCTCCTAGTCCTTCTGTTGATCATTTTCAAATACGCGTCGTTCTTCTCTTTCGTTACTCGTTGGCATTCCTCATCAAACCAGTTGTTTCGCTGTCCTTTGGGTACTTCACCCAGCACTTCCTCTGCGGTCTCTTTGAGCGTGGTTTTTATAAACTCCCAATTTGTGGGATATACCTCACTTCTGGGATGTTCTGATATTTTACGATCTAAGCAGATTTGAAAGTTTCTTACGACTTCAGTACACTTTAACTTATCAACATTATATTTGATTATTTTTGGTTTAGTTTTTATCGTTCCTGGCATTTGATGTACGTGCTCTGAGACGTCCAGCTATGAAATAGTGATCGGAGTCAATATTTGAACCTCTATAATTTCTGCAGTCTAGTATATCTGATCCATGTCTTAAATCAATCAGTGCGTGGTCTTTTTGATTTTGGGTCTGATGATCTGGCGATGTCCACGTCACTTTATGTATACGTTTATGTTGAAAGTATGTACTACTGATCGTCATGTTCAGAGATGCTGCGAGATTTACAAGTCTCGTCCCATTATCATTACATTCTTTGTGTATGCTGTAAGGTCCTATGGTTGGTCTGTACATCTCCTCTTGTCCTACCTTGGCATTCATGTCTCCGATAAACAACTTAGCGTCATTATTGGGACACTGTCTATATGTTTGTTCTAGTTTCTCATAGAATTCTTCTTTTTCTGTGTCTGTTTTATCGTCAGTGGGGCATGTGCGTTTATAAGACTGTAGTTAAAGAATGTTCCACGTATTCTTAGAACACATATTCTATGATCTATAGCGTCAAAACTTATTATCAGGGTATTAACTCTTTTGCTAACTACAAAGCCTACCACAAAAATATGTTGAGTTTGATGGCAGCTATAATATATGGTATTCAGATTCTTCTGGAAAGTACCGGTCCCTTTCCATCGCATCTCCTGTATAGCTGTTATGTCCATATTATATTTGTTAAGAGTGTCTAAGAGACATCTCATCGCTCCTGAAGAGTACAATGTTCTCACGTTCCATGATCCAAATCGAATATCCTTTTTTCATTTGCGAGATCGTCTACATAAGATCCGTCCGGTTTTTGTTTTTTCAGCTTTCGTAACAATTCTTTTTTTTTTCAGGGTAGGGTTGTTAGCCCTACGCCCAACCCCCAGACTTGGAGGACCAGAGACTCTTCTGTTAGATGGGAAAATAATAAAGCATCAAGCAAGGTTTAGATATCTGTGAATAGATGTAACTAGTTACGGAGATGTTAAAGAATAGGTACGACAGAACAAAGCTGAAAAGCAAGTAAAGCGGCGAGATCTCTTAATGACACAATCTGGAAGAACAAACATCTAAGAAAACACACAAAACCAAGAATCTATAAAGCAGCAGTTAGATCTATATTAACATACACGTCAGAGACAAGACTTGACACAAGTAAAATAAGACTACTACTAGAAACAACAGAGATGAAAATCCTTCGATGAATATTAGGGAAAATTTTGTTGGATAGGGAGAGAAGTGGAAACATAAAAAGAGCATGTGATATAGAAGACATAAATGAATGGGTGACAAAATCAAAACAGGAGTAGAACGAATACATTGGTAGAGTGGCAGAGAGATAGAATAGTACGAATAGCAAGAGGTAAGTCACAAAATGGGCGAAGAAGTATTAACAGACCAAGAAAAAGATGGTGTGATAATTCAAACAATTTAGGAAGCTAATATTGAAGAAGAAACAGGCTTTAAAGCCTACATACAAGGAGGAAGAAGAATTACGAAGAAGTAAATGTTAATACAAGACTAACAATTAATCGTGTACAGTTTAAATGTCTAAACAGACAGAAATGTAGTTCGTAACAGAAATAATTTACAATGAAAAATTTTATGTCGATTGGAAATTTCAATCTTGTTTAAGAAATTTAATTTGATAATAAATCGCAAATTTATGATATTACATAAGAAATGATCAGCTGTGTCATAGAAACCGTGGTATTAATAATTTTTAAATGGAGTTTAATACAAATTTATTTAACAATTTTAAATAATCTCTTTTTCCCAGAGTGTTGGTATTATTATCTTTAATTAAGAACTTCTAGCATTACACTATTTTTTGACTCCTGCCAACCTAATGCATTAGTTATTTAATTTCGACTTGCATACACATCTCCTAATCTCCGTAAACCCGTAGAAAAGCCAGCTGGATACATCCTGTTCCCTTGCAGTTGCTTGCAGTCGAGAATAAAACGTCGAATAAAAGTAATTGAACGGAGACAGTCGACAAATTAGCGATGTCTTCGAGAAGTAGCAAGGAGATTTTAGGTTGTGTCCCGGTAATTGCGGAGCTTAGGTAAGAGACGTCGAACGACGGGAGACAAAGCAATATCTCGGAATGTTCACTGGAAGAAACCAATAAAGTACTTACCAAGAAATCGGAAGGGAATGTTTTTACCAAAGGTCAATGGTGTAACTGGGCGAGTATTACAAGGAAATGCTCCAACTTTATTTCGGTATGTAACGATCCACTAGAATGGCAGTTTCTTGTTTTCATTTACTTTCACAAAATTATATTATATTATATTAATTATATATATATAAATTAATAATTTATTTCACAAAAAAAAAACAATACGATTGTTATTACAACAATTTTTAGTAATATTAATTTATTGTCATGTAAAAAGCAAAAATGTAGGCTTCTTCTTTTAAATTTTTTTTGTTCTTCTTCGTCTTCTGGTTCCTATCCGTTTCGGATGTTGGAAATCATATTGGCAATCATAACCTTGCTCGCTGTGGCTCGAAACAGCTCCGTTGAGGTTTTTTTAAACCATGTTCTTAAATTCCGCAGCCATGATATTTACTTTTGACTTTACCTTGCAATATAGACTGTAGCAGGGAGTAACGGTGCTCATTTCTCATAACGTGTCCCAGATATTGCAATTTTATGCATTTGATTGTAAACACAATCTCTGGTTCCTTCTTCATTTTTCCTAGAACTTCCTTGTTCGTGATCCTTGCTGTCCATGATATTCTCAGCATTCTTCTATAAAGCCACATCTCAAATGCTTCAAGTTTTTTAATAGTGGTGTCTGTAAGCGTCCATGCCTCCGCCCCATACAACAACACCGAGAAAACATAGCATCTCAAATGTCTCATTTTTGTATCAAGGGATATGTTGTGACTTTTGAAGATGGCGCTCGTTTTGTTAAAGACCGTTCTTGCCTTTCCCATGCGGCACTTTATTTCATGTAAATTGCTTCACTGTTTAAGGTAACAATACTGTTTTACTCGCTCTATCTGCGTCCCATTAATGTATAGATGAGCCCCGTTTATATTCTCCTTGCTGATAATCATTTATTGTTTCGTTTTGTGGGTATTAATGTTTAGTCCGTACTGTTGACTGTACTCGTTTATTCTGTCCATTAGCCTCTGAAGTCCCTCTAAACTATCTGCTATCACCATGGTGTCGTCGGCATATCTAACATTGTTTACTCTTTCACCATTTAGAAGGATGTCTTCGTCTATTCCGTAAAGAGCCTCGTTAAAAATTTTCTCTGAGTACATATTAAATATCAACGGCGATAGGATACATCCCTGTCTAACTCCACGTAGTATTTTTATGTGATCTGTTTCTTCTCCGTTAATTTTCATTTTTTTTATACCTTACATTATTCTTATAACAATTTTTATGAAATAAAAAAGAAACTTAACATTTAAAAAAATCTGAGGACAAACTGCATGAGAGTAAGAAGGGAGTGTAAGAGGTTAAGAAGAGTACAAGCAATAGATTTGAAAGAGAGAATAAACGAATTAAAGCAAATGCAGAATGAATACAGGAATGAGATAAAAAGATCTAAGAAAGAAAGGTGGTGTAACCTGCTTCAGGATCTCAAAAGGGATATCTGGGGCAGGACTTCAAGATTGTCTGTACCGAATTAAAGGGGAAAAAGACACCATACCCCTACCTAAGAAGGAGAAACTCCGTTTAATATGGGAACTCTTTCCTCAGGTGAAGGATAGACGTGAAAGGGTTCTTGGTTTCGTAGATGCGGAACATTTCACTGAGTTGGAACTCAAAGTGGCTGTTGGACGGATGAATATCCGAAAAAGCACCTGGCAGGTTTTTCTGAGATTGCTAAACAAACTGCTTGAACACCAGAAGTTTCCAACAATGTTAAAAAAAGCTAAGGTTGTCCTTATACCGAAAGGTGGAGCTGAAGAGGAAGAGGTACGAATTCGGCTAATTTGCCTTTTTAGTTTGATAGCTAAATTATACGAATAGCTTATAAAATGCCGCCTTGAGCGAGAGCTATAACAAAAGCATGCGCTGAGCCACTGCCAATGTGGCTTGAGAGCCAAAATGTCCACCATAGATTCTGGTGTCCTTCTGTGTCCACGGTCACAGAAGAAACCTCAGGATACAAAGTCACGCAAGATACAAAGAGACAGGTGGTTCTTATCCTGCTCGATATCAAGAATGTCTTTAATACGAAATCATGGGAAAAAGTCATGTTCAGGCTAAGAGAATTGGGCGTTAGTAAGTACCTGGTTAATGTAATTGACAGATACTTTACTGACAAGTCCATAAGAGAAAAAGATACCAGTTTATCGCAGGGTGTTCCGCAAAGACTTCGCAAAGGCGAATGCTCCTCAGGGTATCTAGCGCATATAGGATAGTTTCAAATGTGGCTCTATATGTCATTGGAGCGGTGATACTGATCTTTTGTTTGTGTAAAGAGCGAGCGAGGGTGTATGCGAGGAGGATAAATATAAATGTAGATGAGAATGAGAGAGAAACAACGATAGTAGAGTGGCAAAGAGAATGGGCGAATGATATTGGAAAGGCAAGGTGGACAAAGAAGCTTATTCCCGATCTGAGATTGTGGTGGGAATGTTAGTTCAGAAAACTAGATCACTTCCTGGCGCAGTTTCTGACTGGACATGGTAGTTTTGGCACCTTCACAAATAGAATAGGCCGGACGCTCCCGCCCACATTTTTAACTGCCGAGCCCGAATGGGTTTCGGGCTGGATGAAATAAACGTTGTAAACATAATGTTGAGAGGAGAGAAAGAATGGAGAGCAGTACACTATCTGATTTCTGAGGTGATGAAGAAAACAATTAAAATTGTAATTTTATATTATTGTAGGCGAATGTTGTTTAAGTTAAAATTTTAGTACTTATTTATTGTTTGTGATTTTAAAAATGCCACTCGTTCCAACTGATGCTGCTAGGTCAGTGGCTGGCTGATGCTGGTTATGGTCAACGTCATATCGCTGGTATACTCGATGCACCCAGAACTACGGTACAAGATGCCATCAGACCATTTTGGGAGATACGTACAACCGCAGGCCAGGTCAAGGCCGAAAACGATGCACTTCAGTTCGAGATGACCGCTTTATTGTCACTTAAATATTGAGAAATCGCTATTGCACCGCTCCTCAAGCTCGTAGGTCTCTTCTTGAGGTGACAAACGTTAGTGTAAGTAAACAAACGATTAGAAGAAGACTGTCAGAAATAAACTTAAGTGCTTTTCCACCAGCTCGCGCAACACAACTGCTCCTACAACATCGTAGGGCTAGACTTCATTTTGTGCGAGAATATGCTAACTGGACTATGGCGGATTGAAAGAATATACTGTTCTCAGATGAGAGCAGAATAGTCCTAAAAGGTCCAGATGCACACCAACGTGTTTATAGGCGTCAAAATGAAAGGTTTGCTGCATGCGCTAGAGCCGAAACAGTGGCTTACCGAGGAGGGTCAATAATGATTTGGAGAGGTATTTCTTAAAAAGCGCGTACTGATCTTGTTGTGTTCGGTAGAGGCAGTGTGAATACCCAAATATACATGCAAGAAGTTCTCCAAGACCATGGTATACCTTCTGCACCATTCATTGGTGATAATTTCAGACCAATGCATGATAATGCACGCTGCCATACAGCAAGATCTACCCGTAAGTACCTTAATGAGGTTGGGATTCAAGTTCTACTATGACCAGCACACAGTCCCGATCTTAACCCAATTGAGCATATCTGGGACAACCTCAAAAGACGGGTAAGAGCAAGAGTGCCAGCCTCTGCATCCTTTGATTAGCTGAAGATAGTTGCGGTAGAGGAATGGTACAATATCCCCCAATCTGATATCCAGGATATCATGAATGAAATGACTCCAAGAAGTTCTAAGGGCTAGAGGAATTAATACCCATTATTCATACCCAATTTTTTTTTTCAATTAGACTTTGATTTCCAAAATATTGTTAATTTGAATTTTCTTCGAAAATTTTATTTATTAGATTTTTATTGTAACAAATGACTTTTTTTCAAAAAAGTCTTTTGTTTTTTTCCCTTCTTTGGAGATTAAAATTAATCAAAAATATGTCTAGTTGTTAAAAGGCCTTACTTTTGTATTATCCAACATAAACAAATCAATCACAAAACAAAATATTAAGAAAGCATGAGGCTATAGTTACAATTTAATTTCAGTATTCTACAAATGCTAGAATATTCCACAGGGTTAAGAAAAAAACACGGTTTGATTCGTACATTCGGTATACAATGTAAATTTACCTGTTTAGCAACAATATTATTATGAAGATATTGTCAAGGAATAAGGCTATAACATATTGAAAATATCACCTATATCAGCTATAACATATTAAAAAGGTTTAGGAGATATAAAAAATAAAAAATTACCCATTTTTAAAGCGGCCGGTTAATTTTGGCCCAGAGTGTATGTAATTAATACAGTATTATCACAGAATAATAAACAATCAGAATGTCCACTCTCAGATGCGCCTTTAAAATTTTTCAGCACGCGCGTCATGTTTTAGAAGGAAACACATAACACAGACATATGATTTGTGAGGTTATGTAATTGTTTATATTTATGTTTAATAATATATTTATGTTATTATATTTAACAATGTTAATATAATTGTATAGTATGTCTATGATTGCCGTAAGTCAATTAAACCGGGTTAATTTTTCCATCGTATTGATAACAGATAAAAAAGAAGAATTATTTGAAATGATGAAAGAACTGGACGTAGAAGCTGGAAAGATAGGCCTTAATATGAATTACAGCAAGACCAAAACTATAACAAATACAGATGAAGACATCACAATGAGAATCGGACAAGATGAAATAGAATAAGTTAAGGATTATATATATATATATATATATCTTCTTCTTCTTAAGGTGCCGTGCATTTCTGCGTAGGCGTCCACCGTACATCGTCTCGTCAGGTGAGATGTTAAATAATCTGGTTTAAATAATTCTGTTTTTAGCAGCATTGCGAAGCATTTCATAGCTGTGGATTCCTGTCCATTGTCGAATATTGCGCAGCCATGACATTTTTTTACGTCCGAGACCTCTCCTACCCTCTATCTTCCCTTCGAGTATCAGTTGCTGAAAAGTGTATCGTTCTCCTCGTATAATGTGCCCCAAGTATGCAGTCTTCTTACTTTTTACATAATTAAAAAGTTCCCTATCCTGTAAGCCCGCTCTTCTGAGTACTTCCTCATTTCTGACCCTATCCGTCCATGATATTTTGAGCATTCGACGCAGGCACCACATTTCAAACACTTCAAGTTTGTTAATGGAACTGGCCTTTAACGTCCATGCTTCCATTCCGTACAGCAGAACAGGCCACACGTAACACTTAAGCATCTTGTACCGGAGATTGAAGTCCAATTTGCGATCAGTCAGAAACTTACGAAGCCTCAAAAAAGCATTTCTGGCTTGTTCAACTCTGCTCTTTATTTCATTCTCGGGGTCCCAACCCTCATTCAGCAAACATCCCAAGTATTTGAATTGCCTGACTTGTTCGATTTCTTCTCCAGAAACATATATCTTTGCGTTGGGGTAATCATTTCTACTTATAATCATTGATTTTGTCTTCTTGATATTTATTTTCAAACCCCGAGCTTCACTTGCAAGAGTTAGATCATTTAAAAGACATTGAAGATCTTCGATGTTATCTGCCACTATGGCTGTATATATATATATATATATATATATATATATATAATATATATATATATATATATATATATATATATATATATATATATATCTTGGTCAAACTATTAAACTTAACAAAGAGAGCCAAATAGCAGAGATCAAGAGACGAGTTAGACTGGCATGAGCGGCATTTGGCAAACTAAGCTACATTCTTAAAAACAAAAGATATCCACAGCATTTTAAGATCAAAGTATATCATCAATGCGTACTCCCTGTTCTTACTTATGGTTCCCAAACGTGGACATGTACAAAAGCAAACATGGACAAAATCATAAAAACCCAAAGAGCAATGGAAAGACAAATGTTGCACATAATGGATAAGAAGAGATACGAGTGGATAAGAGAAAAAACAAAAGTGAGGGATGTTAGACAAGAAGTTGCAAAATTGAAATGGAGATTTGCCGAACACAATATAAGACAAAAAAAAGACCGATGGAACAAAATTCTTATAAGTTGGAGACCGTGGGAATATAAACGAAGCAGAGGAAGGCCCCAAATGAGATGGGCAGATGATATCAAGAAGCACGTGGGCTCTAGATGGATGACTGTAGCGACAGACAGAGAAGAATGGAAAAGGATTGGGAGGTCTATGTCCAAAGATGGACCGAAGAAAGCTAATTAGATAGAGATAGATAGATAATTTTTCTATGTACACCACATAAACAACACTGGTTCCCTCTAAAACATGGCGGAACGTATGCGCAAAGGAGATGCGCGTACTTAATTTTCCATGGAGGGTGGGCATTCTGATTGTTTATTGTTCTGTGGTATTATTAATTACACGTGTAGTTTTAAAAACAAGATATGATTGAAATTTCAAATATTGGTAGTTCAGATTTCTTTCCTAGATGGCGTCGTTAATTTGCTAGACAAACGGTATGACTTGTCATCATAGCCTTTTATATAGATAGATGAAAGATTGGATGCCGAAGCATGTAACAAAAACCTTGTATTTAAAGCGTTTGATATTGTAGAATTGTCTGAAAGCGATTTTTTTAACAAATATTTTCTTCGGATATCAAGAAACTTTGGTTAAATTAATGAATGGATTGACAAAAAATAATAACATTAAGAATTAGTTTATTAGGGAAAGTCCAGAAGTGGCACAAACTAACACCAAAATAAAATGTCATAAGTGAAGATGATTCGGGAATGTTCAACGTCGAGCCACTAAAGAAGCTTTTATAGACCGACAAATCTACTACCAACCAAGTTAAAAATAATGGAAAATAAATATTATATTTATTTATTTATATATTACTACAACCGGTAGAGAAATAAAATGAAAACATGTTTAATTGCCCAAATATTTCCCTGTAATCAACATCGAACCGGCGCCCCTGCGTCCGCTATAAAATTACAATGGCCGAGGACATTGAGGCACTTAATTCCAATGAAATGTTAAGATAAAACAATCCCATTACCAGAGATGTTTACAACGAAGAACCGAGGAGGCATCCGCCATCTCGGCAAAATATTTATGGAGACTAAATAAATCTAAAAGTAAGTACTTACAGGATTAAATCAGTTATTTTGTTATTCCATTCGTCTCCTTGAAGCCGAAAGCGTTATCGAAATGGGAAATGGCTGAGATTTTCCGGGCTCGTACGCAATTATGTAAAGATCCTCGAAGAAAAACAACCAAATTGTCGTGGTGATTAATAAATTTTTCAGAAAAAAATTAGAGCAGTAACAAAAATAAAGCTTGTGTCAACAGTTCCTTTCGTCCTACAAATCTTATTCGTTGTTGGTTTTTGTTTATTAGTACATTGACTTTCTCAACTAAGTTACGTGAACTAATTATATAACAAAAGAAATATCAATAAACTTTAATAAATCAAAAATCTATCAACTTTTAGACATATTTAATTTTTTAGCTCTGTACGGTTTTTTTTTTGGCTAGATAATACTTACAAATTTTG
Source organism: Diabrotica balteata (assembly GCA_918026665.1). Lineage (NCBI taxonomy): Eukaryota > Metazoa > Arthropoda > Insecta > Coleoptera > Chrysomelidae > Diabrotica > Diabrotica balteata. The sequence continues at coordinate 7,492,024 of OU898276.1, forward strand.
ATTACCTTTCAAAAATGAAAAGAAGAGATTAAGGGATAAACAATTTCTGCAATTATTTAAATCTTACCTACAAATTGTAGTATATTCACAGGCGAAACCACAGCTATATTAAAAGCTTTAGCTTTTTTCAAAACGAGTAACAACATGAAGTGCGTTATCATTACAGATTCACTTAATACTTTATTGAAATTAAAGAAAATTTATACAATAAGTCCCATTATACAAGCAATAAAAAATGAATTAGAAACACTTCATTCCATGGGAAAGGACACAGCTTTCATTTGGGTACCATCGCACACTGGAATCTGGGGAAATGAAAAAGCAGATCAACTAGCAACTACAAGCCGTATCAACTTAGAAGATACTACAAAAATTACAAAATATCCTTATAGTGACATGAAACATCTAATTAAAGATCATTGCAATAACATTTGGCAAAATTACTGGGAAAATTCAGTAACCAAATTAAACCCAATATGCCCAAAGGTGAACAGCTCTTTGAATAACCCCACAAGTAGACGAGATCAAGTAATTATAAACCGTTTAAGAATTGGTCATACTGCTGTCACACACAAATTTTTAATCAGTAAAGATCCACCGCCAATTTGCAATAACTGCTCCACTTCATTGACAGTGAAACACTTCCTGCTTGATTGCCCATGTTTCCAAAATCAAAGAAGAATGCATGGAATTCCAGACAACCTCACGTCCATCTTGACAGAAAAAAATTTAAATGTATTAAATCATTTAAGAGACATCAAATTGTATTTTACTATTTAATGTACATAATTGTATTAAAACTATTGTGTTTGTCATCCCACTAATAACCCTGCGTGGTTGATGTGGTATAAGTGTTTTAAATAAATAAAAAAAATCTGCAATAATTACACAGACTATATCCTCGAGGTCGATCACTTCTTTTATTTCTTCATCTACCCTCTGGGTATTAACCATCACTTATTTGACCCACCCTGTATTATTATGTGTAAAAGAAGGAGAGATCAAGAGATACGCGATCAGTTTTCGACATACAGGGTGGCCTTTTGTATGGCGATCATCATGGCAATCTTATCTTATCTGCAGCAGCACGGAAAAGCTGCACAGATGTTGTATTGAACCAGGTTCTAAGGTTCTTTAACCATGTTCTTCTTCTTCCTGGACTTCGTTTCCAAATTTTCCTTGCAGGATGCTTGAAGGAGAGCATATCTGCATTCATTTCACATAATATGTCCGAAGAACTGTAACTTTTCGAGATTTGATGGTGGTCATACCTCTCGGTTCTTATTCATTCTTCTGAGGACGTCTCATTTGTGACTTGGTCAGTTAACGGGATCTTAAGCATTCTACGATATAACCACATCTCAAATGCTTCCAGTTTTCTGCACATATCTTCGTTCAAGGTCTACGATTCAACACTATAAAAAAACAGAGAAGACGTAGCATCTCAGCATTCTTACTTTTGTATCAAGAGAGAGGTTATGACTCTTGAAGAAGGCCCCCATCCGATTAAAGGTGGATCTAGCTTTTCCGATGCGTGCGCTTATCTCCTGATTTTTGGTCCATCTCATTTCTTACAGGGGATAACTGTAGAATTTGAATTCTATTTTGAAATAGAAATTTCTACTGGTTGATGTAAAGTTGACCTTCTTTTATCCTTTTCTAGCTAATAATCATGAGCTTTGTCTTCTTAACGTTTATATTGAGTCCATATTGTGACTGTAATACGTGATTTTGTTCATAAGAACTTGTAGGTCTTCTAAGTTTTCCGCAAATACTATGGTGTCATCTGCATATCTGATGTTGTTTAGCCGGTAACCATTTAGTAGAATACCTTTTTCAGTTTCGTGCAAAGCTTCGATAAATATTCTTTCAGAGTACATATTAAATAAAAATTCATACACTGAGAGTAATATACAACAGTCTTATAGGTATGATTATGCCAGGGGGGACTTTAATCTTCTGTATCAATTAATAAGGGACACTGACTGGTCAGATATGTATAATTGTATAACTGCTACAGATTGTATTAATCAATTTTACGATAAATTGTATGACTGCATTGATCAAGCTTTCCAAAGAAAATTATTAAAAATAAACAAAAACAAAATATCCAGCTTATTTTAGTATAGACCTTATTAAAAAAATCAGACAAAAAAACAAATTAAGCAAACATATAAAAATAAGGAAAGCTAGTGCTGTCGATAACAATAAATTCAGGAGTCTTAGAAATACTATTAAAAAGCAAATCAAAAATGAATTTATGCAGCATCAAAATAATATTGAAGATAACATTTTGCATGACCCAAATAGTTTTTGGACATTCATAAGAAGTAGGAGACAAACCAGCGGTTTTCCTCACGAGATGTCTTTAAATGATCATACCTATACAGGCCCTCAGGATATTGCCATGGCTTTCTCTCATCATTTTAGCTCAATTTATCAGGTATCATCTACACATCAGGGTAGTTCACAGGGATCTTTTAACTTTTCAGTTATTAGTGAAGAAGATGTGAAGGTTAGTATAAAAAAATTAAAGCCAAAAAAGGCCACTGGTAGTGATAATATCCCTGCCTATATCTTTAAAGGATGTTCTGATATATTTCAAAAACCATTATCACATCTATTTAATCTATCTCTTAAAACTAACACCTTTCCAGAAAAACTCAAAGAGGCTACCATTACTCCAGTTTTTAAATCAGGTAATAGAAACAATATAGAAGACTATCGTCCTATAAGTATCCTTAATTCCCTGGCTAAAATATTTGAATCTATTCTCTATATGAATATACTGAAAAATTTTGAAAATGAATTTGCTCCAGAACAACATGGTTTTTTGCCTGGGTTATCCACAACTAGTAATCTGTGCATTCTTTCTAATTTTGCTAATGAGGCAATAAATAATAAACTCCAATTAGATTTAATAATGACTGACTGCTCAAAGGTATTTGATATGGTTGACCATGGCATTCTTTTATCGAGATTGAATGAGTTTGGTTTTTTCGCATGATGCTTGTACATTTATAAAATCGTATGTGGAATCAAGGTTTCAACGAGTCAAAATTGGTAGGTGTTTATCAGATAAATTTCAGGCTACATCTGGTGTCCCCCAAGGGCGCAACTTAGGGCCTTTGTTTTTCTTAATTTTTGTCAACTCACTACCACAATCTCTTAAATTGTCTTCTAGTCTGATCTATGCTGATGATTTTAAGCTTTTTAAGACTATACATACTTCAAATGATTGTCAGTTTCTACAGAAGGACCTGACCTCAGTTGTGGAATGGTTTAGGGACAACAATATGATCTTGAATATTAAGAAGTGGAGTCATATCTTTTACTCGCAAAGTTGATTACATTCAAAATAATTATAGAATTGACAATTGTGTAGTATCTAGGAAAACCAAATATAAAGACCTGGGAATATACCTACAGGCTAACATGAAATTTAATGAACACTATATAAATATTGTTAATAAGGCTTACAAAATATTGGGATTTGTAATAAGAAATTCTAAACACTTTAGTATAAACACAACCATTAGACTATATAACGCTTTAGTCAGACCAAACTTGGAATATGCATCAGTAGTATGGACTCCTGAAGCCAAAGTTCATATTAATCATATAGAAAAGGTACAAAAAAGATTTCTAAGGTATTTATACCTTAAGAAATACAAGGTGTATACTCACCTTACACCATCAAAAAAATTGCTTCAAATATTTGGCTTGCAGTCATTAGAGCAAAGAAGAAACATGTATTGCGTTATGTTTATTTATAATATCATTAACAATGTTAAAGATGTATAAGACATGTGGTCTAATCAACTTTATTAGGTTTCATGTGCCAAAGGTCAACCTAAGGGTAAACAGTAATGACCTATTTTCTTGTAGTCCATACAATTCTTGTGCAATAATAAACTATATGCAATATCAGTGTAATGAGTTAATAAAGATCTGTGATATAGACCTCTTTACCTGTGGTGTAAGGGATATTAAAAAATGTTATGAATAAGTATGATAAGTAATGGACTGAATTTTTAAAATTTTATTAACTTGTGTCTTTTTTTTAATGTGTTTTATTTTGTGTGTTTTTATTTTGTACTTGTGTGTATATTTTTTTGTGTATATTGTCATACCAAGTAATGAGCACTCTTACATGTAATTACTACCTAGGTGGTGTTTGTAAGTTTTAATAAATAAATAAATAAATAAAGCTGTTTCGGAATCTTTTATTTACTAAGGTGTAGTTTATTTGATTCCTAATAATTCTCCCATGTCTATCTTGAGGGGATTTCCACGTGTACAACTTCCGAGGTGGTAATTGGAAGAATGTGTTGGTGACAACTAGTTCTGAATCTTCTGCGAATTTTTCTAGGAGATCTCCTCTCTCGTTTCTGACTCCAAGTCCATGTGCTCCAACTGAACTCTCTGTGAAAGACATTAGTAAAAATTATAAGTTGTTGCGTGGCGTCACCATTTGTCATATATATTCTGTTTATATCAATCTATATTCCTAGTCTGTTCCTGTATCAATCCCCGACTCCTGCCTTATGTGTTCATCTTTACGCAACCCTGACTAAAAGTGAATATATTTTCTAATTTTGTATCTTTCCTTGAACTTTTTTGTTACTAATATTGCTCTAATATACTTCTTTTGGTTTAATATTTCCTTTTCTATAAAATAGTAGCCAAAATAGTTTCAGAAGCAAAAGCCTTTCTCGTTGACTTCTGTCCTTTTTCCACAGCTTGAGCTTAAGATTCTTGAGCAAATTCCAAGAAAGAATTGCTTACGCATCGCTCAAAATTGATTTTAAAATAGTAGTTTAAAATAGTTTCAGTAGCAGAAGTCTTTTTTGTTGACTCCTGTCCGTTTTCCAAAGTTTGACTCTGGATTCTGGAGTAAGTACCAAGGAAGAGTTCCTAACGCATCGCTCAAAATTTCAAAGTTAATGGCCAAAGTTTTAATTTCTAGATTTATTAACTTTATGATTTATTTATTTCCTTCAAAATGTTCTTGTTTTATACGTTACACAACTGTTTTGGTTGCTTCTCTAAAATTTCGGAATGGTAAGGTGCATTATCTAAAACTATAACTGATAGATAGATAGATAGATAGATAGATAGATATAACTCAAACTAGATAACAGTTTTTCCTCAAGCCATTTAACAAACATAACTGCATTTATATTTTCATGGTAATCAGCAGATTTTAATTTTAAGGAAAAAATCAAATCTGCCATTTCTATAAAATCTTTTTTTCTCCTTTATGAAGAATGATGTGTCTTTTGCCTTCGCTATCTGTGTGTTTTATTGATTTTATGCTGTTGTCTTGCCAAATTCTTTTAATTCCACTCTTTGCAAATATTCAAGTCCCATCTTCTTCTTAAAGTGCCTATCCGTTCCGGATGTTGGCGATCATCACGGCTATCTTTACTTTGTTTACTGCAGCGCGGAACAGTTCAGTGCTAGTCGTGTTATACCACTTTCGTAAATTTTGAAGCCAGAAAATGCGTCTTCTTCCCGGCCCCCTTTTACAATTTACCTTCCCTTGGAGAATTTCTCATTACATGTCCTAGATATTCCATCTTTTTAGTTTTGACGGTCATGAGAATTTCACATTATTTTCCCATTCTACGCAGGACCTCCACATTAGTAACTCTGTCAACCCAGGATATACGTAAGATGCGCCTACAACACAACATTTCGAAAGCTTCGAGCCGATTCATAGATGCAACAGTCAGTGTCCACGCTTACATTCCGTAGAGCAGAACTGTGAATATGTAGCAGTTCAATAGACGGTATTTTGTTTTTAATGATATATCTCGACTGTTGAAAATGGTTCTCATTCTAACTAATGCTGCTTTTGCTTTTATTATTCGCTGTTTAATTTCTGTTGAGTGGTCCATTGGCTATTTAAATTGATGCCTAGATATGTATATTGCTCGACTCTTTCGATATTCTGTTGGTTGATTGTAAGTTGAGCGTTTAGTATTGGTTTTTTACTAATTGTCATAAATTTGGTTTTCTTTATGTTAAGAGCTAGTCCGTATCTGTTGCTGACTTCTGTTATGCGATTTATTAATACTGTAAGTCATTCAGATTATCGGCAAAAACTATAGTCTCATCTGCATATCTAATGATATTCAACCATTCACCGTTTATTAGTATGTATTCCTTTCGCACAACCGTCTCTCTCTTCAATCCTGACCCCCAGGGGGAGTGTAGTGGTCGACGTGATGTCGTGTATTGTCCGTCTCCAGAGATCTCTTTCTCTGGTCATTTCTTTTAATTCATGCATAGGTCTTTGGCATATTCCTGTAATTTGATCTATCCATCTTGTTGGGGATCTTCCTCGTGATCTTCAGCCTTCTACCTTTCTTTGTATTATGAGTCTTTCCATGTTTTTCTGTGTTTGCTCTCATAACATGTCTAAAATATTTTAATTGTTGGAGATGGACTTTACTAGAGAGTCGTTGGCTAACTTTTAGCTCTCTTAAAATTGAATTATTTGTTCTACGGTCGGTCCAAGGAATTCGTAACATTCGTCTCCAACAGAACATTTCAGTGGCGTCTATCTTTCTTCTCTCCGATTGTCTCAGAGTCCAAGATTCACATCCGTAGGTCAGTATTGGGAATATTAAGCAGTTGATCAACCTCATCTTTATCGCTTTTGAAATTTGACATTCCCTCCATATTTTGATCATTTTTGCTGTGGCAACTTTTGCTGGATCACATCTACGTTTAATCTCTTCTTGTAATGACCCTGTGTTTGTGATTATTGATCCCAGATATTAGTATGAGCTCACAACCTCAACCGGTCAGTTGTGGTTATGTGTGGATGATTGTTGTATAGTCTATCCACTATCATGATCTTTGTCTTTGATATGTTTAATTGCAGACCAATATTTGACTTTCGTTTTCGATCAGTCGTATAAGTTCCATCTGTTCTGCTTGACTATTTGCAAGAAGGGCTGTGTCATCTGCGAAACGTAGGTTGTTTAGTTTATGACCATTTATTGAGATGCCCTTTTCCCATCCTTCAAGTGCTCTTCGCATAATATACTCTCCATATATGTTGAATAATTGTGGAGATAGTATACATCCTTGTCTGACACCCCGTTCTGGATGAAACTCATTCGAAAGTCTGTCAAGTACTTTAACTGATCCAGTAGTGTGTTCATATAGTTCAGTTATAAGCGTAATTAGGTGTTGTGGTACGCCTACTTCTTTTAGTATTCGCCATAAGTGTCTCCACTTGACCCTGTCGAACGCTTTACGGTTTTAATTACCCATTCAGATAAATATTGAACAACAATGGAGACAAAATACAGCTCTGTCGTACTCCACGTTCTATTGCAATTTTATCAGTTAACTGGTCTTCTATTTTGATTTTGGCCGTTTGATTGTAGTAAATGTTTCTGATAATTCTAAGATCTTTGATGTCAATTCCAATTTCTCGCATTAGAGTCATTAATTTGTCATATTTTACTCTGTCAAATGCCTTCTGGTAATCCATAAAGCTAAGTATACATCTAATATGCCCCATCTAAGTATACGAATGTTATATTTTCAGATTTAAGTCTACTATATTGTCTCAAAAATTTATTATACACTACTCTTTTCGCATAAAAGTAGGTACATGTAGTTTTTTTCTAATTCAATGAAACATTGTTTAGCAGCTTTAGCAATTCACTTCTGAACAGTAATAAATATACTGTTATACCCTAGCAGTGTCTATTATTTAAAGAAGACTTTGTATACATAAACGAATTTTCTTTTCATCATCCTCGTTTGTTTTTCTCCTGCTTGAGCCGCTCCACCGTTTCACCTCTAGCGTAAAATTACATTCACATTCATTTCACTCGAGAGTTCTTAAGAAAACAATTCCCCATATATCTTTTTCCGATGATGCGCCCTAATGGGTACTCTTATTGAAATTTGCCAGCCGATAAAAGTGCACTGTGTAATATCGCTCCGGCAACACTATCAACTCCCGAACTCCCACAGAGACCCGCCGCCATCACAAAAGGAGTTTATCTACACACCTCTTTCCTTTGATCTTCTCCTTGATTGCCCTCTCGTTCGGAACATATCGCAATAGGCTGGCGTTTGATTGGATTCCTTCTCGATTGTTTTCTTTTACATAGTTCAAACCATACGCAATAAAAGAGGTTGTATATTCAAGTGTAAGTTAGTTACAGACTGGAAAAATCGCTAAAAGTACAAAATATAAAGATATACCTGACGAAACATTGTTAAATGATATGATTAAACAATCGTATCAATAGTATTTTGGATACTAAATGACATATGATTTGTCTTTGTTTTTTTTTTTCTTAAGACTAGTTTCATATTCACAACTGTCTTGATCTGTTACTGAATGTAAAAATCGTTAAAAATAAATAATAAAAAAATATAAAAACATAAGTTATATATTATAGTTCTATGGGATGAAGCCACAATTAATTGTAATAAAACCTTCTACTCCGAAAATCGTTTTCAAAAAAGAAAAAATTTTAAATTATATCATTAAGTTAGTACACCTAATGTTCCTGTCACCTAATGTCCTTATATTATGTTAAAATATGAATTTGTTTACCTAATGAACAAGCATTACTACTGAAAAACCAATAAGCCATATATAATTGCTAAAGATAAAAATACTTTAATTGACGTTTCAATTTCCACTTCGGAAATCGTTCTCAAAATACAAACAGTAAATTAAACAAATTTTGATTTTTGTTACATAGTGAAAAATTCTTGTAATAATTTAATTTTATCTGACTCATTTATATTGACAATTCAGACATACATTATGCATTTTAAAGTAGACGACTTTAAAATGATATTGCCAATATTGTTGAGTTGCGCTCCTGGGACGACTTTACTTATAAGATAGTTCATTCGATTACATGAAATCAACTTTAACTTGAGAATATCCGTCAGAAAAAAATCATAGCATGTAATTCGTCTTTAAAAAGACAAACACATGACATGATGACAATAAAATTCTCCTGTTAGTGATTTCATAGTAAATTATGATGGAAAAAACCATAAATAAAACCTCATAATACTATCCCGACATTGTAAGTATTTGTTCGTGAATTTAGTTTACCTTCAACAAACATCAAAATTCTGATTTTATATTTTACGTTATTTAAAAAACATAAATGATGTATCCTCTATATGTTACTGACTTACTAATACTGGTATTTTCTTATTAATAACTTCCTCTTTATAATTTACTGTTTGTATTTTGAGAACGATTTCCGAAGTGGAAATTGAAACGTCAATAAACGTATTTTTATCTTTAATTGTAGCTTATTCCCAGTTTAATAGTAATTAATTTACAATGCCACAGGAAAATAGCTTCAGAACAATATATCTGTATCAGTCTAGGTAGTGGAAATGATACGTCGAAAAGAGGCTGCCAAACCATGCCTTGTTCTAATGATATTATCCAAAGAGAAATAAGTGACAGGATTCAAGATTCTAGATTTATTTGACTACGTTTACAAATGTTACATTTGTTTGTAGCAAGTCAAGTATATGACATATACATTGTAAAGTAAAAAATATAATATATAACATACACAACATACAATCGATGAACAGTCTTATCAATCAGCAGACAAGAAAATAATAATGAGATTTTAAATCTACATACATTTATATTAAGTGAAAACCAATTTTACTTAAATTTCCCTTTACTTGAAACAAGAAACAACAAAACTTTAAACTTTTAATTAGCCTAACAAAACCTCAGTTCTTAAATTTGAATGCTAATGACCATGATGTCAAACAGATCCTTCACAGATATAAATTTCAATTGTACAAAACACTTAAAGCTTTATTTTCTTATTGAGTTGTATCTTGGAACATACCCAGAAAAGTCCAGTCTCCTCAACGATGTGATCTCTCCTTTTTTGGCACCTCGGCACCTTCCCAACGTCTCTGCAAACCTCCTGCACTAACCAGAAATACCTGATTCACTTTTCCAAAAACTCAGCTACTTATTAATGACACAAGGACTTCTTTTTGTCTACTTGATGCCGTAAAAACTACTTTCACCTATTTTCACAAAATGCCCACGGTAGATACAAGGACCTCTTTTAGTCTACTTGTTCTCTCTTTCTGCAAAACTATTCAATTCTTTTCACAATGCCGGTATCCAACTCACGAACCACACCCCTATCTTGAGACAAACGACTGTTTCCTTCGATGACCAAATTATGACTAACTTCTTCGGTTCTCCTGGTCGGCTCACAAATTCCCATTCAAAAACGACCATCCAATCAAAAGCTCAAATTGTGTTTACCCTGATTTTGGAAAAGCCTAATTTCGCTTTCAGAGAAAAACTAAATAGCTTACTTTAACATTGGTTTTTTCAATACACAATTTATACATATTTCAAAAGATTAGATATATGGTCATTTAATACTCGATTATACAAACAATGAGAAGATTAACTTACAGGTAAAATGTCTTCTAATTCTAAACAAAGGTTTTTTGGTAATTTTGTTGGAAACGGAAAAGGTCGTTTCTTTTCTTATCTACACTAAATCTTATCTTAAATTACTATATACAATTTGTTTATCTGATATCTTAAAATTTTATTTCGATGGATCTTTTTATTTATTTTTCTCTGGTTGCGAAAGGAGAAACATAACAATATATATATATATATATATATATATAATATATATATATATATATATATATACCAACACAAAAGATGAGTTCCCTTCGGTAATAAGAAAGTAAGAAAATAATGCACAATTGCCTTAAGTAAAAAACACATTCTTGTAGTGGCTCTTATTTATCAATACCGTAATGAGTGTAATAAGAATAAAAAAAACTTTCTAAACTCCAAACGCAAAATCGTGCCAAATCTATATTTTATCTTCCACTAGCAATTCTACCAACAATAGAAGATCTAATTTGGTTACATGTTGTAATGTCCACCTCTGATCAAAGTGTCCTCGTTTATTTTGTGTGCCTTAAATACCCTCCATTGTTTGATGTGCTACAAAAATTGTAAACTATATCAAAGGAAAATTCGTAAAAAGATGGGAAAAGAAATAAGACGGCTTTTAAGGGATAACATTTTGAGAAGAATTTTTCAATTAAGGGCAGTATCGTTTAATGTATTTTTTTTTTTTTAATTTATTGTTCGACCCCCTTAGCTCTTTAACGCGATTCCCCAAGGGGTCGCAAGCCACAATTTGGGAACCACTGATATAGTCGAATAACTGTTAGCTCTGATTTATATCTGACCTTATTTTATTTAATTTTATTTAATTTTCCTCGTTTTTCAATTTGCTCTGATGCAAATTCTTAACAATAAAAATTATTATAAATATTTAAACCAACCTGATAAGTGTTTAATTTTTAATTTTATTCCTAAAACACTCTTAAAAACTTTTCTGTCCAATATAACTGTTGTCTTTTGAATATGTAAATACGTGTTAATACAATTTTTGAAAGACATATTTTATTCCACCCCTTTCGACGAAATATTCTCTTTAAGGGTTGGCGACAATTCTGTGCAATAAAAAATTTATAAGTATGCTTAATCCGTGAGCATGGCTGTTTAATAGCATTAAAAGAAACATAGCGAGACTATAATCACATTTAAAGGTATTCTTCTTAATGCCAGTGGACTGCAATGACTCACCGGGGGCGGTTTGTTCTTTACCGGGGGTGTGAAGCGTATATTTGCATGATATTTGCATAGTCGCTGAGATTGTTCAGAGGTCGAATTGTAAATCTTCAGAGAGACTTAAAATATTTTCACACATTTATTTATTGTTTGTGTGTTGAAAAGGTCATCCCAAATAGAACAAAACAATATGGGTTTATATAATGAAAATAATTAAATATAAAACTTATTAAGCTGAGTTAGAAGTTTCTGGAAAAAGTTCAAAGAGGAGGAGGACCAAAAAAGACTTTTTATCTTTTGATATGATCCAATATGGAAAAATAATAAAGGATTCTAGTTAAAAAAGCCGATCCCGATAGTCACAGTATTATATAACCCAATACATCGGCACAAAAAACTGTTTCGCGGTACGCTACAGTTTAATTTCCAGTTACAGTTCGTACAGACGTAATTGCACAATCCAACTTCACCCTATTTGAAAATGTAGCCAAGAAAATTGGTCCCAAGCCCAAGAGTTCAAGAGCATCAAAATTAAGAGAACTTGAATAAAACGAAAATTTTCCCTACAATAACGTAAGAAAGTAAGACATGGACTCTGAAACAATGTGTCCAAAACAAAATTATTAGTATTGAAATAATACGAACTGATTATCTTTAAGCTTTGTAGATACGAGATAAACCGAATAAGATGGGATAGGATGGCAACTGCTAGAATAAAGTGGTGAAAGACTTTTCAATATAATATTTGGGAGCAATCATCTACGCAAAGATGAAAGTTGTAAAGGCGATATTGACGATGACTGTGGTTGATTATTTTCTAAATATTGGTGGTTGTGCCTAAAGCAGAAATTGCTGGAGGCGCCATTTATTTAAATTTTGGTAGTTTCTTTTAATTGTTAATGTAGTTTACTACATATAAACTTTTATTTATTATACAAACGTATAATATTTATAATTATTTATTCTACGACACTAGACACTACGACATTAAAAAAGCACTAGACAGCACCAATAATAGAGATATAATAATAACAATGGGGGATTTTAATGCCAAATTAGGATTCTTCTTCTTCCTATGCCGTCCCCATTAACGGAGGTTGGCGACCACATTTTTAAAATCTTCTCTGTCTTTTGCAACGTGGAATAATTCGTCTACAGTCATGTTTGTCCAGTCTCGAATATTTCGCAGCCATGACTTCCTTTTTCTACCTATTCCCTTTTTGCCATCGACTCTACCCTGCATGATGACCTGCAGAAGACTATATTTATTATTTCTTAGTATGTGTCCAAGGTATGCAGTCTTGCGTACTTTTATCGTTCTCAACAATTTTTTGACTCGACCCATTCTTCTCAGCACTTCCTCATTGGTGACCCTGGCAGTCCATGGGATTCTCAACATTCTCCGGTATATCCAAAGTTCAAAGGCTTCAATCTTTTTAACTATTTGCGCTTTTAGTGTCCATGTTTCTACCCCGTACAATAATTGCGACCAGACGTAACATTCAACAAACCTCAGTCTCAGCGCAATATTCAGATTTTTGTCACAGAACAATTGTTTGAATTTTAAGAATGCTGCCCTTGCCATTTCTATTCGTATCTGGATCTCTTGGTCTGGATCTAATTCTGTGTTGATGTAAGCTCCCAGATATTTATATTTTGTCACTCTCTCTATTTGCTGTCCACCAAGAGTTAGTTGTTCATTATTTATTGGACTCCTTGATACTATCATAAATTTGGTCTTATCTGTGTTGATGTCAAGTCCCATTTGAATGCATTCACTATTTATTGCATCTAGTAAAGTTTGTAGATCTTCTATACTCTCAGCCATAATTACCGTGTCATCTGCAAATCTCATGGTGTTTATGATTTCTCCACCAATTCTTATTCCCTCTTTTCTTTCCCATAAGGCTTTTCTGAATATGACCTGTGAGTACACGTTGAAAAGCGTCGGAGACAAGACGCATCCTTGCCTAACCCCTCTCGCAATCGGTATATTATTTGTTTCTATATCGTTCACCTTTACTACTGCTTTCTGGTTCCAGTATATAGCCTTAATAAACTCAATGTCTTTTTTTGTCTAAATTGATGTTTTTTAATTCATCTATTAACTTCATATGCTGCACTCGGTCAAAGGCCTTCCTAAAGTCTATGAAGCATACATATGCACTCTTGTTATATTCCCGACATTTCTGCAAGAGTACCGTCAACGCAAATAATGCCTCTCTTGTTCCCATGCCTCCTCTGAAGCCAAACTGAGTTTCATCTATCTGTTCCTCACATTTCTTATAAATTCGGTTTTGAACAATTTTCAAAAGAATCTTTAAAGGGTGGCACATTAGGCTTATCAATCTATAGTCATTACATGATTTGGGATTGTTGTTTTTTGGTAGAGGTAAAAATATCGATTTAAGCCATTCTTCCGGGATGTTGCCCTCTACATATATGTGGTTGAGAATTCGGGTGAGTCTCTTTATATTACCGTCATCTAAGGCTTTTAACAGTTCAACTGGAATTTGATCAGGACCCGGTGCTTTTTCTTGTTTTGCATTCTGTAGGGCATTCTTTACTTCTGAGGGTAAAATTTGTAGGTATTGTTTTTCTTCACCTATATCTTGTTCATTTTCTCTCTCGTCATGGAAAAGATGGATTATATATTGTTCCCATACTTCCTTTATTTTGCTCTCTTCAGTAAGTATTTCTCCATTATTATCTCTTGTTATGAGTGTTCTTCTTTGTCTGGTGTTGCCTGTAAGTTCTTTAATTTTTTTATGTAAGTTTGAGGTGTCATGTTTGTTGCTGAGTTCTTCCAATTCCTGGCATTTCTTTGTTCATCCATTCCTCCTTAGCCTTTCTGATTTCATATTTGATTTTATTCTTGATGGTTTTTATTTAGGATTAGGAAATTAATTAGGATTAGGATTAGGAAATTAGGTAAATTCCATCATCAAATTAGTTAAATGTATCATTCTTAAGAATGATACATTATTCAGGTAGGGTTATTAGTGACATATCTGTATATAATACTACTATAATAAATGTAGGTAAAGAAATAATAAATAAGACTTACTCACAATCAATTTAATTTAACTATCAGACGACCGGTTTCGCTTTCTACAATATGCAAAGCATCTTCAGGTCTCGATACAAAGTTAAATAAATGCTGAAATAATAAAAACCCATATTAGGGTGTTGTGTAATAAAGATAAACAAAGTAGATGATGGAAATTACAATAATTATGCCAATATTACATGTCTGTGGTTTTACTTCAAAAAGAGTAAGTTGTATAAAAAGGTATAAAAGTTTTAAAAGTTTAAACAAACAAGGTAAGGCCCACAAATTGTTATAAAATAGTCTATTAGATTGTAATAATTAATAAATGAGCAAATAAATAACCATTACTTACATGCTGGTATTCTATTAATTGATGGATGGTAGAACATGGTTGAAACTACTATGTATTGTTGAATGGAGAACTTAATTCTGCTATTGTAGTTGTATGACAGTAAACGGGAAGTTCTTGAGGAGATAGATTTGATCCAATGAAGCAGAGATATGTGTGTGATTGTTTGTTAAATGAAAGTGATGTAATATACCATTGTATTATTAGAAGTTGTGTGGGGTACAAAATTATACAAATTGTGTGGGTGTGCAATTATTTTTCAACTTGTAGTTATCAAATCTCTTTGATAAAGTTCTATTGGCAAAATAGTAGATTATTGTAAAGTCAAGTAAATAAAATATTAGAATTAAAACAATTAAGGACAATTTAAAACAGACTAAAACAGAAAACACTTAGAAGGACGAAACAAACATTAAATTTAAAAGGGGAAGGACTTTTATGCACTACATTTCAGTCTTAGGCACAATGAGTTTTTTTACGCGTTATTTATTAGATTTTAGTGGTAAATTTGACAGATGTAGGTTAGCATGTGACAGTTCTTCTTCTGTTTCTCAATACTGCAAGTTAAGTTATCTAGTTTTATGAAATATGTTGATATTAATGAATGTCTATAAATTGTTTCAATTAAGATATCAAAAGTAAATTGATGTGTGTTTATATATTGACATACTTTAACATCCCACATTATAACTAACTCAGTCTAATGTCCAAATTACTGAACAAACTAAATTAAAGTGAACCTTTGGCCACTGAACATGTACATTTTATAATCAGGTGTATAACAAGTTTACAAAAGTTTTTATTTTATTTTTATTTGAAATTATTGTTGGTGTGAGTTATCTGTCTTGGTGTTTTTAAATATTTTAGATATTTAATTCAGATTCCGATATGCGTTCCAAAGCAACAAATGGATAATTATTGATGGTAATTATGGGCCTTATAATTTAGTCAATTTCTTGAGCCCATAAATTAATTACCATCAATAATTATCCATTTGTTGCTTTGGTTACATATTAATATATCAGATATTAATATATTAATATATCGGAATCTGAATTAAATATCTAAAATATTTAAAAACACCAAGACAGATAACACACACAAACAATAATTTCAAATAAAAATAAAAATAAAAACTTTTGTAAACTTGTTATACACCTGATTATAAAATGTACATGTTCAGTGGCCAAAGAATCACTTTAATTTAATTTGTTTAGTAATTTGGACATTAGACTGAGTTAGTTATAATGTGGGATGTTTTTCAATTACTCGTATTGTTACATTTAAATTTAATTAATTAAAGATTGTTAAAGTATGCCAATATTAAACACATCAATTTACTTTTGATATCTTAATTGAAACAATTTATAGACATTCATTAATATCAGCATATTTCATAAAACTAGATAACTTAACTTGCAGTATTGAGAAACAGAAGAAGAACTGTCACATGCTAACCTACATCTGTCAAATTTACTACTAAAATCTAATAAATAACACATAAAAAACTCATTGTGCCCAAGACTGAAATGTAGTGCATAAAAGTCCTTCCCCCTTTTAAATTTAATGTTTGTTTCGTCCCTTCTAAGTGTTTTCTGTTTTAGTGTGTTTTAAATTGTCCTTAATTGTTTTAATTCTAATATTTTATTTACTTGACTTTACAATAATCTACTATTTTGCCAATAGAACTTTATCAAAGAGATTTGATAACTACAAGTTGAAAAATAATTGCACACCCACACAATTTGTACATCTAAACTTATTCATTGTCATAAAACTGTCACCTTCATAAAACAATTACTCAATAAATAACACACATTTCATAAATATATCTCTCGAATAAGTATAAATAACTTTTAATAATACAATGGTATATTACATCACTTTTATTTAACAATCACACACATATCTCTGCTTCATTGGATCAAATCTATCTCCTCAAGAACTTCCCGTTTACTGTCATACAACTACAATAGCAGAATTGAGTTCTCCATTCAACAATACATAGTAGTTTCAACCATGTTCTACCATCCATCAATTAATAGAGTACCGGCATGTAAGTAATGTTTATTTATTTGCTCATTTATTAATTTATTACAATCTAATAGACTATTTTATAACAATTTGTGGGCCTTACCTTGTCTGTTTAAACTTTTAAAACTTTTTATACCTTTTATTCAACTTACTCTTTTTGAAATAAAACCACAGACATGTAATATTGGCATAATTATTGTAATTTCCAACATCTACTTTGTTTATCTTTATTAGACAACACCCTAATATGAGTTTTTATCATTTCAGCATTTATTTAACTTTGTATCGAGACCTGAAGATGCTTTGCATATTGTAGAAAGCGAAACCGGTCGTCTGATAGTTAAATTAAATTGATTGTGAGTAAGTCTTATTTATTATTTCTTTACCTATTTGAAATGGACTCACACAAGCAACACATTCTTGATACTACTATAATACTTATATAAACAATATAACATAAAGTGATAAATTTAATTTTTAGGTTGATAAAATTTTTTCCAACGACAGAGACTTGCGAAAGTGCGAGAGAAATATAACTGAAGTGCGAAAAAGTGTTTGCTATGCTATTCACTTTTTTTACGAGAAAATCTACTCTCGCCACTTGTCCCTTTCAAGAACTTCAACTAATATTAATCTTCTTTCTCTTTTACGCACAACTGTTTGAATTATACTTATACCAAGTTGTAAAAAATTGATGGGTTATTTGGAAACTTATTTTCTACAAATTATCGGGCTGTTTTCTTAGAACATCTTCTGTAAAACATATTAGAGATGTGAAATAAACTTTATTTTAATGTTTTCTCACTTTCCATTAGGAACTCGTTTTTTTTTTCGTTAAAAGCAAAATTTAAAAGGTTAGCACTATTTACTAATTGATTATATATGTACTAAAATTAATACTATTACAAAAATTAATACTACACCGGTTTTGAGCCGTATCAACGATCATTGGGCCGAGCTTTCGACATCCTCTTTGATGTCTTGTTCAGGGCTTCGGAGGTCTCAGTCTTCCAACACTAATCTTAACAATGAGGGAAATTCTTTTAGACGATAATGTTAATACCTACTCAAAAATATGTTTATATCTTCTTCATTAGAATTTAGGCTATTAATTGATTTATTGTTCTGACAATAATTATTTGTTATACCTTTTTAATATTCCATATACATTATTTCATCATTGGTATTGTTCTTCTTCTTCAGTGCCTTATCCGGTCCGGATGTTGGTGATCATCAAGGCTATCATGGTTTTGTTGACTGCTCTGCGTAACAGCTCCGCTGAGATCATCCCAAACCATTGTCGGAGGTTTTTTAACCACGAGATACGACGACCTCCTGGTTCTCTCCTGTCAAATACTTTACCCTGCATAACGACTTGAAGAATTCGATGTTTTTCTTCGTTCCGCATTACGTGCCCGAAGTACTCAAGCTTGCATTGTTTCACTAAATTAAGCACTTTTTTTTCTTTTCTCATACGCTGTAGAACCTCAACGTTGGTGACATGGTCCACATACGATATTTTCAGTATACTTCTGTAGATCCACATCTCGAAGGCTTCAATCCGCTTTTCTGTGGCTTACGTTAGTGTCCAGATTTTAACTTCTTATAGTAACACTGCAATAATGTAGCACCTCACTACACGCATCTTGGTTTCCAAACTAAGATCACTGCAGCACAGCAAGGATCTCAACTTGAAAATGTAGCTCGTGCCATTTCAATTCTGGATCTAATTTGTTAAGCGTAGTCCCATTGTGAGTTGAGGGTAGTTCCGCGGTAAGTGAATCTGTCAACTCTCTGGATATCTTTGCTACCTGCCAGTAGTGCCCTGGGATCTAAATTTGCACGGCTGCAATCCTGAATTTAGTTTTCTTAATATTAAGGTCTAGTTCATATGTTACTTGGCGTAGTCAATAAAATAAATATGGACATCCTAACTGACATCGCGGCATTTCTGAAGTAGTAAGGTGAAAAGTGCTTCACGTGTACCAATGGAATTGCGGAATCCAAATTGCATTTCACCGACATTTTCTTCGCATTTCTTGTAAATTTTGGCATGTATGATTTTAAGAAAAATCTTAAGTGCATGATTCATAAGGCTGATAGTTCTGAAATCTTCACACGTTTTCGCAGATCGTTTTTTTTCCTTGGTGGATCTGTCAGAATAGATTTTGAACTGCTACAAATGTTGATAATAACAATTTATTTGGGATATTACCTGAATGGTATATGGCGTTAAATAGTTCATCCAGACCTGTGACCTTACCATTCTTAGACTGTTTTAAAGCTGCTCTCACCTCGCTTGCTAGTATTGACGGTCCTGTCATGTAATTTACTGCTGAAAATTTACCTCGGTAGTCCCAGAAAAGTTCTTTGATGTATATTTTCCAGGTCACCGACTTTTCCTTAACTGTCGTCGCCAGGTTCCTGTCTTTATTTATGAGAAGGTGTGTATTTCTCCTCTTGTATTGACCAGTGACTTCTCGAATCTTTTGGTGGATATTTATATGATTGTGTTTCACATGGAGCTCTTCGATTAGTTTACATTTTTCTTGCATCCATGTCTCCTTAGCTCTTCGTATTTCTTTTTTAATTGTTAGGTTGATTTCTTGATATTTCTTTGCGTCCCTGTTTTTCATTAATCTTCTTTGGTCCATCATCGTCCATCATTGGTACAAATGTCAAAATTATTTCATCAAAGCAGGTTTCCTTTAAGCAACGTTTCACGCGCTTCGCTC
Organism: Diabrotica balteata; assembly: GCA_918026665.1. NCBI lineage: Eukaryota > Metazoa > Arthropoda > Insecta > Coleoptera > Chrysomelidae > Diabrotica > Diabrotica balteata. The sequence continues at coordinate 7,511,853 of OU898276.1, forward strand.
ATTTTACTGTCACCATAATTATTCTACTAAAAGGACTATTCCTAGTAAGTATAATGAATAAGGAGGATCCGCCTACTTCGCTGCTACGTGTTCTCGGTATTACTTTCTGGTGTCGAGTCCTGGACTATGAATAAAATCGATCTAAATCGTCATGAGTCTTTCGAAATATGATGCTATAGAAGAATTTTAAAAGAAATCCACAAGGAAAAAATTCCTGTAGCTGGCTGTATACCACGTATCACAAAAAAGAGGTTAGTCTTCGTAAATGGGTATATTTATTTACAAAAACCCTTAAAAGGGATACATCAATGAACCAACCGTTTTCGGACCACACGGTCCATCATCAGGTTTTAAAATCGAAAAATTACTAGGTCACAATGCCTGAGCCACCAAAATACTAGGGTAAAAACCCTTTAAATTACATTTAGTTATAAAAGATTATACATCGTGTTGTAAAATAACTGTGATGTTCAGTATTAACTTAAATTTGGCTACAGGTAACACATGGCTGAAGCGAGTTCCAGAGCCGGTGAGAGAACCTCTACACACGGAGAACAGCTGGTAACTCAGCTCAGTTACTCAGTTACCAGCTGTTCTCCGTGTGTAGAGGTTCTCTCACCGGCTCTGGAACTCGCTTCAGCCATGTGTTACCTGTACAACGCGATGTATAAGCTTTTATAACTAAATGTAATTTAAAGGGTTTTTACCCTAGTATTTTGGTGGCTCAGGCATTGTGACCTAGTAATTTTTCGATTTTAAAACCTGATGATGGACTGTGTGGTCCGAAAACGTTTGTTTTATTGATGTAGCCCTTCATCAGTTTAAGGGTTTTTTTAAATAAATATACCCATTTACGAAGACTAACCTCTAAACTAACTTTTTTTTTTAATTTTAAAAGGGTTTTCCTGGGTGGAGAAGATTCGAAACTCCAAAATACTAGAAGTCTCAGTAAGACTAGTGAGATCATAAAAAGCATCAATGGATATTGTAATGAGAGGTCCCACATGAAGAAGAAGATAATTAATAAATTTAACTTTAATTATTCATTACAAAATTTACCAAGACCAGTACGTCTAGAAAACGCAAGATTGCCAAAAACATTGATGTTGTCTGTAAGAATGTGCGGGAAAATCTAAGGCAGTCAATTTTTCGTCGTTCATGAAAACTCTTGACCACAACTTGGAAAATTTTTGCATCCGTACAAAAATCAAATGATTTAGAAGCTGAAAGTAAACGACTAATAATTACGACCTGTATTAGTTATATCAGTGGATACTGAAGCAGTTGGTAATGCCTTTAATTTTCATCGGAAAGTCATCTTCAGTCATAAGGCCTGTTTTTGAAATAATTCGTACTCCAACAAATAAAATTATAAAATTTTGGAGGATACCAATCCAGATGACATCCAAAACCAAACAATGCTTTCCCAAAAAGTAATTTCTTGGTAAGGATTTTGGACTGGCGGCGGCATTCGTCCAAATTTCTTTGAAACCGATATTGGGCAGGCCATAACTGTCAGCGGCGAACGTTATAGGTCGATGATTAACTTCGTTTGGTCTGAATTGGATATAGAAATACTAACAATAAGTGATTTCAATAGAATGAGCGGTACGTGACATACAGTTCATGTTACATTGAACATTCTGCAAAAGTGTTTTGAAAAAATGGTCATGTCATGTTGAGGTCGAAATGGCCGTTTGGTAAAAGTCTATATAAATTACAAACTACAAACCAAACCTGGGATTTAAGTACCTGGGATATTGGATCGATAGCAGCCTAAATCCTGATCAAGAAATAAGATCGAGAATAGAACAGGCCAGAAAATCTTTCGAAAAAATAAAAAAACTGCTTTGTGATTCTCAAATAAAACTCGAAATTCGACTACGTTTATCAAAATGCTACGTCTGGTCGACTCTTCTATATGCAGTTGAAACGTGGACCCTTAAAACATCAACCGTAAATAAATTGGAGGCCTTTGAAATGTGGATCTACCGGAAGAATACTCAAATATTCATGGAAATCGCATACCTCAAACGCAGAAGTGCTGCATAGAATAGGCAAGGAAAGAGAACTTTTTAACACAGTTAGAAAGGTTAGAAAAACATCGATACCTAGGCCACATACTGAGAAATAATAAGTACCAATATTCCCAACTTATAGTGAAAGGAAAATCGAGGGAAAGAGAGGCCTAGGAAGGAAAAGACTATCGTGGCTCAGAATCATCCGATAATGGACAGGGCTAAATTTTGAACAGCTAATAAGAACAGCTGAAGATAGAGAAGAGTTTAAAATTGTAGTAGCCAACCTCCATTGAGGAGAGGGCACTTTAAGAAGAAGAACAAACCAAACAAACCATAGGTCTACAAACTACAGTGGCATTTAAAGCCAACATAACCCATGCCATCGGTCAATTTCACCATAATTTAATATTGCCGTGATGATAAAAAATTGTCAAAAATATAAAGTTTGTTAACTTTATATTGGTAATTCCATCTTCATCCAGAATTTTTAGATTTAAAAAGAAATAAAGCATAATTTATGACTTCTTTGACAATTTAAAATAAAACTTTAGAATATCGACTTTAGATACATAAATTTAACAAAAGAAGTTCTAACTGGCAATAAAACTTAAGATTTAAAGACCCCTTATTGATTATTGTTTTAATTTTCATTTTCCGTCGAAGAATATTCAAATCTGATTTATCAACCCTTTCTACAAAGCTGAAAATCCTTTATTCTCCTTGTTTTTTCAGGTCGAATTTAGTTCGCACCCCTTTGGTTCCGGCGCTGATTTGCAGGAGATTTTTAGGCCAGTGCATAATGAAGACTGTGGAGAATATACCGCTACAAGCATATTTGCTTAATATAAATCATTTCTACTCATGAAAATATACAAATAAAAAATCCAGCTGGATAAATTTAAACCATTTAAACTTAATAACATAACGAAATAATAAATCTAATTAGACTACAGGTGTAAATTACAATTGTCACATTAGCTGCAAAATAAAAAACAAAACAAAAACAAAGACATCATTATTTATTCCGTAACTCCTCAAAAATATTGTATATTTATTCTTGGCAACTGCTCAAGGTTATTTACATGCAATATTACATTTAAAAGATTACTGATGAACATTTTTTTCTTAATTACGTAAAATAGGTATTTAAAAGATCCCTTCCTGTAAAAACATTCATACAAATGAAATAAAAATGTAATTCTGATCTAATCTAACATAACCTCAAAGGTGCATTGTCAAATTTAATTACTAAATTTAGTCTTCTTCTTCTTAAAGTGCCCTCTCCTCAATGGAGGTTGGCTACTACAATTTTAAACTCTTCTCTATCTTCAGCTGTTCTTATTAGCTGTTCAAAATTTAGCCCTGTCCATTGTCGGATGTTTCTGAGCCACGATAGTCTTTTCCTTCCTAGGCCTCTCTTTCCCTCGATTTTTCCTTTCACTATAAGTTGGGCATATTGGTACTTATTATTTCTCAGTATGTGGCCTAGGTATGATGTTTTTCTAACTTTTACTGTGTTAAAAAGTTCTCTTTCCTTGCCTATTCTATGCAGCACTTCTTCGTTTGAGGTATGCGATGTCCATGAAATTTTGAGTATTCTCCGGTAGATCCACATTTCAAAGGCCTCCAATTTATTTACGGTTGATGTTTTAAGGCTCCATGTTTCAAATGCATATAGAAGAGTCGACCAGACGTAGCATTTTGATAAACGTAGTCGAATTTCTAGTTTTATTCGAGAATCACAAAGCAGTTTTTTTTTATTTTTTCGAAAGATTTTCTGGCCTGTTCTATTCTCGATCTTATTTCTTGATCAGGATTTAGGCTGCTATCGATCCAACATCCCAGGTACTTAAATCTATTGACCTGTTCTAATATGTGCCCATTTATTGTGCAAGGTTGAGGTACGTTTTGGTTTTTTCGGATTGACATCACTTTGGTTTTTTTAATGTTTATTTTCATACTAAATTGCTCACAGGTCGAGTTGGTCTTGTCGATGAGTCGTTGTAGACCTGAGTCGGAATCCGCAATTAACACTGTATCATCGGCGTATCTGATACTGTTGATATTTACGCCATTCACCTTGACTCTAGGCTGTTCACATCGAATTTTCAATGACAAAATTTTTCATGACTTGAACAAATCGACTACCCTCGCGACCGGTCCATCGAGAATTGACCTCATCTTCCAAAAATTGGTATAAACATAAACGGAAAAATTCCTGTTTATTTTCTGCATAAATATCTAATAGGAAAAATCAGTATCAATTGAAAGAACAACATGCTTATTGTAAACAGACTTAAAAATGTTTACATTACCAATCTCAGAGACACAAAAATATTAAGAATCTTTTCCGATGTTTTTTGATATATTGGGTGAAACGAAAATGCTAAATGAAACTTGGTAAAAAATCCTAATAATTTAATTTTATCTGACTCTTTTATATTGACAAGTGAGACATATATCTAATATCTTAAAGTATGTGGCTTTATATGAATATTCGATTACGTTATATTTCCGTCTTTATCTTTTACATTTGTCGTTTTGTGTAACTTCTTCTGTTTTGATTGTTTTAGAGTACTATAGAAGGGTTTTTGAATTTCCTTGTAGTTTCCTTGTCATTTTCTGTTCAAACTTCCATCAGTTTATGGAAATATTCGTTAATTATTTCTGTGCTAAATAGGATTTTGTTTATTATTAACATAGTAGTATAGTAGTACAATACTATCCAAAGTTGATGTTGACAAATTCAAGCTATAAATATCACGCCATTTAGCCTCGTGACCACGCTACCAACAGTCCTATAATTCATAATCAACTTAATTTATAACTTTTTTCAATGGATCTATATTATTATTTGTCCAGCTTATTTTTTTGATATTAAAAATGTCAAATTCTAATTTTTGAATTCGTTAATTTGTCTTTCGAGACAATGCATACCGGCCTAAAGCTCCAGATAGTGTTGTAGTCGTCGTCAAAGTAAAAGTAAAGCCTGACCCTTATTGAATCGTGCAGAACAGATCCAGGGGAATCGGGAGGATGATCATTATAAGGAGAGCTCGCAAATATTTGGTCGATGAATATGCATGAGCCGAAAGTACACCGGCTGTTTTTCCAACGTCCTCGGATTGTTCAACTCCCCATTTCATCTCTTCTGACATAGAAACCAGGCCTCTGATGATGCCACATGCCACTCTCCTCTCTTTAGTTTTAGACCCTTAGCGGCGTCGAGGATGCTTTGTGATTGTGTCGTCTGAGGTGTATGTGAGATATAATTAAAAGCGTTTCTATTGTATCTGTGTCACCAAAATATACGACACGTCGAACTTTAAAGACTACGATTTGTTTTTACCTATTCGCGTGAAATATTTGCAGAACTATATTATTTTGGAAGCATTTAAATAAGTAAATAAATAAATACTCTATTTTGGCAAATATAGTCAATGTAGAATTGGTCTAAGTAAAAAAAACAAAAAAAAAATAAATAAACACACTGAACAAACTCACAACAAAAAGAGTAGCATTTAAAATTAAAGAAATTCTTTAATGGAAATTTCAATTCCTTTAAATTTAGTTTAAAGCTTGTCATGCTCTTACACAATTTTATACAGTGTGGAAATCACTTATGGAATGAAATTGTTGGTCTTCTTATTTTACAAAATAATAGAAACGTTAAGATACCTTTACTTTTAAATTTAAATGTGCGCTTTTTAATCATAAATTTGAATATAGAGGGTGATCCACACAAGTTTGGCATAGTCCAATATCTGTTTTTTAACACGTTCGCCACGTACGTGGTTTCGGTAAATCTATTTCAGGGCCGGAAACTATTTATTGTAAAATAAGCTTTTGAATGATCTATGTTATGATTTCCTGTATTTATTATGTATTTTTACATCCAAGGTGGTTATTTTTTTTTTTAATTTGGGTGTGTACCGTAGGCGGTACATGACGGCGTTGATGGAGTTTTTTTATTCGTAGCCGACATGTACCGCTGACGGTACACGTTATTTCAATGTAGTGATTTATTATTATTATTGTATTGTATAGTATTGTATTGTATTATTATTGTTATGTTTACGTTTGTATTAACTCTAGTTTTTTGTTTCAGGTAGTTTTGTGAAAAAGTGATTTATAAACTAAAAAAGTGAATAGTAAAGTTAGTGTCATAAACCAGACTCTATTTTTGAAAGAATGTTTACCAGGACTGATAGAATTTTGCTCGCCGCTAAACAAGCTGCAAAAGTCGTTTCACCATTACAAAACAACACAACTACAACAGTGATTAAATCTGCTTCAACGACAGCTAGTACTGTAGAAGTATCAAATGTTGCAAAAATTCTTGTAGCAGAAACAATAAGAGAACAACAAGAACCGACAGCTTCAAGGCCCTTCAAGAATACAAACGCTAAGTCAACAACAGCATACCTTTGACTGGTCAGATGAGAACAGCGATCCTTTTGAAGATTCAGGAGATTCATATGTTCCAAGTGACTTTGACGATAACAGTGATGCGGATAGCTTTGATGATATTCAATCAAATCACGACAGTGACACAGCTGATGATTAAAATATACCTACCGTTCAACCTGTTTAACCTATGCATATACCTATAATTACTTGGGGAACAATATGGTGGAAATATTTCTCACCATATTGAATTTTCCGGTCAGTGTGGAACGGAAACAAACGGGACTATTCTGTCTTCTCCCTACAAAATATACCGCCAATTTATAGATGATAATGTTCTTGATACAATAGTGAACGAGAGAAATAGATATGCGTCGCAATATATACAAAACCATGAACTCTCTTGCAGGTCTTTTGTACGTCAGTGGAGAGAAACAGATCGGGATGAACTTCGAAAGTTGTTCGGAATTTTGATGATAATGGGTATAAATCATCTTCCACAGATGCGACTGTATTGATCACAGAATAAAAAGTACAAAAACGACCTAATCTGTAGCAGCATAAAACGTGATCGGTTCGATCTGCTTTTAAAGTTCATTCATTTTTCCGATTATATTGGTGGTTCCCAAAAATAGTGATAGACTACCAAAAAATCAGAAATGTATTGGACACGATTGGTGTCATTGACACACGGGTGGTGAATCGTCAAACGGACCATAGGAAACTCAATGGTAAATTCTAAATTGTTGAATTCCTGCTTCCCTAATTATTTTACACCAAAAGTCATGGGAAACTATTTGTAGAGGACTCAAATATGTATCGAAAACAACTGTTAAAATTATTCTACGACTTAAACGTATTCCAAAATTTTGCTAAAATATAATACATTTTTCAGGCCACCCCTAAAAGTTAGGCCACACGTAATGCAAGAATATATATTATTACGTTTGTGTTTTATCATATTTATGTCAAATGTTTGACAATTTGAATTGTCAATTTTTTTATTTTATGATTAAATTATAAACAATGAGTTTTACTAAATACTACTACTAATGAACATTATTACTTTGTGAACAATAAATTATATTGTTTACAAATCGATCAATATAAATGTACTCAGTTGACGAAAAATCGCATAATGTTTGTACTCAGGCAATAGCGCGAACCTTTTCCTGCCACTACCGGATCTTTATTTAACGTAAGATATTCTAATTCACTAAAATTTAATTCCATGTTAAGTTATACAACAATTCAATGAATTCCAATATACTGTTACTGTGATCTTTATTTCTAATAATAATATATGATAATTTATAAACATAAAACTATAACAAGTGTTATAATAAAACATGAATAAAAAATTTTTATTATTGCTTTTTTCTCCTCAACTGAGTACATTTTTTAATCAACTTAATTTTTTTTTAACAATAAATCACAAAATTTTTGGCCATTTAAATCATAAATAAATGTAATATAATTGATTTAAATATTGTCAAATATCAGAAACAATAATATGACAAAACGCAACACGTAATACACATTTTTTCACAGAAAAATGTATTATATTTTAGCAAAATTTTGGAATACCTTTAAGTCGTAGAATAATTTTAACAGTTGTTTTCGATACATATTTGAGTCCTCTACAAATAGTTTCCCATGACTTTGGGTGTAAAATAATTAGGGAAGCAGGAATTCAACAATTTAGAATTTCCCATTGAGTTTCCTATGGACCGTTTGACGATTCACCACCCTGTATATATTTGCCCATTGGCTTTAAAATATTTAAAGTTATTAAATTAATATAAATATGCAAGTCTCTAGAATCTGTGTCGCTAGAAGTCGTCTTGATAATCCACGGTAAGGAAATTGTAATTACAAATTAATAAAAAAAATGGTTTATTGTGATTATGTTACCTTATTTAAATCAAAACACTCGAAAACCCTAAATTATATAAACAACTTACTTCTAGAAACAGCAAAGAATTTTCTCTTTCTAAAGAAAGCCCCTAATGAATCACGAAAAAACTGCAGCAGACTCCATTCAATTAAAGCTAGTTAATGAAAATCTTTAATTAAATTAAAACTTTGGTTTTCCGTTTCTTTTTTCATTTCTTTTCATTCTGCAAATTTCTGATAAACGAGCTTATTGTTTATCGAGATAAAACTATTTATAAAACCGTTTATAGATGAGGTGAAAATAATGTTATTATTATTATAAATGTATAAAAAAAGTACAATACAATATTCTCTTTTGTAGATATTTGTTCTCCTTGGTACGTGGCATCAGGAGGCTTGGCAAACAAATATTATTCTTTGTTTGTGACACCTTTAATAAAAGGTCGAAAGATTTTGGGTTGATCAGGCGGCAGGATCTTTTTGGATGGAATGGGGTTAAGCTGTTTTTAAATGCTCCTATTGATTTGGTTTGGAATTTGATACAATTAAACTTATTCTATTTTTGTATTAAAGATTCTAAGTTCTGGACTACTAACACAGCATTTTCTGGTGATAGATACATTTTCTTTTGTTGGAACAAAATTTCATTCCAGATTTCATTGACCATTTTTCTAATGCAGAAATAGTATCTTGTAAGTTTTGCTAATTTTTTTTAATGTTTTTTCCTTTACAATAAACTATGAGATCATCTGCTTATCGTCTACTTTTTACTGGTCGAGAATCGTTTTCCAAAATACTGTTAATAGCAATAAGAGGAGTAACACTAATCGATGATCCTTGAGCGGTTCCATTTTCCTATATTCTTGTTTTAGAAATGAAATCATCTACTTTTACTTGGAAGCTTCGGTTTTTTAAAAGGTTAGTGATAAAGTTTAGCATATTTCCTTGTATACCTAATTTCTGTAAAGTTTTAATTATTCCATGGCGCCAAACTGTATTAAATGCTCTGCTTATATAAAAAATACCGCTATGCAGCTTTGATTATTTGCTAGCGCTTCATGTATTTCAGACTCGAGGTCAACTAAGTTGTCTAGAGGTGATCAGTTGTCTAGAGAAACAGATCTTTGCTCGAGTATTCAAATAAGACGTTGGTTAATTAATTTTTCGAGCACTTTTCTCATTGCACGTCTAACGATACTGGATAGTAGGAGTTTGGTCATAACATAGTTTACCATGTTTAACGATAGGTATTGTGTAAACATTATTCCAAGTATGTGGAAACACTCCTTCAAGCCATATTTTGTTATATATCTTTAGTAAATAGGCAATCCATTTTTAGGCAAATTTTTAAGGAAAATAATAGGAATATCATCTGGACCAGGACTAGAGTTTTTAATAGAATTTATAGATTCAGTTAACTCTTCCTCTAGTATTGGTGCATTTATTGGTAGGTTATCGCTTTTATCATAATTAAATTCTTGTAATTCTATTTGGTTTTAAATAGTAACAACTCTTAAGAAAGGTTTTTGATAATTGAATATGACTCGTAGGATGAAGCTAATTAATAAATATATTGGCTATTCCAGATCTAGATGTATGAATTTTGTTATTATTTTGTAAAAATCTAATTAATGAGTTTGTGTGGCGTCCCGAAATTTTGTTAATTTGTTTCCACACTATTGCTACTGGGGTAAAACTGTTTATTAAAACAAACTTTTGTTTGGTTTTAAGAAAGTAAAACAGACATAAAAGTTATTATTAGAAAATGTAATTATCGACTAATTGAATTAGTCTTAAATTCGTTTCTTTCGAGTTATTGTATATTTTCTAAGTAAATTCCCTTCATTTTGTTTTATTTACATATGAAATATTTCGAGCATAAAACAAATTGAATAAAGTTTTGAGGAATTGAACCGAAATTCAGGTTCATCAAGTTTGTTTTGAAAGCCAAGAATGACTTCCGCTGATTGCAAAAACATAAAATCAACCCAACTTTCTTGATTGAGAAGACTTAATTAAATTATGCAAATTCGCTGTTTTTATATTTAGCACAAACTCTCCCGTCCGCTAAGTTGCCTGGCGGTGGGTGCTGCTCTTAGCGGCATAGAGATTTTAAAACTTTTTCCGCTACCCTTTTTGGAACTAGTAAAAAACTAAAACGTACAGGGGTTATTTTAAAAAGATTTAATAATACGCTCTGGGGGATGGGAAAGATAATTTTCTTAGGCGTATAGAGAATTTAAAACTTTTTCAGCTACTATTTTGAAACTGGTGAAAAACGAAAATCTACAGGGATTATTTACAAACATTTAATAATACATTCTAAAGAGATAGCGAAAAAGTCATCGGGTTAACGTTATGTTCTGAATGTCATTGAAGGAAAAATAAAACTGCAATGTGTATTATAATTTTTTAACAAGAAGTTTGGCACAGGTAGGAACTGTTAGCTGCTGGAAACTGTTTAACTAATGTGTCTCTTTAAAATCTGGACGTAAAACAGAAGTTATTGGTCTGGTGAAACCAGACAAATCTCTCGAAGTTGCTAGTAGTTACACTGCAATTTGTTTACTACGCCACCTGTTACTCCATCGTCAGAGAGGGAAATGCCACTGAACCTCTAAAAATTATATATATATATATATATATATATATATATATATATAATATATATATATATTATATATATATATATATTGTTATGATATCTAAAATCGAGAAAAATATTGGTTTGCTTAAAATATTTCAAAGTTCCAAAAAAATTAAAATAATTCAGATAAGTAGGATAACAAACAACAAACATTTCGAAGAAGGAAAGTCTTTAAATTTTTGGATTACCTGTATTGAACAAAACGTAAGATATGCATAAATTATTTTCTTTGTTAAAATATATTTGAGTGACCTGCATAAGCTTAAGTGAAATCCTAGACAATGGAAGCGGTTTCTCCAAATAAATGTTGTGCAGTAATTAGGACAATAGAATAGATTTTAGAAATATATGTTTTTGTTAGTTCTTAAGAATTGGTAGGAAAAGATTATTTTGTAAATAAGTTTTAGGAAATTTTATAATTGTAGGTAAAAATTTGTGTGTTATCGAAATGAAGAAATGGGAGATGTATGCCGCGTTTTGATTGGATGAGAGTGAAAAAGGTGGGATGGTTGGTTTGAGCATGAGACTTTAGTTAGTTTTTGAAGAAAAAAAAATAGTCAGTTAGTTTCCAAAGGTGCAAGGCGAACGGCGTTGTTCTCGGGTAGTTTCACAGAGGTATGAAGCAGTAGCAGTGAAAGTTTGTGAGTTTTCGTGTAGTTAGTGTATCTGACAGAAGCTGATCCAGTAAAAGATTGTAAGTCATATTTTTCTACTTATATTCCAAGAGTTACTGTTCAGGCCAACGAGAGATTCAGTTTATCGTAAAGAGAAGATATTCCAAGAGTCATTTTTTACTCGGGCTAACGAGAGATTCAGTTTATCGAGAGGAGAAGAGGCTATCATAATTTGAATGATTCGTGCATTTGAAGGAGATCATTAAGGACGATAAACTTGCAAGAATTTGTTGTGAGATTGCTGATTGCCTAGGGAGCTGCTAAAAATAGATAGTATAGGCTACAAGGAACAAGGATTTGGACCACTCATCATCAGAGAGAGATCGTTTTGTTTTTCTGCAGCTTTTTTTTATTGTTAACACAATTTTTACAATTACTTTAGAAAAGATATACATATTTTGATTAGGAGATTTAGAATAATAATTGGATTTTAAGATTTTAACTAATATTTTTTGTACCATTAATTTTGAAGGTTCACGTACGTAGAACAAAATTTTAAGAATCATTATATGAGATATTGTTTATTGAAAACATTTGAGTGTGAATTTTATTTCATTATTTTTATTTCAATATATAGTGTTATATCATATGTGTTTTTTATTATTCCGGTATTCTTTGGACCTTACCTTTCACATGTGAAGCATAGATATTGAAGCACGAATATAACCCTGAGATAAGAGAATTAAAAAGTGTGATAGAATCCTAATCATATCATTTAAATAATTTTAATTAATCTATTAATTAATTAGCTAATTAATTGCTTGGCGCACTGAGACTTTGAATATCACAATTATATATATATATATATATATATATATATATATATATATGTAAATACTTTTTTCTTTTTGGGTGTGGTAGTCAATAAAAAATAGAGCTTTGCTAAGGCGTACTATTTATTCTGAATTCCGA